>BPLQ01015067.1:980921-1583013 GCA_021605075.1 Caerostris darwini | reverse complement strand
TCATGGAGATATTGAGAAAGTGCAGATATCGAAGAGATGCTTGTGAATTATATCGATTCCGAATTGATCTCACTAAAATGGATGATAACTATTATATTTATCTAACTGTTATACTGTGATATATATTTCGGAGGGACTGTGAGGCCCAAGATAGACATTTCACTTCATGCGCATGTTCAACAAGCCATGATTGAAGAGGTTCCACTGAATGAATAGGATCATTATCATCCTGAAAAAATCCATCTTCTGTAGGAATCAAAATTTGCATCATAAGATGGACCTGTTTCGATAAAAGTTCTCTATAATTCTTTTCAGTGATCCTTTCTATCAGAGTTACGATTGGGCGAGTAGAAAACCACCACATGGCTACCAATACCATTCACATATATGTAATATATAAAGATATGATGCTGCACAGTTAGCGTGCAAGAACGCCATGGCTCAAATCCACTGGCAGTATCTTTGCAGTCACTGCTGTATGAAACAAGACGTCTCGATGGTGATTTTTACAATATCTGTAAAAACATGCCTTATCGATAAAAAGGCTGTCTAGTCGAATTTTTTCGAGTTTTTTCTAAACAACACGCAAATGCGGTAATTAACCTTAAAATGCATTCCCGCATTACTCTTTGGCTAACTGTTCGTCGGATGCATAGGTTGTAAAAATGAACAAAATTATATGTATAAATAACAAAATTTAACATTAAATGAATAGATAAAAACGTACTTTAAAATGTCAGACACAAAAAGAAATAACATGTTAAATAAAGAAAACATGCTTCCTGAATGGGTGTTAAAGAATCCTGTTTCAACGGTTTTGTTTCAAGTTATCAAAAAGAACATCAGCAACACGTGTCAGCACACTAACAAATCTTTTATTCCATAAAAGAACAACATTTATTCCAGACAGAAGACCTTCTTAATTTCTGAGCTGGAGTTTTTATCATCTAATTTTCAACACCATCTATAATCCTCAGGGGTAAGCGGGGTGTAAGGGTGGAGTCGCTTTGATTGGGATATTGTCCCATGTTCTTATGATAATGACAACCCACTGTGCATCAGCGTAATTAAACATTAATTACCTTCGTTTGAAGCAGTCAAATCGGCTTCATAATTTTTTATGTTTGTTCTTTTTTTGCACTAAACAGATTCTAGAAAACTAATTTAAGGCGGTCCCCAACAGATTTTCCGTGATTTAATTATTCCTCCTAGATGGCAGCAGCTGTAAAAAAAAGAAGCTACAGCGAAGTCTCAGTGATTAATAATGATGACATAACACCGAAACGCAGAGTAGCGATAATAATGACTGGGAGTAATTTACTGGCGGAGTCATGTCTATCCTTCTCGTCTGCAGCAAAACAAAAATGAGTCAAGTATTTTCATTTTCTTATAATGCTGTTCGGCAGGAAGTCGACTTTTTGCGCCAGTGTAGGGTGGAGAGAGAATGAGGGGGAGGGAGGGCTATTGATAACATCGATCGTTAATTTTCATGCATTAATTCTGGTGGAAATTTACCAATTTAAAGAAGATGAAGAATGGTTCTCGGGAAGAATAACTTTGGGGTGGGGATGCGAGGGTGCGAGGACAGTGAGTAATTGCTTTTATTCACTGAAAGCGAAATATTAACATAAGTGGAAGAGGCGACCGTTAAATTATGAAATAAGTTATCTTTTAAATGCTGATCATGGAATGCCATCTCTTAAATGTCAAGTTAATTTTGATATGAACAACACATATTTATTAGGTTACACGTTACTAAAGTTTTAGAATAATATATGTAAATATACTGAAGTTATTAAAGAAGTACAATAAATTATATAGATGTACTGATGTTACTGATGAACAGTAATGTATCTAGATGTACTGATCTTACTAATGTACAATTATGTATGTAGATGTACTGATGTGTTTAAAAATGTACAATAATGTAAATAAATGTACTGAAAGCGAAATATTAACATAAGTGGAAGAGGTGATTAGTTATCTTTTAAATAGTGATTATGAAATGTCATCTCTAAAATGCGAAGTTGATTTTTATACGAATAACATATATTTATTAGGTTCAGTACTACTAAAAATATACAATAAGGGCGTATTTTTTTTGTATTTAAATTAGACAAAAGCAATTAAGATTTAGCACATTAATTTAAAATGTTAGAGCTCAATTCGAATCAGCTATGCCCAGTAAAAGAATTTACTAGTCTGCAGATTTAACTCAGAAGAATAGATGAAATTCAGATAGAAAACTTAGCATACATCCCAGAACTTTCAGTTCGGTTTTCACAAACGAGAATAGAGATTTGTAATATCGACCCTTTTTCTGAGAAAAGGACATTTCAAACAACATTTTAAAATTAATTTTGGTTACCGCGGTTCCACCTGCGCAACCATGACTCCTCCTATGCACTGCAAGAGCCCACCTTCCTGCGTTCAGAAGATATCATCACTTGGCATCGAGACTCCCATTCGAGAGAACGTACGGCGCAATTGTCGCTGAATTACAATCTCTTCTCCGGAGAGCTAGAAGGAAAGTCCTTCCACAAATGTATAAATCAGATGTTTTAAATGAGTTACATATTGTCTATCTTTAATTATAATTGTGGTGGTGTTTTACGTGCCTGTGAAAATAAAACTGTGTGTTCTTAAACCCGACCACATCCAGATCCAGCAGCACAAACACCCGACATTCACTACAACTTTATTATTTATTTAAATGATAAAATTTGCGCATAATACTATATTTTTCACTCTACGATTTGAAGCATCACATTTGTTTTGTTATTTTTTAATTCTTATTTGGGTTTATATTGTTATACAGTTAACCCCTCTCTAATACGACAACCGTATTAATCCGATGCACCTATTGGCAACGATACGACAATGAGTCATTTTCCTGTTAGCACTTCACCCCTTCCCTCATTTTGCACCCTATGTTAGATTACATTTCGACATTTAATCGTCTTAAATTTAATTTGTCTCTAATTTGCTACTAACTCAACACTTATTATGCTATGAAATGTATGATATTTTGATGCGTGAGACTCATCACAAATTAAGTGGGCAAGAACTCATACCATTTAAATAGGATTATATTATTTAATAAACTTTTCACAAGGTTTGCAAAACACTACTTACAGCTCGCCATTAGAATCCAAAACCCAAAAGCACAATTATTTCTAAACACTAACTTCTTGCGTAACTTCTGACAAATCGCCAGACAGAACGCATCAAGTAGAGAAAGTTGAGACCGCATGAAAGCTGCTGCGATGATCTAACGCTTAGTTTATTTTGGCTTAGTTTTTATTAATGTTTAGATATAGTAGAATGCAATGTAAATTTTTCTATTGGTCTTCTGTAGTTCGGACACTCACTGTAGTCCTGCAGATATGTCGGATTGGAGATAAGCTCACTGTAGTAATAATTGTACATGTACATCAAGGTATTTCGCTATTTGAGTAGACATTTTCTCACCACATGGTATATCACCAATCTCGATGTAACAACTCATGGTATAGTTTATATTCCATCTCTACCTGTTGCGACATGTGAAGGTCGAAAACATAATCACTAATTTCATGAGTCTCATTTTACATGATACCGAATATCTACTATCAAATTTGAGTGACAGGTTGTTCTCATCAGAACAAAACACTAACTGCATGTTATATAACTATCCGCAACATTGCTTGTCTTCTGTCCAAATTTGAGGGAGTGGTTGTTATTATGTACTTGTCCAAGAATATATATTTATCTCTCCTAATAATGAAATCGTACGACTCTCCCCGTGGGAAAAACACTACAATACGGTAAATTTATTTGATCTAGGTCAACTACAACAACATTATTTTTTTTTATCTGTAATTAGGAAGTTGCTATAGTATGCGAATATAAATGAAAATGTTTATTTATCTTAGTGGTGCTACCAATAAACAAAATGAAATAAATAAAGTTAAAATCAATCATGCTGTTTATATTACCAATATTCCAATGAAAAACATTCATGCTGAAAAAGATAGATAAGTACGTCTTTACAAAGATAAAAAAACTATATAAAAGTAGTCAAGTTGAAAAATGAGAAGGATTTAAAATTAAGGAGAAGGAAGTAAAAGGATTTATAAAGTTTTAAAAAAGTTATTAGAGATATTAAAAGGAATTATTGAATAACTTTGAAAATTATGGTTCCAAATGAGATAAAAAAAAGTATTTGATCTTTAAAAGTATTTTTACGCATGAGGTTTAAAATGTTATGAATTGCAATAATTTTTTTTCAATAATATTAAATTTAATAATTATTTACAAATTTCTTTCTAATATAAGGAATATATTTTTACAAGGTATATTACAAGGTATTTTACAAGGTTATTTATAATAGGATTTTTTCTCAAAGTCCGAAAGTGACAGTTTAGAAATTTATATTATAAAGTAATTGGTGGAATGTTATAAATTTTTGTGAAACTCATATTCTAATCATGCTTCTTCCTGTGTACATGCAAAATCTCCCCTTGTGGCCTTTAGAAGAAAGTGGTTGGTTGACCTACAGATTCTCACCCGGAGAAGAAGTATATTTTGCGCATACTGCGAGTAATTAAGTGTCGGGTTTTCGACTTAGAAGTGGAATCTTTCACTAATCTTCAATTACATGTCTTTAAATATATTAAATATTGTATATCTCATATTGTATATGTGTGGTGTTTGTACGTGTATAAATAAAGCTGTGATTTCTCCAATGTGCTTCAAGTATCTCAACCCAACTACACCCAATTAAAATCTGGTTGCTTAATTTGCACACTACAATAGCAAATTTCATAATTAGGAATTAAAAAATATTTACCTTAACTGATTTTGTTATTATAAAAGTAGATTAATTTTTAAACGTAATTATAAATTCTAAATATAGTTATTAAATTTCTATTTTATGATGCGTTATGCAAAATGTCTTTAAATATTAGAATATATAAAGAGAATTGTTTGCACACTATACCATATTTATGCAATTGTTATACTGAAAAATTTCTTATTAATCCTTTTAAACTAGAATACTCTTTTAATAATTATTTTATCAAAATAATTCAAGAAAATTATGTTTCTCTGATTAATCATAAAATTTTTTTTTGAAAAATAAAATAGAAATATTTTTAATAAAATCATTTAAAATTTTAAAATATGAAAATATTCTCATAGAATAAGGCAAACTAAACCAGGTAATAAAAGCTTTTATGTAAACAACTTAATTTTTTAAATTAAATTCAATCGAGCTAAAAGGCGAAGATATTTCTGATATTAATATTTGGTGAATGGCAACAGATACTTTAACGAATGAAATCCTAAATGAAATCTGTTCTTTAAAGAAAAATAGATTGGTTAAAATAAAATAAACAGTATGAGCATATAGGATTTTTAAATGAACTTAACTAAACTTTTCTAATATATTATCCTTAGAAAATTCTTTAAACATAATCAAGATTATATTGAAAAAAATGGAATTATGTTTAAGTTTTCTTTTTTTTTCAATGTTTTTTATTTTATTTTTAGATTTTCTTTATCCCAGATATTTAATTCTTGTTTACTCGTATAATTTCAAAAGTTTGAGATTTTTTTTTTGTATGCATCAAAATTAAGCTCCTTTTATTGGCAACGAATACAATAAAAATTTGTTTTCTAACTACTTCTTTAAGTAAATTTTAAAATAACAGTTTGCTGAATGAGTTCATAAAAGTTTAGTTATAATATTTGTTTTTATGGGTTAATGTTAATTTAAATATTATCTTTTAAAATATGTCTGGCATTAGATCTTAAGATAAAAATATAACCAGACTTGAATTACTTATGCATTAAAAATATGAGAATTGATATAGATTATTTCAACTTTAAAAATATGATGTACTTTAAAAATATACGACATTAAAAATGAACAATATAATTTATATTATTACTCCTCTCTATTTATAGTCAGTAAATAAACCTAATTTACTGACTATAAATAGAGAGGAGCCCTATAAAAAGAAATATTAGAAAATTATTGAAAAAGATGTTTATTAAATATTTTATTATTGGTCCACTAGAATGTCAATAAGCATATTTCAGATTCATCATTACCAGGATGTTCCCCTCCTCTTGCTGTTACTTAGCATACGAAACCGTAAAATGTATTCGCCTTTATGAATTAACAAGACATTTAACAACTTGAGTTAGCTGTCTACGATTGCCTGACATCATTTGTCCCCTAGAAGGACAATATGCATATTGCAGAGTGTATCATCAAGGTCCTACTACAATGTATCCTCATTATCCCACAATAATCTTGAACGAATACCTACAAATATGACATCTTTAGAATTCGAAGCCTTCTAGTCCAAAGACTTTCGAACTTAATGATTGCTTATACACTGCATTGTCACAGACAATGAAACCTCACGTTTGAAAATACTTAAAGGGTTTCCAACCCGATTCCGTTATATCCAGAACCCAATGCGCTATCCTATCATGGCCGCTCCTTCACTTTGTTTCACAGGATTATTGATTTTATTTTTCATAAATCTAACTCTCCTACTGAGATCATCGTGCAGTTGAGATCGATTGCACGATGTTATCATATTTTACAGATTCACCATTACAGGATATATCACGAGGGACATACTACAACCTAACTCCATTATGCCACAATAATCTTGAGCGTATACCTACAAGGAAGGCATCTTGAGGATTCACAGCCTCCTTCCATTTAGACTAATCCAACGACTTTCCATCTTAATGACTCCTTATGCCCATCCTTGACACAGACAAAGAAGTCTCAGACTTGATTATACTAACTGATTTCCAACCCAATTCCATTATATACAGAACCCAATGTACTATCCACCGGACCTCTCCTTCGCTTTGTCTCATAGGATTATTTATTTTATTTTTCATAAATCTAACTCTCCTCTTGATAGCAGTTGAGATCGATTACACTATGTTATTTACCACTGAAATTCAATATGTATATTACAGATTCACCATTACTAGGGTGCATCATTACTACATCCTAACTCCATTATGTCACAATAATCTTGAGCGAATACCTACAAGGATGACATCTTTATAATTTGAAGACTCCTTCCTTTTGGACCAATTCAAAACTTTCAAGCTTAATGATCGCTTATACACAGTATTGTCACAGACAAGGAAACCTCAAGTTTGAAAATAATGGGTTTCTAACCCGATTCTGTTCTATTCAAAACCCAATGTGCTATTCATCAGGCCACTCGTTCTCTTTATTTCATAGGGTTATTGATTTTATTTTTCATAAATTTAACTGATAGCTGTTGAGATCGATTGCCCGACGTTATTTGCCACTGAATTCAATATGTATATTGCAGATTCACCATTACCATGGCGTATCATGAGGGACTTACCACAACTTATCCCCATTATGCCACAATAATCTTGAGCGAATACCCACAAGGATGACATCTTTAGTAATCGGAGACTCTTTCCTTTCAGACCAATTCAAAGGCTTTCGAACTTAATGATCGCTTATACACATTATTGTCACAGACAAGGAAACCTCATTTTTGAAATTACTTAAAGAGTTTCTAACCCGATTCTTTTCTATCCAAAACCGAATGTGCTATCCACCAGGCTTATCCTTCGCTTTGTTTCATAGGATTATTGATTTTATTTTTCATAAATTTAACTGATAGCTGTTAAGATCGATTGCTCGATGTTTCAAATTCACCATTACCATGGTGTATCATGAGGGACTTACTACAACTTATCCCCATTATGCCACAATAATCTTGAGCGAATACCCACAAGGATGACATCTTTAAGATTCGAAGATTCCTTCCTTCGAGTCCAATTGGATTGCATATACACAGTATTGTCACAGACAAGGAAACCTGAGGTTTGGAAATACTTAACGGGTTTCCAAAACGATCCCGTTATATTCAAAACCGAATGTTCTATCCACCAGGCCTCTCCTTTGCTTTGTTTCATAGGAGTATTGATTTTTATTTTTCATAAATCTAACCCTTCCACTTATAGCAGTTGAGATCGATTACAGAATGTTATTTGCCACTGAAATTGAAATATGCATATTGCAGATTCACCGTTACCAGGATGTATCACGAAGGACTTACTACAACCTATTCCCATTATGTCACAATAATCTTGAGCGAATATGTACAAGGATGACATCTTTAGGATTCGAAAAACTCCTTCCTTCGAGTCCAATTCAAAGACTTTCGAGCTTAATGATTGTTGATACACAGTATTGCCACATACAAAGAAGCCTCAGACTTGATTATACTAAGGGGTTTCCAACCCAATTCCGTTCTATACAGAACCCAATGTGCTATACATCATGGTCGCTCCTTCGCTTTGCTTCATAGGTTTATTGATTTTATTTTTCATAAATGTAATCACTAAACTTTTTCATAAATCACCAGGATTGAATGCACGATGTTAGATTCACCATTACTAGGGTGTATCATGAGGGACATATTACAACCAAACTCCATTATACCACAATAATCTTGAGCGAATACCTACAAGGATGACATCTTGAGGATTCTTATTCTGATTACTTCGAGTCCAATTCAAAGACTTTAGAGCTTACTGACTCCTTATGCCCATCCTTGACACAGACAAAGAGGCCTCAGGCTGGGTTTCGTTATACTAACGGATTTCCAACCCGATTCCGTTCTATCCAAAACCCAATGCACTATCCGTCAGGCCTCTCCTTCGCTTTGTTTCATAGGATTATTGATTTGTATTTTTCATAAATTCAACTAATAGCAGTTGTGATCGATTGCCCGATTTTATATGCCACTGAAATTGCAGATTCACCATTACTAGGGTGTATCACGAGGGACTTACTGCAATCTACTCCCCCCCCATTATTCCACAAGAATCTTGAGCAAATACCCACTACGATAATATCTTGAGGATTCGGAACCTAATTACTTCGACCCCAATTCAAATAAATTCCAGGTTAGAGTCTGATTATATCCATTTTAGGCACAGACAAAGTAGCCTCAGGTTTGAAACTACTAAACGGGTTTCATACCCGATTCCGGTATATCCAAAAACCCTATGTGCTATCCCATCATGGCCGCTCCTTCGCTTTGTTTCATAGGAATATTGATTTTTATTTTTCATAAATCTAACCCTCCCACTTATAGCAGTTGGGAATCCGTGATGGATGTGTTGAACTAAAACCGTCAGACAGTTTCGAATCAATATTGAACTCGGAGGATGAATTCAAATCCATCACGGAGCCCCTTTGATGACAGAATAAACACTCTGTGCCATCTTAAGATGCCTTTTCTCTTATGACAGGCTGTTTGAATTTTTCTTATTTTACGAACCATATCTCCCAGAATAATATTTTTAAATGCATAAAAAAGTTACAAAGTAAAACAATTATATTGAAAAACAATTAATGAAAAATTTATTTACATAAAAAATTACAGGGGATCCGATTTTTATTAATAAATAAAAAATATATATTTATTTGAAAGTCTCGTTTGCCGCTCTACAGTCATCTTGTGCAAGCGAGGGCTAAACAGACCGGAACTTACAGTTTAAAGTGGATCTCGAACCCCTCACAAACATCAAGACCACCGCCTCGATTCGAACCTGGAGCCTGTGATACCAACGGCCAGAGAGATAGCCAATTGTTTACTTTAAAAAGTACATTTAAACAAGTGCTGGAAATATTTATATCTCGTGACACAAACTCACATACACACAAAAATATTTGAATCCATCTTTTAAATAAATAAATATATATATTTGGAGCGTAAAATAAATAATAATAAATAATTTTATATGTAATAATATATTTATTTTACGTAATTTAGAATTTGTTTTTACATATATACAGGAACCAAGTCCAAAATAAGGGTCTGATGGCCTGGTGACTAGCGCCCTGGCGCTCGGTACCACATGTTTCGGGCTCGAGTCCCAGTGGGGCCATGGATACTTGTAATGGTTCGAAATCCACTTTAGGGCTTGATGGTCGAGTGACTAGCACCCTGCCTCACGGTTCCACAAGTTTCGGATTTGAGTCCCGGCGTTGTCATGGATGTTTGTAGTGGTTCATCCACGTTAAACCATGTCCTCTTTCTAACATAACTGTAGAGTGTTGGAAGTAGGGCTGACAACCCTACCCCGTAAAATGAAATCATCTCATGTTTCGAAATCTGCCAGTAGGCAGGTGGCTTTGGCAGAAGATGGGACTGTTGCGTCAATGAAGACGAAGAAGAATTCTTCGGATTATACATTTAAAAAACTTTAGAATTTGTTAGTTTATAAATCCAAAATAATTAGTCAAATTGTTTTTGTTCAGTAATTTTTTAATGGTCAACTTTTTAATCAATTCAACTTAAACTTTTTGCGCACAATAATATGGATCAAAATAAGTTTAATTTATTTTAAAGATACTGTATCCACAACTAATTCCATGCTCTCAATTTTAAAAAGCAAGCGTTTTTTTTAGGAATTCTACTGAGAATTATAAAAAAAAAAAGGATTTTTTAAGGAATAGAATTTATTAATAGAATTAAAAAGTAATGTTTTTATTACGAAAAATTCTTATTAATCTATTAAAGGCTTATCATTTTTTAAATTAACATAATTGAAACGTCTGTTTTAATATTAAAAATAATGATTTAGATAAACATTCCATCCAAGCCATCGCATTGGTGATTAATTTATTAATTTTTTAATTAATTTAATTCATAATTAAAATTCGGTAATATTTAGACTGCATTACAATATAGAATCTTGACCTTTTTGTTTACATTGTTTAATAAAAAGAATTGTTTTTAACAAAAAGGGGTAATATAAGTTAAAATCATTCCTTATATTTAAATTTTGCTATAAATATCTATTAAGTTACTTATCTTAATTTAAAAAAAAAAAAATAAATAAATAAATTCAGCTTGATAAAAATAGTTTTAAAATTGCTGCAGTTATGTGTCATTTAATAAAACGAAAGAATATGTAAAACCTAAAAAAATGCTTTTAAAACAATTATATTTTATTATCTTTTCAGTTAACTTTTAAATAACTGGGTTTGACTAATTTAATGAAAGAAGCAAATGCAGTAACTACTAATTAAAGCAATTGTTTGGCATAAAATCAATATTTACGAAATAGTCTCAGAATAATATTTTTTTTATCGTTTAAAGTGACCATCAAACCTGTACGAACCTTAATGCCCAATTAAAATATTTCCCGAGTACTTACGATAGAATATTTTTTTCAGATACATTAGAGTAGTAATGTTTGTTTCAGATGATGACTTCGGGGTGTTTTGTTAAGAATTCAAAATACGTACACCTTTATTGAGAAATTTAAACTTTTAGAATGTTTTTTTCACGTGAAATAGTATAGTCATTCATTCATAATTACTTTCAGATTTAACATGCTTTCAGGAAATTTTTCAGAAAACTTTAGATGCATATGAAAGATCATGTGCAAATATGTCTTTTATTATAAAGACATTTTCCAGTTAAAAATGAAAATATTTATTAATATATTTTCATTTTTAACAGAAGATATTATGAACAAGTTACGAGAAAATATTTTTTCATAACTTCTCGGGAAATAATTTTAATTGAACATTAAAGTTTGCACGATTTTGATATGCATATATAAATGAATGTTTGTGTGCACTATGTATGTACAATATTCCAATGTAACATAAAAACTAAGTTTTAAATTTTTTTCTCAATTATTATTCGTTAACCAATGAGGAAAAAAATTATTATTCTTTAATCGGATTGCAACGTAGATTTATCTCCTTGTGATGCACTCTGGGCAACGTTTGATACGGCAAAATGATCTACAAACACGGCCTTCAGTCTGGCTCTCAGTGTGAGTTTCTTAGAGTTCTGTAGTGTAAGGCAAGTGGTTTGTCTTATTCTCCTCGATGGCATTGCTACGATTTTTCTGTGGTCACGATCGTCTCCGCAAGCACCCTTACAGACTGGATCCTGACACTCTCTGTCTTCCTGTGGGATGGCGGCCTGAGTGGCTAGCGCTCTGGCCTTTTGGTATCCCAAACTTCAGGTTCGAATACTGGTGGTGGCATTGATGTTTGTTAGTGGTTCGGAATCCACATTAAACTGTAGGTTCCGGTCCGTTTAGCCCAAAGTGTGCACAAGATGACAGTAGAGCGACAAACCAATCCTGTGTGATGACCAGGAAGAAATGGATATGCCTCACCTTGCTTCCTGTTCTGCACCGCCTCCTTTTTCTTTATGAAAGCGTTACTGGATTACCAGATTTTAGTTGATGGATTAACTGATGTCATTTGTTTCTATCTTGTTCTTTGCATTTATTTTTTATGATATCTTTTGTTCTGTAAACTTGTTAATTAATTTTTTAACCTTCTATCCAACCCAAAAAAATTACGAACAAATTATAATATGTTGTTTGCTGTTATCCTACTTGTTCGACAGCAACATCTAGACCAAGTCCATGAATTCAATGCGATTGAGCACCCTTAGGTATAAATCCGATTTGGCTCCGTGTTGCTGAAGAAGAGAGACAGTGCCTTCCGGGATAACTTTTCAGTGAAAACCACCCAGCATTTGCATATCGTATGGGTGGAAAACTGGTAAACTCCCACCAAGTATTCCGACTAACGGGACAAGATGCTGATCATTACAAACACCATCGAATCTCCCCGTTTCTTGAATCAATGACAGCAACAAAGCCATCAGCAGATTGAACCTCAGACCTAACGCTTACCAAAAGCTCTCGTTGCCACTGAGACACGAGTAGTACAATTTATGTTCTTTTTAATTGCAGTAAAATCCTTTTCTGCAATAAAGTGCCTTAATCTAGCTCTGGTACCTTAAATCTAATTTTTAAAAATTCTAAACAGATTCCAAACTGTTTAACTGTTAAGTAAACTGTTTAAATTAAGCTTTCAATTTTTGAAGTTTATGCAATTGTAATATTTTCAAATATATTTTTGTTTCTTTCAAATATTATGTTATATAGGCTTATTTATATATTATTTTCTATTTTTTTAATTCATAAACATCTATTCGCAATAATTTTTCCTTTAAATTTTGTGAAATCACAATTCTTAATCGTTATCAATGTTAAGCATCTACTATTGAGATTTCCTTTTGACTCAACTGTTTTTATCTTTTTAATTTCCTAATAAAATATTAAAATCAAATAGTCGAAAACTCGGAAGAAAAATTGTCAAGATGCATTTTTCGAACAGAGTGTTTGTTAAAAATATAATTTGATAGGATATGCGAAAATAAATTGAGTTATAAATTTAAGAGTATGTATATATCCATGAATATTTTATAAAGGGAATTTAAAATGTTTATTATTATATAGGAAATTAAAAATGTTTGATTTTCTGTAGTTGGGGACCACCAGGACATATTCCATCAGGGCAACTAATCAATGAATTGACATATTGCTAATTGGAAAACAGAAATTGATTTTAAAATCAGCACCGGAAGGCCAGTAAAATAAGATGTTTTTTCTGACTGAAAATTAGAAAATTAGACTATAGAAAAATGAATACCTAACAATATCGGGTAAACAGCTAGTATAACATATACTACTGTGCCCAAAAAATAAGACCAATTATTTTGTATTTCAAAAACTCTTTATTTATTCTTCCAAATTTATTTCATCGCCTTCAAAGTAATCCCCTCCAGACAGGAAGCACTTATGCCAACTTTTTTTTCCAATTCTCAATGTATGCTAAAAAGTCATTGGCAGGGATGGCTTTCAAAGCGCGCGGCGATTCACATTGAATCTCTTCAATCGACTCAAAACGGTGTCCCCGGAGTGGTCTTTAAAATATAGGGAATAGCCAGAAGTCAGAGGTGTGACTACGGTGGTTGTGGACCGATATGGGTTTCATTTTGAACGAAAAAGTCACCAAGAATCAATGCAGTGTGAGCTGGCGCATTCGGTGTTTTCGGTACCATTCAAGATTTGACGCGTTTGAGGCCCGAAACATCTTTTAAAACGGAATTTTAAAATTCCAATATCATCTGCAACGTCTCTATTTGTAAATCGACGGTTTGGAAGCAACAAATCTTTAATTTTTTGGACGTGAGCTTCGTCGGTTGAGTTTGAGGATCAACCTGAGGGCTCTTGGTCTTCAACGAGTTCTCTATCTTCTTTTCCTAATGGATTATACTACTTCTAAACATTCCTTTCCGATATAGGAATGCTCATCGAATGCCTTCTGCAACATTCTATACATTTCCGCAAACAAAATTTAACGCATGTTCTTTGCTCAATTTATTCAGACATTTCAAAAATGGCCGGAATCACTTTTGGTGTCTCACAAAGCCAAGCGTAACTCAAACAGTGATGAATATTTTGACATCAATTTTTTGACAAATTTCTTACAGATATCAAGGACAGTGCCATCAACCTAAAGAAGAAAAAAAATTGAAATTCCATACGCCATGGCAATTTTAAATTGAAAATTGGTCTTACATTTTGGACAAAATAGTATATTCTGCCGGGGTGTGATAAATTCGTAGTCCAGAAAGTCCTTTTGCTTGTTTGAGAGAGATGGAGAGTAATATCCTAAACTTTCAGATGCCTTCTGTTTGGGTATTGATCCCATATTGTGTGAACTATTTTTGTTTGAAGGTGGTAGGTGCCCCTCCCCACATAATCACTGGGTAACGCTGAATTTGCTACATATCAGCTGTTGTAGTGAAACGTAATCTCAAATCAAACGTGAAAAATTGGAGAAAAACAGACATTTTATACTGATTAATTTTCATAATAATCTACTTTTATAATAAAATTAAAATATACTTTATTGATAATAAATCATTAATTAATTTTCTTTTCATATACTATTGTTACTCTTAACAAATTTACAATTTTCAATCTTTAATTTATAAACCTTGGTGAAAATGCCTTTTTTTATTAATTACTAGAGCTTAATACTTTTCCTTATTTACGATCTTTTAAGATTATTAAATTTACCAACTCCGGATAAAGAAATAAAATTACTTACAAAAGTCCGCATTATGCTAAATCCAACAACTTTGACATTTAATAAATAAACCTAATAAATATGCATCGCAAATTTAAGATAAAATTTTTCGTAACACTGCCATTCTATACTCCTATAAACACTCTGGGGGAAAAAAGGAAACGGTATAATCTGAGAGAATGTTTTGAATAAGTCGAAATTCAATAGAAGTGAAGCTTATGTTTAAAGTAAGTAAACATTAAAATTTTGCAGGAATTGAATGTTTTATTCAAGAGGTACAGCTGAATAAATCGAATTAATCAATAAGGCATTATCCTAGCTCTAGTTCTTATGCAAGCCGCTATCTGTGCTGGCATAGACTCTTAGATTTAGAGGAAATGTTAACTGAAATGTTTACCAAACTCCCGTTGTAAAGCTAGATTAACAAGGCAATGGGAGGCACCTGTTTATCATTTATCAATTGTAAACAAATATTTATAGATACGGTGATCTAGCTGGCCAGAAAAAATATTGATACGCAAGTAAACAATCGATGACATTTTATATCAAATGCTAAGAAGCGTACATATAGTGTAAATTTGACTCACACTCATAGCTCAGTGGTTAATGAGCATAAGGATTGATGTTCAGTCCTCTAACAGCTTTGTTATAGACGCTGTTTGAAAAAACGAGGAAACTTGATGACTTTTGTTGTGTTCAGCATCTTGCCTCGTTAGTCGGATTACCTGGTAGAAGTTTTCAGGATTTCCTCCCATGCGATACGCATATGTGCGGTAGACCGCCTAAAAGTCCTCCCGGAAGGTACTGCCCTCTTTCTTCAGTGATCTGGAGCCAAATTAGACTTTTACCTACGCGTGCTTATTCACAGCAGATGCGGCCTGGTGGTCAATTGGCTAGCGCTCTGGCCTTTGGTATCAATGACTTCAGGTTCGAATCCTGGCCTTGAAATGGATATTTGTCAGTGGTTCGGAATCAACATTAGACTGTAGGTTCCGGTCTAATTAGCCTAATCTGTGCACGAAATGGCCATAGAGCGACAAACCAAACCGTTACAACAGAAGCTGCTCCATTTCCCTCCATCCATGAGTAGGCTACTCATGGGGTGTCCATCCTGTACTGCATACTACACAGAAAATTATGCACAAATAAGTTTCGGTACAGTGTGTGTAGATGTAACTGAATTCGTATAGAAGTTAGGCTGTATAATTCAATTTCTTCTATGTTACATATAATCCGGATGCTGAATTGCGATGCTTTGGAGTCATTGACAGATAATATATAATCATTATCAGATCATATATAATAGTTTTTATATTTGATTAGAAAGTATTTGCATTCAAAATTTGATTACAATCAGGTAATGATTTTTTGGCAATTTGTCTTTTATTTGCAAATATGAATATACATTTTGTATGGGAAATACAAAACGATTTGCTGAACTCACAAATTATTTTAGGATATAACCATTAATTTTAAAACCACATCAGATAGATATTATAAAATTAGCTACATACGAAGTTTTGGTATTTATTTTTAACAGTCATTTTCCTTAGAAGTTGGGTATTCGCTAGCTTCCCCTACAAGAACAGAAAGGGAGAATTCATAAACTCTTTGACATTATTATTTTCCCCCTTCTGTTCTATTCAATATAATTTCGAAAAGCGTAGCTTTTAAGGAAATTGCAGGGTGTTTTGAGGGATTTATTTATTTACTGTCTTCATTTTTTAGTAGCAGAAGGGAAAAGTTTTGGTTTTGTAGGCAATTTTCTCCGAACACTTGAACAGAAAACTCAACTAATCTTTTGTTTAAAATAATGGAAAAATGTCTGAAAGAGGTTTGAGCGAATTTGGAACAGAATGCATAAAGGTTATTTTCCACTTTTCTGTAATTTTGAATATACTTTTTAAAAAAGTTTTCCATCTTTTTTAAATAATTATTATTAATAATACGTTACATTTGTAAGACGTAATGTCTTCTCCTAAGATTCAATGAGAGGGTAGAATGTTTGGTTTGTCGCTCAACGGTCATCTTGTGCACACGAGGGCCAAACAGACCAAATCTACAGTTTAAAAGTGGATTCCGAACCACTTGCAAATATTCTTGCCACCGCCGATTCGAACCTGGAGCCTCTTATCAAAGTCCAGAGCGCTACCCAATTATAAATCAGGCAGCTGAGAGGGTAGGGGTGTGATTACTTCTAACTAGAGGAATTCGATCAAAAATTAAATGGCTCAAGGTGTTTGTAGCAAAGCAGAATCCCATTCACCCATCTCTGCCTAGTAAACTGGATAACTCTGAATATGCTACGTAACTACCATTATAAAAGTGTATGACCAAACTTCTTCGCCGTTCGACAGCAGCATCGAATCTCGTAATTTATATTGGAATGACTTTTCACTAGATTTTATATACAAGATGATTATAATTTAAGTCCCACTTTCAAAATGCTGTAAAAAAAGAAACACTCGTCACAATGTGTTCAAATTTAAATTGAAGATACTTAAAGAATTAGGTAACGGTATAGCATCAGCAATAATTAACAGGTTTAATTGTTGATTTTTATGCAGTTTTTGGCCCAAGGAGAATTAAATAAAATAATTTATTAAAGAAATAAACAATTAATAAAACTTATTAGCATCCTGTATAAAAATAACTGAAATAAATAAATGTGTCTTAAAACTCTTTACCCTATAACTATTGACCGCTAAAATATTTGGGAAAATATATTTCTTTGGTTACCAATATTAAAGTCATTTTTTTCCATGGGATTATTTTTAATTAGTAACTTGTTTTAAACATAAAAATAATATTGTTAAATTCAATGTGTTTTCCATGATGTATGATATATTCATAAAATTATTATTAAAAAAAAATACCATATTCTAAATTTAACACGCAGTTTTATATTTAAGAAAACAAGAAATGCAATACCAAGTAACAAATGAAATGCAATGCAATGCAATGCTACCAAATATATTCAAAATTACCATACTGCCCACCTACGCTAATTATAATCTAGGAAATGAGTTTATTTTAAGATTGACGACAGCGAAATCTTAAAAAAAAGAATCAGATATTTAAAAAATATAAAAATTTATTTTACATAAAAGTAATCCTTATTTAAAAAAATACCGAGAACAGCTGTGTGATAAAAAAAAAATCGTGCAGTTTTCTGACATTTTGTGTTCTTTTATTTTATATATTTGCTATGTTGTTATTCTAAGTTATACAACAAATATTTTTCTTCAATTTTTATTTATTTTGTCTTCCGGAAAAAGCAATTTTACAATTGCAATTGCATTGCACTTTTAAAAAAAAGTTTATTTTTTTTTATTTAAATAATTTAGGATATTTTTTGTTTTGATTTACTAATAGATTTACGAGGACGAAAAAAAAAAGATATCTACAAGAAAAAAAGTTTTGAAATGAATATGACAAGATCCAAATAATAATCTGCTTCTTATTAAACCGCTATTGTTATGCTTCAAAGTAAAAATTGATGATTGTTTTTAATATAGAAACATTTTTAAGCGCCAACCTTGTGCTTCAACCAAAAATGGCAGTTGAAGTTCTTCATATAAAAACCACATGAAACAACCACTCTCGTTGTACATCTTAAAAGGCATTGAAAGTTATTCACATAAAAATCCCTTGAAACAGCCATTCTAGTGTAATATCATAAATGGCGTCGAAAGTTCTTCACATTAAAACCACATGAAAAATCACTCTCATTGTACCCACTGTTGTCTCAATTTAAAAGGCATTGAAAGCTATTCACATAAAAATCCCTTGAAACGGCTACTAAAGTGTTATATCATAAATGATATTGAAATTCTTCACATAAAAACCACATAAAATAACCACTCTCGTTGTACATCTTAAAAAAACATTCAAAGTTATTCACATAAAAATTACTTGAAACAGTTACTCTCGTGTTATATCATAAAAGGCATTGGTAGTTCTTCACAGAAAATCTTTTGAAACCACCATTACCACGGAACCATATAAAGAGCATCGGAAATTTAACACATAAACCTTTAATATAGACAGAAAAAACACTGTATATTTTTCGCATAAAAACCGCATCGCTCGCGAACATAAAAGGCCTTATAAGTTTATCACATTGAAATTGTTTGTAATAATTTGAAAAAAAAAGAGCAGAAAATTATCACATAAACAGCCAACCTCGACGTAAAATGCAACATCGGCATAAATACATACAATTATTCACATATAAACTGCTACATAAAAAGGCATTGTAAATTTATCACATAAAAACCCAAATCGTCGGGTTTCACCCTAAAAGGCATTTTAATTCTACCACATATAAATTGCTTGAAATAATTTGATACAAAAGAAGAAAATTATCAAATAAACAACCAACTTTGCATAAATGCATAACATTTTTCACATATAAACTGCTAGCCTAGTGTAACGCCATAAAAATGCATCGTAAATTTATCACATAAAAACCGCCATCGTCATACTTCGACAAGAACGTTTGTATCAAATTTTCAAATAAAAAATTCTCAAAACCGTCACATTTTATGGTAGTTTAAAGAGAATCAACTATATATTGCATTGCAATAGCAAGTATTATTCCTTAATGATACGATTGTAACAAACCGGATTCAATATTTCCTGAGGGGATTCATTTTCTAACTCGAAATTCTGGACAGGAATTATAGCAGATCTTAAAATAGTTATAACAAAATAATAATAAATTAAAAAGAAAAAAAAAACTTACTGCAGAGTCCTGTGTAGGCAACATCAATGTTTGTCTTCTGATCGCATCCCTCTTGCTTCAACTTGCAGATGTTGGTGTAAGAGATGCCATCCGTTCCACACACTGGTTCGAACTCCTCTGAGCAACTGGGACATTCGCAAATGGCGTATCCGCTCTTGACGACACAGATGGCTCCGAAGTGACACACGTGTTTGTGACAAGCGCCTCTTTCACCTGGAGGAAGACAGAAGACACATGAGAAAATTCTTCGAAAAATCGGCATATGGCAATATTAAATTTAAGGGAAAATCCTGTAATAATAATTAAAGGAAAAAATAGTACGCAAAAGTGTATATGGCGACTCTAAAAATTGATAGTTGATTTGATGTTTCATTATGATACGTCCTGGAATCCGAATTCAGAAAGATTTTTAAACTTTTGTTAAATAGCGTCGTCCGTTACTGATAGCGTGTTATATATTTTTTTTGTTAAACTACCATGATTACACCATGCAACAACACACCATTTTGACTAGCGTTTATATACTCTTTTACAGTCTGGTTATGATACGAAAGAAGTCGTATCACCACAATATTTCAATGATTTTCAGAATTAACACTTCTCTTTAAATCCAATTGAAGGATACTGTTTAGTACAATTTAAGCCCTGGCAGTAATCCGGAATCTTTCGATTTGGCATAACTAGCGAGCTTCAAACCTAACATTTTAAAAAAAATACCTTTGGCTTAAAAAAACATATGTTCATTGTATTTTCACAAAACAAAATCCCTCTACGAATTATCGAATGCCGAACACTTTGGAATGAAATCATTCAACTCTAGAACGCCTGACATGAGGACGGTTTTAATTTTATCCAGGTTACATCATTGCATCCACTTTTGGCCACCGTAATTTTAAACATACACCCCCAAAAGATAGCATTTATCCTGTTATACGCATTCCTGTTATACGCATATCCTGCTAACGCATTCCGACGTGCAGATTTACCACGTCGTTTCTTAGCATAGATATCAAACCATTTTCTTTGGCATCGTTAATCAAGTTGCAAATCGAGCACCCAATTATCAATCCGACAACTAGAATGTATCCAATTTATATATTGAATCATTAATTAATCAATATAAAAAATAAACGATTATTTACTTATTTAGAGAGGATTTTTTAATATCTCTTTTTATTGAACTGAAGACTGAAAACAATTTTATTTCAAAATTTAAAGCTCTGTTGTGTTTTCTCATCTCACTTGATAGAAAACAACATCTACACCAAGTCCAAGAACACGTATGGTCTCATGGAAGGAGGGAAAGGGTGTTGTGACTGTTGTGATGGAGCACCTGTAGGTAGAAGTTTCACTTGGCTCCGTGACGCTGAAGAAATAGTACATGACTTTCCGGGATGACTTTTAGGGGGAACTACACCGCATTTGCATATCGTATGGAAGAAAACACAGAAACTCCCACCAAGTAGTCCGACTAACGAAACAAGATGCTGAACATCCCAAACGCCATCGAGTATTCTCGGTATTTGAAACAGTCTCTACAAGAAACCCGCCTGCGAATTGAACCTCCGCCCTAATTCTCACCGGCGGCACTCGTTGCCCCTACTACTACGCCACACCACATCACTGTGTTGCCCCTTTACAATTTGGGAATGATGTGGGTGAAAAGAAGTGTGATTGGGCTCTGGTCATGTGAGACCGAGACCTACGGCTAAAGTGGATTCCGAACCACTACAAACATCCGCGACACCACCGGTATTCGAACCCAGAGCGCTAGCCACTCGGCCATCAGGCCCCAACACCTTGCCACTGATGAGCATTAGGGCAATCTTTAAGATTAATTACCTTTGGTTTAAAAAAATAATTTCTATTGGTTAAGAGACTTAAACGCCATGGAAAATAGAAAAATTGCAAGCATTTAAAATGTTTTCAAGTTGTGCAATAGCATTCAAGAAAACAAAACAAATCAATTAATTAAAACTAATTGCTCTTCTTCAGCATAATTAGATTTGAAAAATATTTAATAAAAATCCCTTTTCATAAAGTGTTGAGCAAATAAAAATGTATCTGCTTTCTTTAAATTTAATCTTTCTGCAATTTTTTTCCCCTAACATCTACTTAATTTCATAATCGCTTATGATTCCTTTTTAAAAGACCAAATGTTTTTTAGGTGATTTTTTTTTTCTTTTAACAAAATACCTTCAGCGATTATCTTGATTTAATTAGTAAACTTCTTTGAATAATTGCAAAAGAATTTTGAGTAATTAAAGAATGTCTTTGGGCAAAGAACTTCAATAGATTCATTTTTTTTCTTCATCCAAAACTCAAAAGGAAATGTCTCCTGAGTAAGCAAAACTAATTCACGGAAATCATTTTAATGATCTCATTTTTTTATATTCCAGTAAAGATATAAATTATAATTAAAAGGATACATTTTTTGATACATTAAATGTACTTAAATATATATTACATAAAAAAGTTAATTAAATTTTAATAAATATAAGATAATAATAAATAAGAATAATAAGATATAAATAAATATTAGATTATTTAATAATAAGATATTAATAAATATTAGATATATTTTGTTATATTTTGAATTTAATTAAGTTGTTTTGAATATGTATTATGTTGTGCTTCGATTGCTTGAGAATTTAACTTATTTACCATTAAAAATAGGGATATTTGGCATATTCAGCGTTTCCCAGTGTGTGTCTCAGAAGGCTAGTATCAATGCCCTCCCACTGCACCGCCACAATTTGAATCGAATACATACATGCATTCGAATTCGAGATTGTAATATCCGCCCCTACTACTAGGCCACACCATATCACTGTGCCTAGAGCTGAGTTGCCCCTTTACAGTTTGTTAATGACGTGGGTGAGAAGCCTTAGGGGATAAGAGAACTCTGATTGAGCTCTGCAGTCATATGAGACGGGGACCTACGACCTAAAGTGGATTCCGACTCACTACAAACATCCATGGCCCCGCCTGGATTCGAACCGTAAACCTATGTCACCGAGCGCCAGAGCGCTAGCGCCACAACAAAGCCAAAACAGGCGCTAGTCGGGCAAACTGTAAGATTAAATAACCTTTTGTTTAAAAAAAAATTGTTATTGGTTAAAAGATTTAAACGGCGTGACCAATTGCGTGAAATTGTAGAAAAATTGCATGGATTTAAATTGTTTTCAAGTGGTGCAATAGCATTCGAGAAAACAAAATAAATCAATTAATTAAACTAATTGCTCTTCTTTAACATAATTAGTTTTATAAATATTTAACAAAAATCCCTTTTCATAAAGTGCTGAGCAAATAAAAATGTATCTGCTTTCTTAAATTTAATCTTTCTGCATTTTTTTTCCCTCTAACATCTACTTAATTTCATAATCGCTTATGATTCATTTTTAAAAGACCAAATGTTTTTTAGATAATTTTTTTTTTGAACAAAATACCTTTAGAGATTATCTTGATCTAATTAGTAAACTTCTTTGAATAATTGCAAAAGAATTTTGAGTAATTAAAGAATGTCTTTGGGCAAAGAACTTCAATTGCTTCCTTTTTTCTTCCATCCAAAACTCAAAAGGAAATGTCTCCTGAGTAAGCAAAACTAATCCACGGAAATTATTTTAATGATCTTATTTTTTATGTTCCAGTAAAGGTATACATTATAATTAAAAGGATACATTTTTTAATATTTTAAATGTATTTAAATATAAAAAAAAATAATAAAATTTTGTTAAATGTAAATAAACCATTCATAAATTAGATATATTTTATTATATTTTGAATTTAAATAAGTTATTTTGAATAGGTATTATATTATGTTTCGATTGTTTGGCACTTTAACTTATTTACCACTACAGAGATAGATATATAGCAGATTCAACGTTTCCCAGTGTGGACTGCAGAAGGCTTGTTTCAATGCTCTCCCACTATGCCTCCATGCCACATACATAATGGTTTGGGATTTGGGGATCGTAATAACCTCCCCTTATCATCGATTTTAACGTGGTTAGTGCTCTGGTGCTTGGTACTTGGTTTGAGGTTAGAGTCCGGTTGTCCATGGATGTTTGTAGTGGTTCGGAATCCACTTTAAACTGTAGGTCCCGTTCTAACATGATCGTAGAGCATTGCGGGGCTATTGATACTCCGCGTCCATAGCTTGTCTTTAAGCTACACGCACTTCCTGAGTAGTGCAAATAATAAACGTATGTGCAGCGTTTGCCTTAAGGCATCCAACACAATTGTCTGCTAGCTGTATTAGGACAAAAAAACAACAACATAGATTTTAAATGTATATAACTCTAATGCAACATTTTAAATTATTAATTATCCCAAAACATGGCTCAGTGGCAACGCACGTCGCTGGTGAGCATTAGGACGGAAGTTTAATCTACTGGCTGCTTTTTTGTAGACACTGTTTCAAAAAATGCGGAGAATCACTGGCGTTTTGTGATGTTCAGCAACTTTTCTCGTTAGTCGGACTAACTGGTAAGTGTTTTCAGTGTCTTCCACCATACGACACGCAAATGCGTGCTAGTTGCCCCTAAAATTTCTTTCCGGAAGGTACTGCCCTCCTTTTTTCAGCATCAAGGAGCAAAGTCAGACTTCTACCTACGTGGGCTCCCCCCTTTCCCTTTTTCCCTGAGAGCACACGGGTACGTCTACCACGAGAAGTAAGAAAAAAAAAATTTAATTAAAAATAAAACTTTTTAGTTAAAATAAAACAAAAATATCGTGAAAATAGAACTAAAATTATAAAAATCTTTTCTTTATAAGAAATTTAAATAAGCTTTAAAAATATTTGTTTTATAAATTATAAAAAAAATGAAAGTATACGATTATTTGTTTGAAATTAAGATGAATGTTAAAATGTTAATATAAGATTAAATATTATTTTAAGAATTTTAATTCTTATAATTCTCTTAAACATACTTTACTTTTGTTCATAAGCGCAGGTAAATATAGCGTCAAAATATTTAATTTAAATGATAATAATTTTATTTCATTCCTAAATATTAAAAAAACATTTAATTAAAACTAATTAAACATTAATTTAAGCTAAAAGTTTCGCATTATTAATTTTTCTATTACATTTTGTCTCATATATGGTGATTCTTGATAAAAAGCAATGAATCTTTTTGTAAATAATTCGTCTTTTTTTACACATAAAAAACTGACATTTCATTATTAATAAGATAATATTTGATAATATATTTTCGCAAATATTGATAAATAAACTAAACCAGACTATTTTTTAATTACTTTGTGGAATTATTTATAATCTTAATTATTAAAAAATTAATGCTAATTTTTATATCAAAATTCCTAAGAATTTCCAAAAAAATTAAAAATTAGCTTTTGAGATTGTTTTTTTTTTTTTTTTTTTAAATTAAAACATAGTTATCGTGAAAAAAAATGTTTCATTAATTTAAGAAAAAAATTATTGATAAGAAAAAAGAATGAAAATTTTATACTTTTTTGAAGCTTTTTTTCAGCATTATTTTTATATTTTAAGCAGTTTATGACAACGTCTGAACTTCTGAATGTAGAAAAAATGATCTGAAAAATGTACTACTGTGTCCAAAAAGTAAGACCAATTGTAAATTTAAAATTCTCGGGTCTAATGGAATTTCAATTTTTTTTTCTCTTTTTGATTGCTGGCACTGTCCTTGACATCTGTGTGAAATTTGAAGTCAAAATATTCATTAGTTTTTGAGTTGTGCTTGGCTTCGTGAGACGCTAAAACTGATTCCGGCAATTTTTGAAATGTCTGAACACTGAATGCGCCAGCTCACACTACAATGAATCTTCGTAACTTTTTCGCCAAAAATGAAACCCATATTGCTCCACAACCAACGTATTCACACCATGCGGCTTCTGACTATTTCCTAATCTCAAAAGACTACTCCGGGGAAACCGCTGTGAGTCGATTAAAGAGATTCAACGTGAATCACCGCGCTCTTTGAAGGTCATGCCTGCAGATGACTTTTTAGACTGACTGAGGATTGGGAAAAAAAGTTGGCATAAGTGCATTGTGCCCCTGAAGAGATTACTTTGAAGGCGATGAAATAAATTTGGAAGAATAAATACACTGTAGGGTGATATGATAAAGCAGCCTAGTAATGACCAATGACCAATACGCAGCATAACGCAAATTTAACGTGGATTCCGAAGCGCTAACAAACATTCATGCCACCACCAGGATTTGCAGCTGAAGATTGTAGTACTAAAGGTCAGAGCTCTAAGCAATTGGCCATCAGGCCACAGAAATTAGATATTTGGTTTGGTTTGTCGCTCTACGGACATTTTGGGCACTCTTTGGATTAATTAGGTTGGGACCTATAGTCTAACTACCCAAACACTAACAAATCTCCATGCCACCGCCAAAATTAATCCCTAAAGTTTGAGGCACGAAATACAAGTACCAATAGAGGGCAAGCCAATTGACCATGCTACAAGGAAAAACGTTGGATCTGCTACTTATTTACATTATACTCGTCAAAGAGCCAGGCCATTTTAAAACGACGTCAAATGATTCTTTTGTTTTCAATTACAAATGTTAAGAATATTACAAATCTATAAATCCCGATAAATTTTTAAAACAAAAGATCAACTAAAATTTTCTTTTTTATGCTGAAAATTGATTTCGAACACAAGCAGGTCAGTTACTTTTGATGCACCAGATGTGTTTTCCAAATCAGATAAAGATAGCTGGATTCGAGTTATAAAATGTTGAACCTGTATCGACGTCTCAGGTTCAACATTTTCGTTTTTTTTCTGTCTTCCAAACAGAAGCTGGGAAGTTCGGAGAGAGAAAATTTCCCGAACACGGAAAAGAAGTTGGAAAACGATCTCTCCGTCAGGATTTTATTCTTCCCCGTTCCTTCCAATTGTGTTTTCTCCCAATGGGCAGAAGATATAAATTTCGAAGAATTCGAGGGGGAGAGCCGGGGCCTGTACGGGGGAAGTAAAAGGAAGAAGCCACCGAGAGGAAGTTGAAAATATTAGGAAACCAGTGTAACTTTTGTGTCCGTGTTTTTGTGATTTATGGCCGCACTTAACATGTTGCTGGAGCTCATTTTTCCTCCTGGGAACAACGCAACTCTCTTCCTACAAGAGCTCGGATTCTTCGACTTCTTGCTGTTTGGGCGAATGCAGCAGCAGCAAAAAAAAAAAAAAAAAAAAAAAAAAGGCAATTCTTATTTTTCTTTTATTTGAAATCGGAATTTCGGGAAATAACTCGCAATGATTCCAAACATTTATAATACGGACAAGAATGCACTCAGGAGCCTGTTAGAATCAATTGATTAAAGAAAGAATTAATTCCCATATTGTGTCGGATGCGTGTTTTGAATTAATATGTGAACTTTTGTAGAAGAGATGTTCGTTGGAATGGATGCTGATCGACTGGTATAAATTCTTTCAAACATTTTTCCAATGATTTTAATTATTTTTAGTTTCATTACAAATCCACTTGGTGGAAAGGAATTAGAGGTTTGGTTGTCGCTCTACTATTATTTTTTGGTTCACTTTAGGCTAATTAGACTGGGACCTACAATTTAACGGACACTCTCAACCACTAACAGGAATCCACCCCCAGGTTTCGAACCTAAAGCAAACAAATGATGTTATTTGATCATATCACTGAAGGGTGATATGATAAAACAGCCCGTTAAATGACCAATAGACAACATAGCACAAGTTTAATGTGGATTCCGAACCACTGAAAAACATCCATGTCCCGGCCAGGGATCAAAGTTGAAGCCTGTAGCACCAAAAGCCAGAGCGCTTGCCAATTGGCCATCATGTTTTATTAGATGTAAAGGATATGGGTCAAAGTGCCAGAGCATTTTAAAACTACAGCAAGAATTTCTACTGTTTTTAATTAGCAAATGTTAAGAATATTGCAAATCTATAAATCATGAACAATTTTTAAGACAGAAGGTCAACTCAAATTTTCTCTTTCATGTTGAAAGCTGATTTTGAGCTCAAACAGGTTAGTCACTGTTGATGCACCAGATGTGTTTTCCAAATCAGATAAAGATAGTGGATTCGAGTTATAAAATGTTGCCTGCATCGACATCTCAGATTCAACATTTTCTTCTTTTTTCTCCTCCCCGAACAGAAGATAGGAATGTTGAAGAGAAAAAACTTCCCGAGGAAGGTAAAGAAGTTGGAAAACGATCTCTCCATCAAGATTTTATTCTTCCCATTCCTTCCAATTGTGTTTTCTCCCAATGGGAAGAAGTTATATAAAATTCGGAGAATTCGAGGGGGAGGGGGCGGCCTGTATAGGGAGGGGGAGGACTAAAAGGAAGAAGCCACCGAGAGGAAGTTGAAAATACTAGGAAACCAGTGTAGCTTTTGTGTCCGTGTTTTTGTGATATATGGTTGCACTTAGCATATTGCTGGAGCTCCCTTTTCCTCCCGGGAACACAACTCTCTTCCTGTAAGAGCTCGGATTCTTCGACTTCTTGCTGTTTGGGTGGATGCAGCACAACAACAAAAAAAAGTAATTCTTATTTTTCCTTTACTTTCAAATCGGAATTTCGGGAAATAATTCGAAATATTTACAATATGGACAAGAATGCACTCAGGTGCCTGTTGGAATGAAATAAGGAAAGAAAGAATTTATTCCCATATTTAATCGGATGCGTGTTTTGAATTAATATTAAAACTTTCGAAGAGATGTTTGTTAGAAAGGACTCTGAATCCACTGGTATAAATTCTCACAAATATTTTTCCAGTTCATTTTAATTACTATTACTATCATTATTATCGATATGGTGGAAAGGAATTAAAGGTTTGGTTGTCGCTCTACGGTGTTTCTCGCTTTAGACTAGTTAGACCGGGACCTACAGTTTAGCGGGGTCTCCTAACCACTAAGAAACATTCACAGCCTCGATTCGAACCTGAAGTAAACAAATGATATGATTTTATCGTATTAATTATATCATTGTAGGGTAATATGATAAAACAGCTATTAAATGACCAATACACAACATAACAGAAGTTTAACGTTTATTCCGGACCATTAACAAGCATCCATCCCACCACCAGAATTCAAATATGAATCCTGTAGTACCAAAGGCCAGAGCCCTAGCCATTTAGCAGGAATTAGATGTTTAGATTGATTTGTCGTTCTACGATCATTCTGTGCACACTTTAGGTTAATTATAACGAGACCTACATTTTAACGTAGATTCAGAACCACTAAAAAATATCTATGCCACAGCTAGGATTCAAACTTGAAGTCAATGCCAAATGCGAGATTCCAATGTACCAAATGCCAGAGGGCTAGCCAATTGGTCATCATGTCGAAGCAAATTATCTACCCATCTAGGGGTAAATTATACTGGTAAAAGGCCCAGGTCCTTTTAAAACGCTGTAAATGTTTCTTTTGTTTTTAACTATCAAATGTACAGAACATTACAAATCTATAAATTCAAACAATTTTTAAAAAAGATCAACTAAATTTTTTTTCCATGCTGAAAGTTGATTTTGAACACAAACAGATACTTTGACACTTTGGATGCACCAGATGTGTTTTCCAAATCAGATAAAGATAGCTGGATTGGAGTTATTAAACGTTGTCTGTATCGACATCTCAGGTTCAACATTTTATTTTTTCTCCCCCGAACCGAAGCCGAAGTTCGGAGAGAAAAAAGTTCCCTTACAAGGAAAAGAAGTTGGAAAACGATCTCTCCGTCAAGATTTTATTCTTCCACGTTCCTTCCAATTGTGTTTTCTCCCAATGGGCAAAAGATATAAAATTCGAAGAATTTAAGGAGGGGGAGGGGTCAGCCTATTCGGCGGGGGAGTAAAATGAAGAAGCCACCGAGAGGAAGTTGAAAATATTAGGAAACCAGTGTAACTTTTGTGTCCGTGTTTTTGTGATTTATGGCTGCACTTAGCATATTGCTGGAGCTCCCTTTTCCTCCTGGGAACACAGCTCTCTTCCTGTAAGAGCTCGGATTCTTCGACTTTTTGCTGTTTGGGTGGATGCAGCACACACAAAAAAAGAGTAATTCTTATATTCCTTTTATTTCAAATCGGAATTTCGGGAAATAACTCCGCAATAACTCCAAATATTTACAATGCGGACAAGAATGCACTTGGGTGCCTGTTGGAATGAAACGAGGAAAGAAAGAATTTATTCCCATATTTTATCGGATGCGTGTTTTGAATTAATATATAAACTTTTGTAGAAGAGATGTTTGCTAGAAGAGACACTGATTCCACTGGTATAAATTCCCATAAATATTCTTCCAATTGATTTTAAATATTGTTTGTATCATTAAGAATCGACTTGGTGGAAAGGAATTAAATGTTAGGTTGTTCCTCTATGGACACGTTTTTGCTTACTTTATGCTAATTAGACCGGGACCTTCAGTTTAGCTTTGACACCTTCCGACTAACAAATATCTACAGATTGGAACCTGAAGGAAGTAAGTGTTGTGATTTTATCATAACACTGTAGGGCGATATGATAAAACAGCCTATTAAATGACCAATACGCAACATAACGCAAGCTTAACGTTTATTCCAAACCACTAACAAACATCAATGCCACCGCTTCGATTCACACCCTGAAGCCTGTGGAACCAAATGGCAGAGGGCTAACCAATTGGCCATTAGGCCGCAAGAATCAGATGTTTGGTTTGTCGCTCTACTGTCATGCTATGCACATTACAGGCTACTTAGGCCGAGATCTACAGTTTAACATGGATTCCGATCCACTAACAAGTATCCATTCCACAGCTAGGATTCAAACCTGAAGCCCATGTTACCAAATGCCACAGGGCTAGCCAATTGTCTATCAGGCCGCAAGGAAAAACATTGAATCTGCTACTTATTTTCCCCTCTAGTGGTAATTGATACTGGTCAAAAAGCCAGGGTATTTTAAAACTACATCAAATATTTTTTTTGTTTTTAATTAGCAAATGTAAAGACTATTACAAATCTATAAATTCCGTTTCATTTTTATAACTGAAGGTCAGCTACATTTTCTTTCATGCTGAAAGGGGATTTTGAACACAGACATGTTTGTCACTTTTGAACCACCAGATGTGTTTTCCAAATCAATTAAAGATAGCAGATTTGAATTATAAAATGTTGTCTGTATCGACATCTCAAGTTCAAGATTTTCTGTTGAATCTGATACTTATCGACCCTGTGTCTTTTGTTGTTGTCATTAATACTCTGTGTCCCTAAGAGCGGAACAGACATTCCTGAGTGATCCATTCATGGATGGAGGAAAAGGGGCTAGCTTCTGTTGTGACAGCGCATTTGAAGGTGGAAGTCTGGCTTAGTTCCGTGACGCTCTTGACATTTATAAGACAAAAGGACCTATGGCTTGAAGTGGATTTCGAACCTCTAAAAACACCCATGGAACCTCCGGCACTCCAACCCGAAACCTATGGTAACTATGCGCTAGACACTCGGGAAATCAGGCCTTTTATCTACCCTTCTAGAGGAAAATGAAACTGGTCGAGGAGCTCGACATTTTTAACGACAGCAAATGTTTCTATTGTATTTAATTAGCAAATGTTAAGAACATTACAAATCTATAAATTCCAACTCACTTTTAAAATAGAAGATCAACTAAAATTTTGTTGCTGAAAGTTGATTTTGAGCTCAAACAGGTTAGTCACTTTTGATGCGCCACATGTGTTTTCCAAGTCAGACAAAGATAGCGGATTCGAGTTATAAAATGTTGTCTGTATCGACATCTCAGGTTCGATATTTTCTTTTTTTTTCTTTCCGAACAGAAGCCGAAGGTTGGAGAGAAAAAAAGTTCCCGAACAAGGAAAAGAAGTTGGAAAACGATCTCTCCGTCAGGATTTTATTCTTCCCCGTTCCTTCCAATTGTGTTTTCTCCCAATGGGCAGAAGATATAAAATTCGAAGAATTCGAGGGGGACGGGGCAGGCATGTAGGGCGGGGGAGTAAAAGGAAGAAGCCACCGAGAGGAAGTTGAAAATATTAGGAAACCAGTGTAACTTTTGTGTCCGTGTTTTTGTGATTTATGGCTGCACTTAGCATATTGCTGGAGCTCCCTTTTCCTCCTGGGAACACAGCTCCCTTCCTGTAAGAGCTCGGATTCTTCAACTTTTTGCTGTTTGGGTGGATGCAGCACACACAAAAAAAGAGTAATTCTTATTTTCCTTTTATTTGAAATCGGAATTTCGGGAAATAACTCCGCAATAACTCCAAATATTTACAATGCGGACAAGAATGCACTTGGGTGCCTGTTGGAATGAAACGAGAAAAGAAAGAATTTATTCCCATATTTTATCGGATGCGTGTTTTGAATTAATATATAAACTTTTGTAGAAGAGATGTTTGCTAGAAGAGACACTGATTCCACTGGTATAAATTCCCATAAATATTCTTCCAATTGATTTTAAATATTGTTTGTATCATTAAGAATCGACTTGGTGGAAAGGAATTAAATGTTAGGTTGTTCCTCTATGGACACTCTTTTGCTTACTTTTTGCTAATTAGACTGGCACCTTCAGTTTAGCGTTGACTCCTTCGGACTAACAAATATCTACATATTGGAACCTGAAGGATGTAAATGTTGTGATTTTATCACAACACTGTTGGGCGATATGATAAAACAGCCTATTAAATGACCAATACGCAACATAACGCAAGATTAATGTTTATTCCAAACGACTAACAAACATCAATACCACCGCTTTGATTCACCCCTGAAGCCTGTGGAACCAAATGGCAGAGGGCTAACCAATTGGCCATTAGGCCGCAAGAATCAGATGTTTGGTTTGGTTTGTCGCGCTACTGTCATTCTATGCACATTACAGGCTACTTTGGCCGAGAACTACAGTTTAACATGGATTCCGTTCCACTAACAAGTGTCCATTCCACAGCTAAGATTCAAACCTGAAGCCTATGTTTCCAAATGCAGCAGGACTAGCCAATTGGCCATCAGGCCACAAGGAAAATCATTGAATCTGCTACTTATTTTCCCGTCTAGTGGTAATTGATACTGGTCAAAAAGCCAGGGTATTTTAAAACTACATCAAATATTTCTTTTGTTTTTAATTAGCAAATGTAAAGACTATTACAAATCTATAAATTCCGTTTCATCTTCATAACTGAAGGTCAACTACATTTTCTTTCATGCTGAAAGTTGATCTTGAACAGACATGTTTGTCACTTTTGATGCACCAGCTGTGTTTTCCAAATCAGATAAAGACAGCTGGATTCGAATTATAAAATGTTGTCTGTATCGACATCTCAAGTTCAGCAATTTCTGTTGAATCTAATACTTATACTTATCTACCCTGTGTCTTTTGTTGTTGTCACTGATACTCTGTGTCCCTAAGAGCGGAACAGACATTCTTGAGTGATCTATTCATGGATGGAGGAAAAGGGGGTAGCTTCTGTTGTGATAGCGCATTTTAAGGTGGAAGTCTGGCTTAGTTCCGTGACGCTCTTCCCATTCATAAGAGACCAGGACCTATGGCTTGAAGTGGATTTCGAACCTCTAAAAACACCCATGGAACCGCCGGCACTCCAATCGGAAACCTATGGTATCGAGTTACAGAGCGCTAAACACTCGGGAAATCAGGCCTTTTATCTACCCTTCTAGAGGAAAATGAAACTGGTCAAGGAGCCCGACATTTTTAACGACAGCAAATGTTTCTTTTGTTTTTAATTAGCAAATGTTAAGAACATTCCAACTCACTTTTAAAATAGAAGATCAACTAAAATTTTCTTTTTCATGTTGAAAGTCGATTTTGAGCTCAAACAGGTTAGTTGTTTTTGATGCGCCACATGTGTTTTAAAAGTCAGACAAAGATAGCGGATTCGAGTTATAAAATGTTGTCTGTATCGACATCTCAGGTTCGATATTTTTTTTTTCTTTCCGAACAGAAGCCGAAGGTTGGAGAGAATAAAAGTTCCCGAACAAGGAAAAGAAGTTGGAAAACGATCTTTCCGTCAGGTTTTTATTCTTCCCCGTTCCTTCCAATTGTGTTTTCCCCCAATGGGCAGAAGATATAAAATTCGAAGAATTCGAGGGGGACGGGGCAGGCCTGTAAGGGGGGTAGGCATGTAGGGCAGGGGAGTAAAAGGAAGAAGCCACCGAGAGGAAGTTGAAAATATTAGGAAACCAGTGTAACTTTTGTGTCCGTGTTTTTGTGATTTATGGCTGCACTTAGTATATTGCTGGAGCTCCCTTTTTCCTCCCGGGAATACAGCTCTCTTCCTGTAAGAGCTCGGATTCTTCGACTTCTTGCTGTTTGGGTGGATAAAAAAAAAGTAATTCTTATTTTCCTTTTATTTGAAATCGGAATTTCGGGAAATAACTCGCATTGCTTCCAAATATTAACAATACGGAAAGGAATGCACTCAGGTGTCTGTTTGGATGTAAGGAAGAAAGAAGAAATTTATGCTCATATTTTATCCGATGCGTGTTTTGAATTAATATATAAACTTTTGTAGCAGAGATGTTTGTTAGAAAGAAGGCTCATCCATTGGTATAAATTCTCACATACATTCTGACAGTTGATTTTAATTATTGTTTATATCATTAAGAATCGACTTGGTGTAAAGGAATTAAAGGTTTAGTTGTCGCTCTACGGTTTTTCACGCTTTAGACTAATTAGAGCGAGACAGTTAAGTAGGGTCTCCCAATCACTATTAAACATCCACAGTTAGTATTCGAACATGACGAAACAGATGATGTGATTTTATCATATGAAACTTATCACTGTAGTGTGATATAATAAAAAAAGCTATTTAATGATCAATACGCAACATAACGCAAGTTTAACGTTTATGCCGGCCGTTAACAAACATCCATGCCCAAGATTTAGATCTGAAGCCTGTAGTACCAAAGACCAGAGCAATATCTAATTAGCAGGAATTAGATGTTTAGTTTGGTTTGTCGCTATATAATCAGTCTGTGCACACTTTAGGCTAAATAGACCGATACCTACAATTTAACGTAGATTCAGAACCACTAACAAGTATCCATACTGCAGCTAGGATTCAAACCTGAAGCCTACGGTACAAATTCCAGAGGCCTAGCCAATTGGCGATCAGGCCGCAAGGAATAACATTAAATCTGCTACTTATTTACCCCTCTAGACGTAATTGATACTGACCAAATAGCCAGTTTAAACAATTTAAACTATTGCAAATGCTTCTTTTGTTTCCAATGATCAAATGTAAAAAATATTACAAATCTATAAGTTAAATCCCGGCATATTTTTAAAATATAGGTCAGCTAAAAGTTGGATTTTCATGCTGAAATTTGATTTTGAGCACAAACAGGTTAGTCACTTTTGATGCACCAGATGTGTTTTCCAAATCAGATAAAGATACATGGATTGGAGTTATTAAACGTTGTCTGTATCAACATCTCAGGTTCAACATTTTCTCTTTTTTCCCCTAAACATAAGCCGAAGGTTGGAGAGAAAAAGTTCCCGAACACGGAAAAGAAGTTGGAAAACGGTCTCCCCGTGAAGATTTTATTCTTCCCCGTTCATTCCAATTGTGTTTTCTCCCAATGGGCAGAAGATATAAAATTCGAAGAATTCGAGGAGGGGGAGGGATCGACTTGTTCGGCGGAGGAGTAAAAATGAAGAAGCCACAGAGAGGAAGTTGAAAATATTAGGAAGCCAGTGTAACTTTTGTGTCCGGGTTTTTGTGATTTATGGCTGCACTTAGCATATTGCTGCTGCTGCCTTTTCCTCCTGGGAACACAACTCTCTTCCTGCAAGAGCTCGGATTCTTCGACTTCTTGCTGTTTGGGTGGATAAAAAAAAGTAATTCTTATTTTCCTTTTATTTGAAATCGGAATTTCGGGAAATAACTCGCAATGATTCCAAATATTTACAATACGGGCAAGAATGCACTCAGGTGCCTGTTGGAATGAAATAAGGAAAGAAAGAATTTATTCCCATATTTCATCGGATGCGTGTCTTGAATTAATGTATACACTTTTGAAGAAGACATGTTTTTAGATCTACAAACATGTCTTCTTCAAAAGTTATCTTTGTTAGTTTGTTATCTACATGTTGATACAGATTCCACTGGTATAAATTCCCACGTACATTCTTCGAATTGATTTTAATTATTATTTTTATTATTCAGAATTGACATGGGGGGTGGGAAGGAGCTAGGTTAGATGAGTGTGAAATCCGACAATTGAGAAAAAAAACCAATTCAGTGTTTAGGCTGGGATTGGATATGATACTCGGATTGACTTTTTACTGAGCTGGAGAATGAATTTAAGATAATAAAAAAACAATCATTTTTATAAAAAAGACGTAACCCAAACAACTATGCATAATTTTGCATGAACTACGTAGTTGGCATGAAATAAATAAAAAAGAGAGAAGTAGGGAGCATTTAGAAACGCCCAACTCGATGCTGGTGAGTATTAGGTTTGAGTCTTGTTTTAAAAACGAGGAAAGACTCGAGGGCGTTTGTGATGTTCAGCATCTTACCTCGTTAGTAAGATTACGTGGTGGGAAATTTCCGTTTCTTTCTACCATACGATATAAAAATACAAGTTTATGCAACTAAAAGTCCTCCCAAAAGGCACTGTTTCTCATCCTTCAGCGACTAGGAGCTAAGTTAGACTACCAGCTACGAGTGCCCCATCACGACAGAAGTTGCCCCCTTTTCCTCAATCCATGAGTAGACTCATGGGTTGTCCGTTCCGGCCGAACACCTATGATATATATATATATATATATTATGAGTATCATGCGGTCTTATATATATATATTAACATTTTTGACGATTGAAAGAATTGAGGTCCAGTTTCTGTAGAGTGAAACGCTGTACATTGTACATCCAAATGGTGCGAAATTTATTACGTTACGACAGTTAGAGCGAACGTTTATTAAAAATAAATCAATAAAAGTAAATTGCAAAGCATGGAAAATACAGGAAAGACGTTGTAAATAATGATCTAAGCATTGTTTCAACACCACATAATTGTTAATGGTCTAAGCATTGTTTCAGGAAAAGAGACATTGATCAATAAGTTTTAATTCTAAAATACCTATCCGAAGTATGGAAAGCATTAGTTATCGTTATTTACGAAACACCAAAAATCAGTAGAATTATTGATTAAATAAAATATTTTAATTTTGATACAGCTTCAGTTATTACGAGGAATCCTTATTGAGAAAAGCTATGAATAAGAGGTTTATAGTTATGATCCTAATGTGTAATTTAAAAAGATAAATTTGCACTTCAATCACAATAATTATAAAAACTTAACAGGAAAAAAAATCTATTGAAAATAATTCTAGTAATGCATATTTTCGATTTTAATGGAAAATAACTTGGTCCAAAACCAACCCTTTGTTTGGGAAAAAAAAGGTCTTTTACGGTGTTATATATGAACTAGGAACTAATGATGCTCCATTTTTAGTTTCTCATTCAAAACCGGAAATGTTTTTTCAGAGAAATTTCCATCTAATGAGATGGATAGCAAAGACCGCATTCCTCGCGTGGATTCGGAGAAATTCATTTTTAAAGCAGCTTCATTTTTGAAGAAGTGGGTCACACACACCAAATGGATCAATAAAGGCCCCCGTTTAGCACGCGAGTAACAAGTTCTTACCGCACTCCCCTCTGTACGACAGCGTCACCTCCCTCTTCATGAGACACGACTGCCGATTGAGGTCGCAGTCGTTGTGGTACGTGTGACCGTCGGAGCCGCACACCGGCCGCATGACGGGCTCGCAGCTGGGCGGGCACTGGCACGTCGCGATGCCGTACCTGTCGATGTCGCACTCCTGGTTAGGGCCGCACTGCAGGCTCTCGCAAGGATTGGCTCCTGGAAAAAATTAAAGGAAAATGTGAAACTACAGTTATAGCATGCACAATTGGCTTAAAAAAATAAACAAATTTAATTTATCAGCCAGGAACAACACTGAGACAAATATATTGTTTTTGTTGGCTTTTTGAAAATGGAGAGACTAGTGGTAATGTCTGCGAAAGTAGTTGATTGAGTCTAGTATCGTATGAATATATATCTATATATATATCGTAGATATGTCTCGCAACTGTGTAATATCGTGTGTAATTGTATCATGATAGTCTATAATATCGTATGTATTTGTGTCATGATAGGGAGTAACACCACATATATTGTCACGATACTGTGCAAAGGTAGCCCAAAATAGTCATTGTATCGATAGTTAAACTGTTGCTATTTAACATTTCGTAAGCCCCGAGCCTCGATACCAAAAGCATCCAAGCATTGCCTTCCGGAAATTGCCACTATTAAAAGTCCAGGTAGACTTTTAAGGGTGGTATACTCTCACTAGACAGTCTTGCAATAGATGCAATGGCTACTATGGTCTAAGTTTACACACTACAACATATACATTTTTACGACATAAATACATACGACATGACATTCTATAGACTATATTTACACACATTGTTTCAATTGTCATCGAGTCTCTTCATATCCGAAGAAATTACAACAAAAGACCCCAATATTACATTCGAATTTAAGGCGCTTGCACATCAGCTGCAAACTTAGCCATGGAGAGTTTTTAAGGGATTGGTTCAAAATAAGTGAAATATACACAGTCCAGTTACATTAATGTGACCACCCCCTACTTTCGACGTCAACGTGAAATAACCAATCATAAAAGGCAGGTGGCAGCACATTGCAGTGGAGTGCATATAAAGGATGTCCTAGGTCATCGGAAAGCATTTCAATCGTTGGTGTAATGCAGAAACGTAGCTATTTATCCGTCGTCCAAAGGGCATGATTATTGGCTTTCGGAGCAAGGATGGAAGCATTTAGGAAATGGCTAATTTTCTGAACTGTTCGCGTGCCACCATGGTAAAACTATATCGTGCATGGCAAAATGTCACTATCCAAAATCAGCGGCGTGTCACATGTGATGTACCATAGATGACAGAGGCGTTCGGGCGAATAGACGTGCAACTGTTGAGCAACTGACCGCCCATATGAACCAAGGGGCTACCAAGAGTGTATCCTCAACAACGGTTCAGCGAACGTTGCTGCGCATGGGCCTCTGCAGCAGACGCTTGGTTAATGTATCTATGCTGACTGCTGTTCATCGACCACGAAGGCTGGAATTGGCACGCCAGTACCGAAACTGGACATCCACAGAGTGGCGACAGGTGGCTTTTTCCGATGAATCACGTTTTATGCTCCATTGAACAGATGGACGTTGGCGTATACGGCGTGAAACGTCTGAAAGCAAACATCCTACAACAATTGCCGGAAGGATCCAACCTGGAGGAGGGAACATTATGGTTTGAGGAATGTTTTCTTGGCATTCACTGACTGCTTCCTGCACTCATCATTGTGGAAGGCACGATGGATCAGCACAAGTACGCATCTGTCCTTGCGGACCATGTCCACCCCTACCCCTACCCCTTTCCCCCAGAATGATGGCATCTACCAGCAGGACAATGCGAGGTGTCATACAGCTCGCAGTGTATGTGCGTGGTTTGAAGAGCACCAGGGTGAGTTTACCGTACTCCCCTGGCCAGCAAACTCACCGTATTTATACCCAATCAAGAATCTGTAGGACCACCTCGATCGGGTTGTTCGCGCCATGGATTCTCAACCGCGTAATCTAACGCATCTGGCCACGGCACTGCAGTTGGCAGGGCTCAACATCCCAGTGAACACCTACAGAAACCTAATTGACTCTCTTCCTGCACGTCTCGCAGCGGTCGGCTCTGCCAAAAGTGGTTATTCTGCCTTTTAACAGGTGGCCATATGGACTAATATGACTGGACTGTGTATATAGAAGCCCTCGTGTCTATGTGGAGGATCGGTAAGTTAATCTAAAAGCCAGAAAGACATCGTTGAAGAGAGTGCAAATCCCGTAAATGTCAACACTAGGGTTGTTTGTTTCAAATTACAATGACTTATTAGAGGTACACTGTACTAGGCCTGTATCGTTGCACTACAGCCGTATATATATATATATACAATGATGTTCAAAAACATTTTGAGAAATTAAGAATATGAAAAATCTGGAAAAATAATAATTTTTATGATACTTAAGATCACATTTCATTCTGAGTGACAAAAAAAAGATTAACTTCGAAACGTGTCTTTAAGCAAAAATAATCATTTCTGAAGTCCTTTCGTTGTTGCCAGAGAAGTAGTTCATCTTCAGAATATTCTCACCCTGTACTTCAAATATCAAATTTCTAATGAACTAAAGTAGCATCAGAAGATGCTGAAGATTTTCTTCTAAAAGTTCGTTAGAAAGCCAGCTGAAGTGAATGTTGCTCTTTAAAAATGTGACGCCTTAGTGCTTTATGTTATAAACTTGGTACATGGTTGTATAGATTCTTTGGAAGTTGTCGTCACGAGAACCGTTGTTGTAAAGTCAGGATTTTTCGGGAAAAACAAAATCAGGATTTTCCGAGAAAATTTTCAACTTTCATTTGCCGTTTAATTGTAAAATTTGCCCTTCGGTTCTAATTAAGGATTTTCTTTTTCTCAATTTACTTTTGATTTTTCGGGTTTTTATTTTTCTAACAGTGCAATTTATAATTTCGCTAATTTACTTTCTTTCATGGTTTAGTTTAATTTGGTTATTCTTGTATTTATAAGAAAATTAGACCCGATGGTCCGTAGTAAATATCGTTCATCGCAATGAATACTATAACACCTCTTATTTGGCCTATTAGCAAGCCCCCTGTAGTGGTTGTAAATGTGAATAACCTTAATTTTAAGGCATGTTATATTTGAAAAAATATTTCTCAACACTTTTCATTTTTTATTCATTCCTTTTTTCATTTTTATTTCGCTACCCCCTGAGGTATGGTTTATTTTGTGCACACTTTGGGCTAAATAGAGATTTGAGCCTCTTACTTTATGAATCACTGCTTTAAAAAATAAATTTTCTTAATATGATTCCATATTATGGGCAAAAGTAGATATATATCATAAAGAACTCTTGCAAGAAGTTTTCTATGATACGCATTACCTGATTTATTCTGAATATGCTAGATAGTTGTCATTCTAGTGACGTCTGAGTTTTATAAAGTTTACAATTTGAAGTTACAACACCATTGTATATGACATTAACTGTAGCGATAATTGTGGTGATATTCTACAACCTAAAATATGCTTTAGTTTTGTAATAAGTTGGCCAATCTAATTAGAGATAGTAAACAGGAAAAACCAACCTGCACTACACTCTCCTGTGTAAATAATGCGAATGCTTTTCCTCGACTTGCATGCTTCAACCCGTAGTGTGCACTCGTTTGTGTAGGTCTTGCCGTCCGAGCCGCAGACTGGACGCAGATCGGGTGTGCAGATGGAGTTGCAGCGACAGATGGGATTGCGATGCTCGTCCAGCTGACACACTTGTGAGGCGGGACATTCGACTCCTTCACAGGGATCTGTAATAAAAAAGTATATTTAAGTGGAAATATGTTGTTACTTATCCCACTTGGTAGATATCTAATCTAGACCAAGCCCACGAACTCGTATGGACTCATGGTTGGAGGGGAAGGAAGCAGCTTGTGTTGTGAACCCGTAGGTAGAAGTCTAACTTTTTGATCCGTGATGCTGTACAGTCATATGGCTACGACTTAAAGTTGATTTTGAAAAAAAAGAAGTAGATTTCGAACCCGAAACCTGTGGTACTGAGCGGAAGAGCGCTAGCCACTCGACCATTCAATCCGATTACCGGTTCCTTCTTCCGCGCAGTACAGACGTGTTTTTTTTCCGCTCCTCGTTTTCTCCCCTCGTATTATGATCTTTGTCTTGTAATTCAGGATTTAAAAAAATTTTTTACACAGTTAAAGACGACCAGGGTAAGTCTTCCCTCACAAGATATATTTTATTTGATTAGTGATACTTTTTATTATGCATTGTTTTGTGTCTGAATTTATTCCTGTGTAAATTTTTTCGCTTTTTTATATTTGATCATTTTTCAACAATTTATGTTTTTTTTTTTCTCTTACAATTTTGAGTGTGCTTTTTGGTTTCTTGGTTTATCTTTTATTGTCTTGCCTACTAAGGATTCCCATCCCCATCTTATTTTTGATTTTTAAATTTTCTATTTTTCTTCCTGTTCAACTGTTTTTAACTATATCTTCCTTTGATTTTTATTATTTTTATCCAGATTCCGTAGTATTTATTATTATTATTTTTTTATTTCTATCCAACTCTTCTTTAGAAATTCAGTTCAACAAGATTTTTTGTTTTTGTTTTTTGTTTTGTTGGTCAATTTTTTCTCAGTAAATTCTTCTTATTATTTGTTTTTCTCTTGAAATATTCTAATTCTTCTTTTGCTGCTTTAGATTTTTTGAAGCTGTTCTTCATTTAAAATTTTTTGTTTATCGAATTTTTTGCCCTATTTTTCACTCCTATGAATTGGTCTACGCTTTTCCAGTAGTCAGCCATTTTGTCTAACTTTCCACCCGCTTGTCTTTTATTTTTTTTATTGCAGAGTAGAAATATTATCCCACCCTTTTTACTTTTCGTTTGACCTTGGCAATCAGACAGACTGTTTTGGGGTCTTTCCTTTCTCTCACCCCCGTCTTTGAAGCCATAATCAGGTGACCTTTAACCCCTGTCACTCCTCAAGGCGCTCTCCCCACTCTTGACAATTTTGAAGTTGTTCCTTTTGCAGGACTTCATTCCCTTCTTGTTGTTCCCCCACCCCTCCCCGAAATAGTGCATAATAGAGCAGTGCCACTGATTCATTTTGTGAGGGTAGCGAGAACCGTTTGTCTTCTTTCTGTTTTTAGTTATTCATTATTTGTACACTTTTGAGTTTAACCATGTATAACTTGAGAAGTGAAAATCACGAGCAAGCTTTTCGTACTGTGGAAAAAGAAAACATCAATGATTTACCACCTTCAGAAATTATAACTGAAATTAGAAATCTACTTAATGAGAAAACAGGCTCTCGCTTCATTTTTAATTCTGCCCTTAGATCGTATGGTGATAAACTATTGAGAAGACTTGAACTTCACGTTAAAAACTTCCCGACAAATATCCCTGCTGCCATAGATAATTCTCCTCATGATACATATCCTTCCCTCACGTATGCAGAAACTTTAAAAAGTCCACCCAAGATTTCGCATACAGTACTACTGTACCCTTCTCAGTCAACTACAGATTCACTATGCACTGAAAAGGAAACATCACTGAGAGAATTGTTGAAAAATCTGTTAATCCTTCAAAGGAAAAAATTAAAATTAATTCAATCAGGAATTTACGTAACAATGGCCTCGCCGTGAATTGCGCAGAGGAAAAAGACGTTGACAAACTCTTGAATTCAATAGGTAACTCAGAATTACTTAAAGAAAAGATTAGGCATCATAAGCCCCAACGAAGATCACCCAAATTAATTATTTACAATATTCCTAAGAAACTCTCGGATCTTGAACTCCAGGACGCCCTAGAAATCGCGACAGGGTTCAACAAGCTAACTTTCAAAATTTCCTTCAAAATAAAAGGAAGAAAAGAAGATTGCAACCATCGCATTATAGAAGCTTCTCCAGCAGCTTTCAAAACTTTGATAAATGAAGGCAAATTAGTTGTTAACTGGCAAATACATAACATCAGAGAATTTTACAATGTTCGAAGATGTTACAATTGTCAGAATTTCGGACATTCACAACATCAGTGCCCAAACAAAAGCCCATACTGCGCTTTTTGCTCATCTAATCATTTCACACATAATTGTAAATCGAACGATCTTTACTGCATAAATTGCCATGATGCTAATATCAAATATAGCACAAACTTCGACACTAGGCATTCAGCTGGCGATTCACACTGTCCTTGCTTCATAAAAGAAATCAAAGCGTACAAAAGATCAGTAATCTATTAAAAGTCTTGCAGTTGTTTTTTATTATCATTATTATATATACATATTTAATTTCTTTATTTAATTTTTTTTTTCTATTTTTAAAGACCTACATCCATTAAACATACACTAAATATAGTTCCAAATTTGGACATTACAATGTCTTCATATCTTGAGTCTTGCAATACAACTGATCAACTTACTAATTTTCCTCAATGGACGCTCCAAGATCAAAATTCCATTAACTTGAACATTGTGCAAATCAACCTGAGAAAAGCCAAAGTAGCTACCATTTTATTAAATCAACTTATTCAGAAATTTAAAACGGATTTAATTCTCGTCCAAGAACCTTATGTCAAAAAAATAATAGAATTGAAGGAATACCCAGAACTTGGAAAAGTTGGTTATCCCAAAATGGAAAAGCAGGCATTGTCGCTCTCCCAAACGTTCAATTGCCGATTGTGCTGGGGATAGGTAGGAGTGCAGTGGCAATAAAAATTTCTGATAACAATCAACCCCTTACTATAATTTCAGGATACTGTTCACCTTACGATAATCTCCAAACGACTTTAAATGAGATTAACAGTTTCACTTCTTCGATTGAACATGAGAAATTGTTAATTGGAGCAGACCTAAATGCACACAGCACAAGTTGGGGCTATAATTCAGAAGACGCTAGAGGTTTGTTAGTGGAGGAGTTCCTAGCAGCAAATGACTTCCATTTATTAAACAATAGAAAATCAGAGCCAACTTTTGTACATCGCAATAGTAAGGGATGGCCAGATGTTACTCTCGTCTCTTCAGCAGAATTGGCCTCTAGATGTGACTGGGAAGTTCTAGAGGAAGAAACTCTCAGTGATCACAAATACATAAGAACAACTATACATTCTGAAAGGAATACTATTACATTTAAAAGATTTAAAACTGCGTTCGGGGGACATAAAAAATTCTTTAATGCCTTCTCTCCATCTTTTCCCAGTTTAATTTCCACGTTGAACAATGTTAGTAATAGGAGTCAACTAAATGAAGTTACTCACATTCTTCAAAAAAACATTGTTAAAGCATGCTCTAAAGCATACCGAATCAAAACAATGGTAAAAAATAAACCTCTTACCTGGTGGAACCCACAACTAGAAATAAGAAAAAAGCAATTAAATGCTCTTAGAAGAAGAATGCAAAAATCGGAAGGGGCTGAAAAAGAAAAGTATACTTCGGCTTACTCCAAAACAAGGGCAACCTATAAAAAAGAAATTCTCCACGCAAAACGCCAAGCCTGGAGAAAATTCTGCTCAGAATCAGGTACTCCTTTTGGAAAACCTTTCAAGACCACAGTCAATACTTCCCTTCCCCCATCTGAAATCTTTAAAGCCATAGATGTATCAGGAAGTGGGAATAGCAAAGCAATTGCCAAGAAACTTCTGGAAAAAATATATCCTTTCAGTGTCCAAGAATCTTCTTCTTCTCTTCCTGAAACTCACTCTTTTGCTATAGATCCGCCATTTACTAAAGAAGAAATTAAAAAGAGTGATACAAACGCTACCAAAAGGGAAGGCTCCTGGATTTGATGGCATAGATAACCAAGTCGTTCACATTATTAATGATTATTTTCCAGATATTTTCCATAAGCTCTTTAATAAATGTTTACAGTTCCATACTTTCCCAAATGCCTTTAAAATAGGAGTTGTGGTCCTTTTCCATAAGAAAGGCAAAGATAAAGCAGATCATAATTCCTACAGACCAATTTCTCTTCTTCCCACGATAGGCAAAGTTCTAGAGAAACTCTTAACCCTAAGATTATCCTTCAAACTTCAAGAATTAAATAAGCTGAATTCTAGACAATATGGATTTCGTATAGGTAGATCTGTCGATGATGCGCTCATAGCTCTAATGGACTTCATCTACGATGCTAAACAACAACAACAACACATAGTAATCATTTCTTTAGATATTAAGGGTGCATTTGATAACCTTCAATATAATTCAATCCGAAATAGAATGAAGGAAGTTCTGCAACCTTCAGATGTTACAGAAACTCTTCTGGACACCTTAGCCCAAAGATTAGTTGCAATTCAAACAAGTGAAGGTCCAGTAATGTGGGAACAATCTAAAGGTTGTCCTCAAGGTTCTTGTAGTGGACCAATAATGTGGAATCTTGTTGCAGATGAGGTACTCAATTATCAATGGCCTCCAGCAGTGCATTTGCAAGCCTTTGCAGACGACTTCATATTTGCCATTAAAAGTCCAACTAGACGGGGACTAGAAAAACTTTCAAACGAATCCCTCCAGAAGTTTAAAATTTGGACAGATAAACATCAGCTATCTATATCTATACAGAAAACGAATTACCTCGTCATAGGAAAGCTGTCAAGAGGGCCCGTTATCAAATGGGGAAATGACTCCATCAAAAGGAAAAAATTCGTTAAATACTTGGGTGTTTTCATCGACGAAAAACTCAATTGGGCGAAACATCTTAGTGAACAAGGCAAAAGAGCAACAGATATAAGTCGTTTGTTACGAAGGAGTGCCGGTAACACCTGGGGTACAAAACAAGAATTCAGGCGAATCTTATACAAGACGATAGCTGAAAGAGTGCTAAGTCACGGAGCAGCAGTCTGGGCACTTTTTCCAACCTCTAGAATTGAAAAAAAATTGCAATCTATTCAAAGACTCTTCCTTCTGTATATAACTGGGGCATACAGAACCACATCAACAGCTGCTCTTCAGATTATCACGGGTCTCGCCCCTCTTCACTTAAGATTGCAAGCAGAAGCTGCATTCACTGTTGTGTCTAGAACTAGGAAAAACTTACAGATGGAAACTCTTCAAATAACAGCGGATGACTTTGAGCAGAAGATTGCAGGATTGTCACTCCACCCAATCCATAGTTTTAATATCTGCAATCAAGTTGACATACGGACACAGTTCTTTTCAACAAATGCTGAGACTTTTTATACGGACGGCTCGAAATCGAGTGAAGGCACAGGGGCAGCATTTTGCTCCTTCAAAAATGGGATAAAAATTTCAGAGTGGATGGGTAAATTGAACCCTCATAACTCTGTTTTCCAAGCAGAGCTAATAGCCATCCGCGAAGCAATTAGACATGTATCCACAACAAGAAAACATGTAAAAATATGGTCTGATAGCCTCTCTGGACTACTAGCTATTTTAAATCCTTTTACACCACATCCACTCGCAAGAGAAATTCAGTGGTATCTCCACTCCAATAAACTGATAAAATTGGGATGGATAAAAGCACATATTGGACATCTCGGCAATGAAACCGCTGATGAGCTTGCCAAGCAAGGCATATCAAATGGCCAGCCAATTCAAATAAAAAGTCCCCTTTCAGAATTGAAAGGTTTTTTAAATAATCACCTCCTTTCTAAATGGCAAAAACAGTGGGATGAAGGATTAACGGGTCGACCTATTTATGAAATTATTAAAAAGTGTCGGCATATTCTGCTGGATGGACAAGAGAGGAAACCATGTTTTTAACAGGGCATGGTCCATTTCCCTCTTATCTACAACGATTTCATCTGAGGGACGCAAGCTATTGTTCTTGTGGAGATGTGGGTAATCCTCTTCACTACGCTACCTCCTGCCCACTTACTTTATCATGGCATATGAAGAAACCTTCCGAAGAGAATACTATTCAATGGAAGATTAACATCTTAAAATGCAAAGGGTCTCGACTCAAAATCCGAAGCATGATAAACTTTATTTGTAAAAATCAAATCTTACTTATCCCGGACTAAGTGTGAAACAATATTTTGTACACAACTTTTTAACAATCTTTAGTAGCATACTTCCTTTTTCTACATATATATATATTTTTCTTACTCTGTGCGTGTGTGAATGTATTTATAAACAGAGTAATCCTGCTTTATAAAGAAATTGACATGTGTTTACTCATCATGTGTATATACTTCTAGTTTTGCTTCTCACAAAGACTTAAGTGTGTGTATATATCTATCTATATATATATATATATATATATATATTTTTTTTTTTTTTTTTATATATATATATATATATATTATTTTTTTTTTTTTTTTTTTTTTTTTTTTTTTTTTTTTTTTTTTTTTTTTGCTTGTATATTTTAAGTAACTTTTTTAAATAATCTAAGTGTTTGCATATACTGTGTTAGAATATTAAGGTAATTCGCTGTTAAAATATTTTATAATTATGAATCATGTAAAGTAATTAACTTTATAAAATAATCTTTGCTTGTGTATATATTTAAGGTAACATAACCGTCCTATGTTTGCATATTTAAGTAATTTGTTTTACAAAATAATCTATGCTTGTGTATGTATCAAGGGAAATTTTGTATTATAATGTATATAATTTAAGTGGGTCCAACAGCATATTTCTAGGGCACACTATATTTGAAACAATTCGTTTTCTTTTTCATTATTAGACTTCAAATTGCAAAATCAAAAATTTTTGATGTGAATACCATTTTTCTAGTTATATACCTAGCATATTTATCTCTTATGTAATATCTCCTTTTTTTTTTTTTTTTTTTTTTTTTTTTTTTTTATTCTCTTATTATCTTTGTCCATAATTTTGCAGCAACTGCTCCTACCGTCGGTTTATTTATTAGCTATTAAGATTTTCTAAATTCGATAATTGATTTGATGAATATTCCTTCAGCTCTGTGATTTGTATAATCTCTTATGTAGTGTTTATTGTATCATATTGCTTTTAATTTTTTCTCTAAAATCTCTTTCCTAACGTTTTTATATTTTTCGCATTTCATATTCCTCCTTTTTAAATTTTTGACATTTAGTTCTGTTCTTGTATGAATTTTCCCCATTGTTCAGCTTCTGTACCTCCAAAAGTGAATTTTGCAAAACTTTTCTGCCTCCATCGTGCGTCCTTTCCTTTCACCCGCATCATTCCCAAACTGTATAGGGGCAACTAAGCTCTAGGCACAGTGATGTGGTGTGGTGTAGTAGTAGTAGTAGTAGTAGTAGACCATTCAATCCCCAGTGGAAACATTATCCTTAAAACAGTGAATCGTTGATAAATGTGAAAGGATACATCCACAATCTAAAACGTGTTTTCATTCTAGCGAATCGGAGAAGATAAAATGTAGTCTTTATGTCAGTCTTTTGCCCCACGTTAAAGGATTTGAGATCTATCAAATGACAGCTATTAGCTTACGATAAGCGAGATAAGGGTAGATAATTGAATATGTTTTCTTGATTAAAACAGCAAAGCATAAAAACAGACGAATTCCCGGACATGTGTTACAAACACAGACACAGGATCGCTGAGTAATTAAATATCATCTTTTTTAATCCTAGACTTTCAATAACACTTTTGAACAACGATTTCTGATTTTAGTTTTATATTTACACGTATTTTAGCATGGTAAAATATAAGTGCTCTCTCAAACCTTGCTTCATAATTGTCTTCATTTTAAGTCCGACTTGACACATACAATGTGGCCACACGCTGTGCTGCATACAATGATGATGTAAGCAGTTAGTATACAAGAAGGCTGACGTTTGTATACGCAGCCAGCATATACTGCAGTTTTTCAAAATGAGAGGAATATATGGGGATACATTTCACCATGTGCTAACACATTGACTTTCCTCATACGGTGCACATAGAAAGCACACATACACCTTTGCTTGAAAGTTCGCATAAAAGCAATGTTCTTCTCTTATTTCTGTCGCATAACAGAACTAATGGAAGCCTGATTACTGTTCTGGCGCCTCTATCGACGGCGGTGCCATGGATGTTTGTAATGGTGCGGAATCCACTCTAAACCGTAGGTAGGTCTGATATGACTGTTGAGCGTAAGTAAAAAGAAAACTACCAAGTAAAAAGAAAACGTCTCATGTTTCTCAATTTGCCTGTAGGCAGACGGTCTTAGCCTCCCGTGGGGCTGTTGCGCCATTGAAGAATAAGTACAAATAATGAGACTTTAAAATGCACATACTGCATGCATATATGAGACTAAAAATGCAGGCATACTTTTTTTTGTTTTTGTTTTAAATAGTGCTGTATTAAACTAGTTATAATATTAAACTAGTTAATTTCCATGTAAATATACTTTATGTTTATCAATGAAAAAAAAATGGTTATGTTATACACGTGCAAAATTGCAAATAGTATTAGCATTTTTTTAATTAAAAAAATTATCATTTATTTTAGCAATGCTTCAGTTAATCAGATTGATATTAACATACTGCTTACTGAAAAAGCTTACATATTTGAATAACTTGTTAATTTATGAAAGAATTTAATGCAAATAAGAATATAGTATGTTAAAAAGTTTGTTTATTTAAGATTTCAACATTTGTAAAGCACAAAAAATACAGTAAAAAAACAAATTTATTTCGTAAATATTTTAAAAAGAAATTCACCTACTTAACTCAAATATTTACAAAATATGGATGTATTTAAAAATATGGAAAAAAAAATCATGCAGACGATAATAACCATATGGAAAAAATTATGCAGACAATTTTTTTAACTATCTAAAATGAGTTTGATTTTTAATTGAGTATGATTTTTTTTAACTATTTAAATTGAGTCTCTGGAGTATTATAATCTTTAATTTTATTTTATCATCTTTACTTTCACCTTTTTTTGTTTTATTTAATTTGAAAATAACTAATTATAATATCTTGTTGATTTTTTGTTATACCACTGATAAAGTCATCGTTAATCTTAAGAAAAAAATGTACCAATCAGTATTTTATTTTTTAAGTAACTACACTATATATTCTAAATAATTTTACATCTAAATTGCTTTCATTTTCATATTATTTTTGTGAATAATATATTCATCTGACTGAATGAATTTTAAATAGTATTTCACATAAGCATTTCTTAAACTAAATCTTTAACTGTCATCATGAATTATTTTGATGCTGTTATATCGTTTTCAAGACGACTTTTCAATCCCTTTTTCGAAATTTCCTTATAAATGAATGGTTTGACTATCACTTTACTTTCTTAAATTAAACACTCAGGCTTATAAAATGTTTAATTCGATATTAAGTATTTAGGTTTACTTTCACGACTTCATAAGTTTTCTCTTAATAAACTCTTGGTTGTAAAAAGTGAAAACAAGGTGATTATAATTAAGGTGCAATGTGATTATAATTAAAGTTATACATTCAAATTGCTGCAAAAAAGCAATGGTCACAATGAATTTAAATTTGAAATAAAATACTTAAAGAAGGGCGGAAATAGTATGGCATCAAAAAAAACAACGTTCCGCCAATTTTTGCCATCCTATTAGGTATGTATGCCCTTGCCGTGATGAATAGGCTTTCCACTAACAGTGTCACAACTGTTGAATGACTTGGAGATAATTTTTCCGTCAAAACAGCGAAACAATCAAGCACATTGAACACTACAATTGATTTAATGTGCAACTTATGCCAAATACGTTGTCATTTAGATTCAAAATATCACTGGCAGCCGAATTCACTTTCTTTATGCCGCTTACAGCACCATCTATTAATGCACTTTGGAATTTTTTTTGATGCTGCCCCGTTTCCCTCTTCTTCAAGTATCGTCAGTTCAAATTTAAACTCGTTGTGACGAGTGTTTCTTTTTTTACAGCATTTTGAAAGTGGGACATTAATTAAAATCACCCTGTATATAATATATAGAAGAAATTAAATAATTAATTCAAGTATAAAATTATTACTAAAACTTATTATTTAATAAGTAATTCAAATATAAAACTTACTCAGTATTTACAAGCTTAATAATATCAACAGTTATTGAGAGGTATGTCCTACTTTTTCGTTCAGCTGACCTCGTAATCGATGCTTACATTTTAGTATAAATTTAAAATAAATCGATTGAAAAACTATATTCACAAAGAATGGTACTTAAAATTACTTCAAACTAGTTAATGCATTGCATTTCCCTTAAAAGGGCATAATTTACTTACTAAGATATAAAGTAAAAATTAACTACGACTACTACACCACACCACATCACTGTGCCTAGAGCTGAGTTGCCCTTTTACAGTTTGGGAATGATGTCGATGAGAAATCTAATTAGGCTCTGTGACACTCTACGGTCATATGAGACCAGGATCTACGGCTTAAAGTGGATTTCGAACCACTACAAACATCCATGGCACCACCAGGATTCGAACCAGCTACTCACTCGGCCATCAGGGCACAGAAAATGAAAATTAAGTAAATCCTCCTACAAAAAAAAAAAAGAAAATGAAAATATGAAATATTAGAGAGTTTTTGCATACCGTACGTTAGTTACGGTAGGACGACCGTTAGCTTTTTCTCCCTAGCGCGCATGCTCAGTTTCCTATGAGCATGCGCGCTAGGGAGAAAAAGCTAACGGACGTCCTACGTACGGTATGTAAAAACTCTCTATTATTCTTCAAAGGTATAAAAGCCAAATTGTGAGCAAAGTCCATCTGCCTACTGACAGATTCCAAAACATGAGATGTATTCTTTTTACAGGGTAGGGTTGTCAATCTTACGCTCAACGATCTACAATCATATTAGACCTGCGGGGCCTGATGGCGAGGGACTAGCGCTCTGACGCTCGGTACTACAGGTTTCGGATACTAATCCCGGCTTGGCATGGAAGTTTGTAATGATTCGGAAACCACTTTAAGCCGTAGATGCCCGGTCTCATATGACCGTAGAGCTTCACAGAGCCCAATCAAACTTCTCACCCACATCATTCCCAAACTATAAAGGGCAACTCAGCTCTAGGCACAGTGATTTCATGTGAAGTAGTAGTAGTAGTCATATTTGACCAGGAAATACTATTTAAAGGGGATTCCGAACCACTATCAACATCCACGCCGGGACAAGATCTCGAAACCTGTGGCAACGAAGAGCCATAGAAGTAAAGTAATAACATTCTAGCCAGAGTGATATCAATATGAAATATTAGAAATCTTTAAATTATATTATTTTTTAAAGAAGTAAATTAATATACATCATAACAAAAACTTTTATCAGACTCCTCTTTGGTAGATACATTTACTTCCGCAAATTTTAAATCGTAACATCAAAAAACATTTTTTCATTATCGTATCGGCATATTGTACAAACTTAAATTTATTAAATTATCATTATTTAAATTATTATTTTTTCTTTACATTGCTATAATATTATTTTTATCTAAACATTCTAAAATTGTATTAATTTGTGTCAATTTGTAAAAAGCAAACTGCTCATAGTTATTTGTTGTTTGTTACTAGGAAAAATAAAATTCTTTGGACAAACTGAATTGTTCAGCTCAAATATAGCTATTCCAAAATAAATTGGATAGTACATAAAACACAAAAACAATCGTCCGTTCTGATGTGCATAACAAAGAGAACAAAGCTTAATTCAACAGTTCCTTTGGGTGAATAATTAATTAGAGTAATTGTGGTTAACGCGATTAATGTTTCTACGTATGATTAGATAATCTTTTTTGAGAAGGAACATTTTGTTTATTTATATTTGTTTTTCGTAGTAGTACAAGACCACAGCAATCTCGAATGTCAATTACGATTGCTTTTAATAATAATTACGATTGCAAAAATTTCGTTTTGTAAATTACATCCGATATTTGTGTTAATCACTATTATTGAACATTTTTTAAAACTTTTTTGGAAATTTAAATTGTTTATTTACTTTTTCTCGCAGTAAAATTGATTAAATGTTTGCGTTATCCATTTACTTATCAATGAATGACTTTAAAAAATCGGTTCCAAAATATAATCTAATGCAAACTAAATTAAAACACAATGATTTGAAAGAAAAATCATTGACCTTTGATTGTTACAGTTGGAAAAATAAAAAAAGAAAAAAAAATTCAAATTAAATTAAACGAATATAAATTACGAATTATAAAAATTAAACGAATATTGTTGAAAGCAAATATCAATCGACTTGAATTTAAAACTTAAAGAACAAATGCATAACTTATAACTACGTGTTTTAATTTTATTAAGAATAACTTTATATAATTATAACTTTATATCTTATATGATTTTCAGCCGATTTAATTACTCACCATTAAAAAAAAAATATGAAAGGTAATATGGGTTTGTTTTAAACATAAGAGTCATTAAGTCATATATAATGTTAATAGACAACCATACTCAGACACAAATATCTTACTTCCCTTTCTGGCATGGGCATTGAAGTTTCTAACATGAATGTGTACCATGCGATTTTAAATAAGATTGTAAGAAGTAAATAATTTGAAAATTAAATTTTCATTTATTATTTTTTTCTTATTTTCGAAGAATAGTTCGCTAGAATTTTCGGGTTTTTTTTTCTTTTCATTATTTATTACCAAACAGATAAAAATATTGTTTTTCATTTCTTAATACTAATTTTTTATAGTTTTTTTTTGTTCCAATGCAGCTGGCAAACACTTAGACAGCATGGTCTTGGATGCCTTAAGGCGAGCGCTGCACAGACGTGACTCACTTTGCATGACCCAGGGAGCGCGTGTAACTTAAAGATAAGCCACGGACGCGGAGTAATAATGCCCCCGCAACGCTCTACGATCCTATGAGGACCGGGACCTACGATTAAAGTGGATTCCGAACCACTACAACACCCATGGGCAAAGCCGGGATTTGAACCCGATACCTGTAGTACCGAACGCCAGAGCGCTAGCCACTCGGCCATCAGGCCCCAATTTTTTTATATAGTTTATGAATATTATTTATTAGTTTATTATAAAATTTGCATTTGTAATTCAAGGTGCATCATTGGAAGTCTGTTACACCCACATTTTGATAAATCCAAGAGTTTTGCCTGAAGAAGCTTCTAACTAAAGGCCAATAAAATTACTTTTAGGCCTTAGGATTTATAATGAATCTCCCAAATAATTCGGCAAGCAGCATTTATATCTATTTTCAAACAACATTCTCATCCATCTCTACAAATTCTAATTTACATTAAGATTAAAGCAGTTTCTCAAACAATTTTTTACCATGCAATAGTAATGCAACAACACGCAATTTATAATGCAATAGTAATGCAAGTAACATGCAATTTTAAATAAGATTGTAATATGTGAATCATTTGAAAGTTAAAATTTGTATTTATTTTTATTTTTAAAGAATAGTTCACGAGAATTTTCGGTATTTTTCTTCCTTTCAATATTTATTACCAAATTTTACGAAATCTACCAAATAGATGAAAATATGGTTTTTCATTTCTCAATACTCATTTTCATACTGGCTATTTGCAAGTTTCTTACAAGATCAACTTTCATCAGGACAGTATATCATATGACAGTGAATTAAGGGGGCTGCTATACCAACATTTTTCAAATCCCACAGTTTTGATTAGAGAAACCTATTTCTAAAGACCGATAAATGTACTTTAGGGCCATAGAATTTATAGTAAATCTCCGTATAGGAAGTATAGGAAGTATAGGAGAACTTTATAGTAAGTATAGGAAATAACTCGGCAAGCAGCATTTATATCTATTTTATTGGCAAACATTCTCATTCATCTCTACAAATTCTAATTTACATTAAGATTGAAACCAGTTTCACAAACATGATCGGCTTCACTGCAACTATTCCGAACCACACTAAAACCTTTATCTCGATCTCTGGGCATCTTATCTCCACAGGAAAGCCGAGTGTTCCTCTATCTCCGGGAAATATCTCAGAGCGCCACAAGACATGCGTTTCTAACCACCACCCTCCCAAATGTTTCTGGGCAGATTAAACCTTTAATCGACCTCGAATCCTTTGCAGGGGGCAGCTGGTGCCTTAATCACCGCTAAAATAGCCACTAAACCAGAGATTTGTGGAGATGGATGGCAGTTGTTAACAACTCAGCAGTAACGACGCACTTTTCAATAGAAGGCGGGTGGCATCAGAGGTTATTAGGTGGAGATCGCTTCGAATAGATCTTGTCATGAGGTGAATGCTTTAAATTGAGTGGACCAGATTATTTCTTCTACAGGTATAGATTTATCGATAAAGACGTTTCGTAGAGATTCTGGTATGCAGAGAATGGCGATATTTAAAGTGAAGCATTTTAGTTATAAAAATGAAACATCGTATCTCAATGTATATTCCAGCAATAGTGATTATTTAGTTGTAAATATTTAATGGATATAATCCGTTTTATTTCGAGGATTATTCAGCGAAAATATAACATACATATTCAGGTTTGTTTGCGCGCACCGTTGATATTTAGTGACTTTTCAACAAGTAAACATGGAATCATTTTCTTTCCATATATCCTAATACAAATCTAGCATAGTAAAAATAATGCCGAACAACATAAAATGTACTGATTTAATCATTGATTAATTCATTAATTATATAATTTATTTACTAAATTGAGATTGAAAAAATACCACTATCACAAGATTGCAAGTTGAAGGAAAATTAGGTTAAACAATTATTAAGAAAAGAAAATTGTGGTCGGAAGTTTCTTGTTAGAATTTAACTGATTGCACCATTTTATTTCAATATATATTCGCTTACTGATGATTATTTAGCTGTGCACATTTAATGGATATAACATTTATTTCAAGGATTATTCCGTGGAAATATAAAGTACATATTCAGGGTTTGCGCGCACGTTGATATTTAGTGACCTTCAGCAAGTAAACATGAAATCATTTTCCCTTCATACTCCCTTAATAAAAATCTAGCTTAATATAAACCGTGTCGGACAACATAAAATTTATTGATTTAATGAACGTTTAAATTAAATTTGATCGTTTAAAGTAGGGCAAAATTGAGCCCAAAGAGTCAATTACAAACAAACAAACAAACACTGAGGTGAAGCTAATATAATAGCGTATTAAAAATAATCGACTGTTTACTTTCTGAAAGATGCCTGTAAATGTTTCTTTGCAGCTTAAATAGTGTATATGAGGAGAAACAGATCTCCACGGGAAAAAGTCAGTTACATACATACTACATACATACATACATACAAACATACAGGTGAAACTAATAAAAGCGTATTAATAAAAACTGTATTAACATCAAGTGTCATCCACTACAAGTTCAAAAAAAAAATATGTATTTGACCTTAAGTGGATGAATAAAAAGTGTTTTATTGACGTTTGGAAATTTGAACAAGATATATATAGGGAGAGTGTGAGCTAATAGAAGGAATTTAAAAAAAGAAATTGTATTTGGAAGCATGTTGTTAAAATTTAACACATTGAAAGTTTGATATTAATATGCATTGAAAAATAAATAGTCTGAATTTCCGCATATTTCTGAAAATATTTAAGACCAATTTTAAAACATTAAAAAAAAAAAAGAAAATATTTAAAAAAGAAAAATATTAAAAGTTGAAAAATATTAAAAAATACAGTTTACAAAAGGTGTTTAATATATTTCATAATGGTAGGCTCTCTGTAAATAACCTTAATTTTCATCATATGTCTTTAAAATCTTAGGAGCTGGTCTCGTCAATTCAAGTTCTTCGAAAATTTTAAAATTGTATCTTTTACTCAATACTGAATGTACTTAAAATTGTATTTTATGTGCTAACCTTTCAGTCTCAAAAGGACATCTAAAACACAAAATCCACTTTAAGACTTAATTGAATGGCAAATATTTAATCACATATTGCTAAATGTAACTATATAAATAATTGCACACTAAGCAAATAAAAATCTCATTTGCATTACATAACTACATCATTCAGTTAGTCTAACATTTTAAAGGGTACATTTATTTATCTCTCGCAGACTAATTACTATTTTATTCTTCAAAATTCCACATTAAAAGTTAAGAAATATCTTCTACTCTACTATTTGTTTTTTCAATGGTACATTTTCTTAATAAAAAATGGGTTAATTGTAAAAGAAACTTGGAGAAATGTTTAACAAGTAAGATTTTTCTAATTATACACTGTGTAATTTTCTTTCCATCCCAATCAAAAATTATCATTATCATGATAGATGTACATTTTGTCTTCGACTCTTTAAATATTTGTTTACTGTTAGCAACATTCGAAGGAACAAGATAAAGGGATATAGAAATACTTACATATAAATTAATTAATTAATAAGCAATGAGTATACTGACTATTTTGAATTTAACCATTCCTAAAAATGTATTTAAATTTTATGAAATTTATTGAAAAAACACTTTATTGGAGCAATTTAGCTTCCAAGTACTTTTTTTTTCTTCTAATGCAGCTGGCAAATAAACCGTGATCTTCGCTATAAGGGCTGTACCTTTGTTACTCACTTTGCATTACCCAGGAGGCGCATGCAACTTGATGGTAATGCTCCCCGCAGCGCTCTAGGATCCTATTAGGACCGGAACCTATGGCTTAAAGTGGATTCCGAACCACTACAAACACCCATGGCAAAGCCGGGATTTGAACCAGATACCTGTGGTACCGAAAGCCAGAGCGCTAGCCATTCAGCCATCAGACCCCCAGCTTCCAAATATATTATTGATGTTTGTTCTTTGGTAAGCCTCTTGATCCTCTTATGTACGCCCATTGATAAGGCGATGCATCATCTTCCAAGAGGAACATTTAGGGGTAATTGCCCCTCATGGTCTAACTGCATTCCCAAATTCCCATTTATTACCAATGCGAACTGCCTCTACATAAATGCGTCTTCATAAATGCCATTATGTTCACTCATAATCCCTCGTTTTGGAATCTAGTGGCTGTAACATGTAAGATTGATCTCACATATATTGAAAAACATAAAATTATTTATATTGATATAAATACCCGACTACTCTGAAGCTAAAGAATTCATTCATAAAATTTCAGACTTGTATTTAACAGTTAATGTTTTCCTTACATCTTTAACAGTTAATGTTTGCATATTTTATAAGGATGAATTTGAAACTAAACTAATAAGCAGAATAATTGTATTTTTGCTCGAATAATTAAAAAATCATCTCAAATTTAACTGTCTGAACAATAACATTATTATTCCCAATTTAAAAAATGACTCACGCACACTTACTGATTGTTATATTAATATATTACCCAAAGAACAATTAGTTTCTGAACTAAGAGCGATTGTATCAAACTCTGACAAGTTATACCGACCCAAACAATGTCTAATTCGGGCATGTGTTTGATAACTCTGGAATCCGTTAGGCTAGGCGTAGGCAACTAATTCCTCGCCTTAAATGCTACACTTATTGGTATACATTCAAAACTACAAATGCATAATGTAGGCACAGTGCAGCAGTTATACCAGGCTAACGTGTCTGTTAGTTTAATACAATAACAATTTGTCAGTATATTAAATAAGAATATATAATGAAATGACTGTTCCAAAACAAGCAATACTGAATATTTTCTTTAGCTACTATAATTTTAGTACTGAATATTTGCTACATTTTTTTTTCTGCTGATTCCCTTTCCTTTGCGGACACACTTATTGGTATACATTCAAAGTTGCGAATGCATGACGTAGGAACAATGCATCAGTTAATCATCAGTTATACCATTACAACTGATATATCATCAGATATATCAGTTATACCATATATAATATCATGGTATAACTGATATATGTATATATTTACGTGTATATATATCAGTTATACCATATATTATTCAGTATAACCATAATTGTTATTGTAGTAAAATATCAGGTTAAAGTGTCTGGTATTTTAATACAATAACAATTTGTCAGTACATTAAATAAGAATATAAAATGAAATGACTCTTCCAAAACAAATTTAAGTACTGAATATTTTCTATATCACGTGATGTTCTGAAATGTTGTTTTTAAGGATTACGTAAAACATGTGCTCATAAAATTGCATTGATTTAAAATTCCAATGCAAAGTTTAATAAAAGGAAATTTATTCTTCAAGTTTTAGCAATTTCTCATGGAAAATGAAGTCTTGTTTCAGTTCAAAGTATTTTGCTTAATTCAATTCCAAATCCAGGAGTTTGTTTTTTCTCCATCTACATATTTTACGAATTCATAGGCAATGAATATTAATAGTTTGAAGACTGGAATCTTATTTAGGCAAAACTCCCAGTTATTTTTTTCTAGCTTTAAATATTTCTTGAAAATGGAGAATATTTTTCCTGCATTTTAATTTTCTTCAAAGTACGATGAAACCAACCTTAAATACAAAAAATTCATGAATAAGTATATTTGAAGAACCCTTTTTTTATAACTTAAAACTTGGTAATTTTTCATACTTTCTGGAAGAATTCGAGGAATTTAAAATATATGTGAGAAATATAGGAATTTTATATTCCATAGTTCATAAGATGAAATATTTTTTGAAATAAAACTTTTAAGCACAATCCTACAATGGTCTTTAAAACAAGAAGTGCTATAATTCAATGCTACGGAAATTCTAGGAATTTTTCATGAATTTTAGATGATATTTTTGTGCTTTTCGGGTGATTCAATAGTGGAACGAAGAAATATGAAGTGGTTTCTTTCCTTTTTTGGATGTTCAGGTTATATTGGGAATGATCGTCAGTTATTAGACCTGCTTATATTGCATGATTCAGCTTTGTTTTTAGGCGGTCCAATAATAGAAAGAGGTAAAATGAAAAGTATTCCTTATTTTTCGAATATTGGGGTTATAACTTTATGAATGATTGTGCATTTGACATCAGTTTTTATTGGAACCGTAGAAAATGTATAATTCCTTTTTAAATTTTGGGTGATCCAAGAATAGAACAAGGCAAAACGAAGAATTTTTTTCATTTTTGCATGTTGTGGTTATAATCTTGCTGATGATCATGCATTTGGCATCATTATTATTGGATCTTTGGAGAATGCAAGATTCATCTTTGTTTTTCGGGTGGTCCAATAACAGAAACACTTTATTTAGCCTCGTTCTTTCTTTTTCGAATGTCGTGATTATATTATTGTTAATTATCGTGCATTTGGCATCATTATTATTGTACCTATGGGGAATGTAAGATTCATCTTTGTTTTCGGGTGGTCCAATAACAGAAACTCTTTATTTAGCCTCGTTTTTTCTTTTTCGAATGTTGTGATTATATTATTGTTAATTATCGTGCATTTGGCATCATTATTATTGGACCTATGGGGAATGTAAGATTCATCTTTGTTTTTCGGGTGGTCCAATAACAGAAACTCTTTATTTAGCCTCGTTTTTCTTTTTCGAATGTCGTGATTATATTATTGTTAATTATCGTGCATTTGGCATCATTATTATTGGACCTATGGGAATGTAAGATTCATCTTTGTTTTTCGGGTGGTCCAATAACAGGAACTCTTTATTTAGCCTCGTTTTTTCTTTTTCGAATGTCGTGATTATATTATTGTTAATTATCGTGCATTTGGCATCATTATTATTGGACCTATGGGGAATGTAAGATTCATCTTTGTTTTTCGGGTGGTCCAATAACAGGAACTCTTTATTTAGCCTCGTTTTTTCTTTTTCGAATGTCGTGATTATATTATTGTTAATTATCGTGCATTTGGCATCATTATTATTGGACCTATGGGGAATGCAAGATTCATCTTTGTTTTTCGGGTGGTCCAATAACAGAAACACTTTATTTAGCCTCGTTCTTTCTTTTTCGAATGTCGTGATTATATTATTGTTAATTATCGTGCATTTGGCATCATTATTATTGTACCTATGGGGAATGTAAGATTCATCTTTGTTTTCGGGTGGTCCAATAACAGAAACTCTTTATTTAGCCTCGTTTTTTCTTTTTCGAATGTTGTGATTATATTATTGTTAATTATCGTGCATTTGGCATCATTATTATTGGACCTATGGGGAATGTAAGATTCATCTTTGTTTTTCGGGTGGTCCAATAACAGAAACTCTTTATTTAGCCTCGTTTTTTCTTTTTCGAATGTCGTGATTATATTATTGTTAATTATCGTGCATTTGGCATCATTATTATTGGACCTATGGGAATGTAAGATTCATCTTTGTTTTTCGGGTGGTCCAATAACAGGAACTCTTTATTTAGCCTCGTTTTTCTTTTTCGAATGTCGTGATTATATTATTGTTAATTATCGTGCATTTGGCATCATTATTATTGGACCTATGGGGAATGTAAGATTCATCTTTGTTTTTCGGGTGGTCCAATAACAGGAACTCTTTATTTAGCCTCGTTTTTCTTTTTCGAATGTCGTGATTATATTATTGTTAATTATCGTGCATTTGGCATCATTATTATTGGACCTATGGGGAATGTAAGATTCATCTTTGTTTTTCGGGTGGTCCAATAACAGAAACTCTTTATTTAGCCTCGTTTTTTTCTTTTTCGAATGTCGTGATTATATTATTGTTAATTATCGTGCATTTGGCATCATTATTATTGGACCTATGGGGAATGTAAGATTCATCTTTGTTTTTCGAGTGGTCCAATAACAGAAACTCTTTATTTAGCCTCGTTCTTTCTTTTTCGAATGTCGTGATTATATTATTGTTAATTATCGTGCATTTGGCATCATTATTATTGGACCTATGGGGAATGTAAGATTCATCTTTGTTTTTCGGGTGGTCCAATAACAGAAACTCTTTATTTAGCCTCGTTTTTTTTCTTTTTCGAATGTCGTGATTATATTATTGTTAATTATCGTGCATTTGGCATCATTATTATTGGACCTATGGGGAATGCAAGATTCATCTTTGTTTTTCGGGTGGTCCAATAACAGAAACTCTTTATTTAGCCTCGTTCTTTCTTTTTCGAATGTCGTGATTATATTATTGTTAATTATCGTGCATTTGGCATCATTATTATTGGACCTATGGGGAATGTAAGATTCATCTTTGTTTTTCGGGTGGTCCAATAACAGAAACTCTTTATTTAGCCTCGTTTTTTTTCTTTTTCGAATGTCGTGATTATATTATTGTTAATTATCGTGCATTTGGCATCATTATTATTGGACCTATGGGGAATGCAAGATTCATCTTTGTTTTTCGGGTGGTCCAATAACAGAAACTCTTTATTTAGCCTCGTTCTTTCTTTTTCGAATGTCGTGATTATATTATTGTTAATTATCGTGCATTTGGCATCATTATTATTGGACCTATGGGGAATGTAAGATTCATCTTTGTTTTTCGGGTGGTCCAATAACAGGAACTCTTTATTTAGCCTCGTTCTTTCTTTTTCGAATGTCGTGATTATATTATTGTTAGTTATCGTGCATTTGGCATCATTATTATTGGACCTATGGGGAATATATGAATTCGGTAATGATTCTGCAGAATTCGAAATTAAATGTTTACGGTTACAATAAAATTTACAATTACTTCAGAAAAAGAGAGCAAGTGAAAGTCGTTTTTAATTCCAGATTGTTTAATTGTTATTAGTAAAGATTAGATAGTTGTTATTACAGTTCAGTTGTTATAAGTATAGCTTAGCTTACTAGTGGCTCATTGCAACGTGGCAACCAGCGTGAAGGAGGGATGAGGTTCGAGTAATCTGAAGGTATTGTTGCGTTCACTGCTTTCAAAAACGATGAAACTCCATTCAGATTGTGACAATATTCACAAAGCATCTCTCATCGATAGTCAGGCTGCCTGGTGGAAGTAAGGATACTATAAGCGATCGATACGGCGAAGTTATATCTAAAAATCCTGCTATAAAGGCACTGTATTTCCCTAACCATCCATCTGGGGACTGTTAGTGGTATACATGAAGCCCACCGATGTTTCACCCTCAAAACTCTCTAACAGGTATGTGGTTTCACATGTACGAGATGCAGAGTGGAAGAAAAAAAAGGAAATCGTTACTATTATTCCAAAGTTGTCTATAGGTAGATCTTTGTTTAGAACACAAAACAATACTAATTCATCCTTACTCTTATTTGTTTTCCAAATTCCAGGTCTTTTGACCAGATGTTCTTTACTTCTAGAATGATAGATATACAGCCAATTCGTTATTATTATTCAGCCTTTTTCCTCTCCTGCTTCTACAATGGAAAAACGTTTGGAACTATGGATTTATCGTGTCTATTTCGTTCGAAAACTCAACACACTATCTACGAGGTCTCTCTGGAATACATTGATTTTCTAACAATAACCTTTAAAAGGGTCACCATCGCAAAACATCTTTAATGGCAAATATTAAAACCACTATTTTATTTCTTGTATTCTGGGCCATTTTTAATGTAATGGATCCCATATATACCTCGAAACAGCATTTTTTGTGTTTCTAAATTTTAGCACTATCTTCATCCGACCTTTGGTATATGACACATATTTCATCAATGAAATTGATAAACTGATAACATAGGATATTTTTATTAATACCTAACTTACTAAAATCGTCCTTCTTAAAAAATTCTTAAATCAAAGCTACTCATTATAGTTGCTATAAATATCGAATGTTGAACTTTAGGAAAACAGGCATCTTGTTTAAAATACATTTATTTAATTAAATAAACTCTTGATGAGTCTTAAATAATGCTTAAAGCTTTTAAAACATTTTTTCCTGCCTTTCTAGTAATAATTTAATTTTAACATTTTTTAAAACACACTGATGTATATATACCACAACTAATAAGTTAACATACGCATCATCACTGCTAAAACATTGACCTACATAACCACGCAATAAAATTCACCCCAGAAATTTTACTATGAAACATAAAATCGGGACCTTTGGGCGGGGAGAGTTAACACGATTAGCATGGACTTTGATCACATAACAAGAGATGTCATTTGTGTTTGGAGGGAATGACTAGTACAGTAATAGGAGTTGTGCACATGCTCGCTAACAAAATAATATATATCTTTTTATTTAATCGTTTTTTCATAATTAGAAAACTGTATACTTTCATCTTGAATATTATAATAATTAATATATTTCAATTGTCTACACACTAACATCTGATGTGCATTCCAGATTAGTTAGTAAACTCATCATTTAGCAGTAGTTATTGACTTGAATACTACTAAGTCGTTCAATATTTAAATGATATATTTAAATAATGAAGTCGCTCATTACTTTTTTTGATTAAATATTGCCTTACAATTTTTCTAAGCTTATTGCACATACATGGTTTACAAGATTTTCTCTTAAATATTTTGATATGAACAGTAATATTAAATAGTTTTCTTTCTAATTTAATTTTAGCAATGTTAAATAATTTTCTAATAAGACTTCCGGGACATTTACCTTGTATCGCACGCATGTGACATAAATATGAGTCCAAAAAGACACAATTCGAAATGAATGTTATCTCGTATGTGAACATTAATATTGTTTTAAAATGTACAAAATATCAAAAAATAATTTTATTTAGTCATAATAATAAATGAAATTATTATTGATTGATGCTGATGTTACAAATTTTTAAATTCATTGATTTATAATTAATCTTGTAAAATTTTAAAAATTACATGGCACAGTGTGATAATGAAACTTTGTAATTAAAGATAAATATTTACAAATGAAAAATAATTAGAAACATTTAATTTACAGTTTTTTAGAGTTTAAAAAATGAAACATTTGCTATTGAAACATATTTAAAAAAATCATCCAGTGGCATGACTTTTTTCCTCTTTTCCCCAATAGTATAGACAGTAGTAAAAAAAAAGGACAAACAATCATCGTTTTTTTTAAATTGCATACCTTGAAATGCACGCCTAAAACTAATTCTAAACCATTTAAAATGTCTTCTGAATATGACTATTTATTAAAATATTATGATTGTTCATTAAAATAAAAAAGCATATATCTAACCTATTACATCAGGATACTATAATACGAATTCGATAATAGAGAGTTTTTGCATAACATTTTTTTATCATCCGATATTTTTCTTCCTAGCGCGCATGCACATAAGAAACATTGTACCTATTGCGCATGCTTATCTGTAATACTTCGCTACTGATCTATTCCTATGAGCATGCTCGCTAGGAAGAAAAAAATATCGGACGATAAAAAAACGTTATGCAAAAACTCTCTAATATTTGCAAATATTTAATAAAATTGCTTTTAAAACATTGAATATTAATTGAATATCACAAATAAGGTATACATGTCTGAGAAAAAAATAAGGACATTGTTTCAATATTTTCTCGATACAAGAAAATACAGATCCTTATTTATATATTTTATATAGAATAGCGCAATAAATAAATATCCAAGGAATAAAATGACCAATTCCACAAAATGAGCAATTCCAGTATATACTTCAGTGCCTACAAATTCCATACCAATCAATTAGCCAATGGTTAAGCCACTTGTTTAAATATATGCCCGTCACGTGCATCCAAGCATTTTATTTCTTACTGGCAACCCACTATTTTATTACTACTCTATAGCATACTATATTGAAACCATAGATAGAATGGTATGCAGCCTCTTAAACTTCTAGCTAATGCAGTATATAAGTTAACTCTTAGTGGATTACCCTGAATATATTCGCATCTTAAATTTCTTTTAGAAAAACCACACTTAACTAGCCCAAACCCTAGTTTTTGATTCTGGACTAAAACGAATATATTGGAATGCCTTTTTATTTTATCGCTGAGTTTAATTATAATATCATGTATCTGGCTAAGGGCATTCTATTGCAATATCATGTTGTTTTATAGACGTGGGACTCTATATACTTCAGTGCCTAAAAAAAAGGTCATGTAACTATATGCTTTTTATTGCTTACGACTTTTTGAATTTAATTTCCTTTATTTTCTTCAAAAAAACAAATCGAAGAAATTTTTAGCAATGATAGCAGAAGTGAGGAATCAGAAGATTGAGCTCTGATTCAAAATTGAATGGCAATGCTTAATTTCTACAGTTTAAAAAAAATAATACACGATAAAAATTACTGGTCATAATTCTAATACTTTGCCAATACATTGTATTTTTACAGAATAGAGCAGAACAGAATAGAATAGAATATTTATAGAATAGAATATATAGATAGCATAGAATAGAATATTTATTTTCAAGAAATAAAATGAGCAATTCCATACAAATCAATTAGACAATGGTCAAGCCACTTGTTTAAATATATGTCCGTCACGTTCGTCCAAGCATCGTCATTCAAACTGGCAACCCACTATTTTATTACTATTGTACATGATACTGTATTGAAACCTTAGATAGAAGGGTATCTAGCGCCTAAAACTTCTATCCAATACAGTTAAGTATGGGAGTTAAGCTTTGAGTGGATTATCCCGAGTATATTCGCATCTCATATTTTTTTTTTCTGTTTGGAAAATCCTAATTAACTCGTCCGAAACTTAGTTTCTGATTATGGATTAAAACGAATAGTTTGAAATACCTTTTTATTCTATCGCTAACATAAGTTCACTAGTTCATCATGCATTCTGGCAATAGTCACTCTATTGCAATTTCATGTTGTTTTACAGACATTGGTCTTCAGTTATTCTATTGCAATGCCATTTAATGGAAAATGGAAAGATGAAATGAAAATTTAGGTGCACAACGTAGCAAAAATATCTAAAGGAGCTGAGTTCTGTTTCAAACCCCCAACCTGGCTGTCGTAGATCCGATTCTTTACCTCTGCGCCAGTTCGTCTTGGTTAATGGAAGGTCGATAATTTTTAAGCCAAAGTAATCGTCAAATACACAATTAGTTAAATTGTCTCAACAAACGTTAAAGTTCACCCCGTTAACTGAATTCGCTAGGGGTTGTTCAGAATAACAGTCTTGTTGTCTCTTAACTTTAGGAAGAACAGACGACTGCTCTAGGTCTTTTTTGAGAACTTTTCACCCCAAGGTGATAAGCCGGTAGGCGTCGGATTAACTCATTGCCAATCTGAGGACATTTTTCAAGAAAATTCTTAGAAATTTTGATAATATAATTTGGAATAGGATCGACGTCTAGATCTCTATGAATGATCTTTCGACGTACGAACCATGGTGCGTCAGCTATCATAGCCAGGTGTTTATTCTGAAATACCTGCCATCTCATTATATTAGTGATTGAAGTAGAAGCCCATATCGGGCTATAATAAATCAATATACGTCAAACATCCAAGATACTGTCAAGATTCGAGCCAGAAGCCTGAGATACCAAAGGCTAGAGAGCTAGCCATTTGGCCACCAGGCCGCAATACAATGCATGCTTTCAATTTCAATAAAAACGAAATAATTCTGAAACTGTTCCATTAACGTGTTAAAGTTTTCCTTCAGATATAAAAAGAATAATGCTTTTAATTCTTCAACTAACGATTTACATTTTTATCAGTATAAAATGCTTCTTAAAAATACGATTTACCGATTCAGACAGATTAATTCTCAGTCGAATGATTCGAATCGCCATCATTTTTCTGCCGTCATTTTCTCTCCATTCTATCCTCCAACAATGTAAAAGGGGGGACCTTTTAAATACCTTGTAACAACGCGCATGATTTCTGGAAGATAAACTTTATTATTGAATGAAGCTTTCGGTGTTGATTAGGGGACCATGAACAACAGCTGACGGAGTGATTATGCGTACTAGGGTAATGCTCGATCAATACCATTAATGACGCTGCTGCCTAGTTCCACCCTGGTACTGATAAGCTCGTTATGAACGGAACTGCACATTTGCATATTCACGGAAATGTCAATTTGCGTGGGAAAAAGTTTTTATTATTCTTTATTATCTCGAAGGCTTGTTAACTAGCGCCCCAGAACTGAGATTTGAGCGGGGGAAAAGTTGTAATGGCAATTTTTCCAGTTGCTTTCCGTGTCGCCTGGAAACATATTACTCATTATGTTTAAAGTGATTAATGGTCGGAGATGGGCGACTGTTTCATTAATTTGATGTCTTTTTCTGCAATTTGGCGCGGTGTCTGGTTGCGTATTATTGCCTTCGCTGATTATTTTAATGCACGAGATAATTAAAGTTGGAGGTTTCCTGTTGAAAGAAAAATTAATAGCCGGTTGGATGAAACACTGTTTTAATTGTTTCAGCGATTTAGATAACAGATTCAGAATTATTTATGAAATGCGATTTATAAAAACATGCTTAACCAGATTCTTGCCCAGTGGCAAGATATGCAAGCAAACGTGTAAACTTTGGTTTGAATCCTCTGTAAATATCTGTTGCAGTCATTGCTTTAAGAAATGGAGAATCTCAATGACAAATTTTAGATTTTTTTTTGCGTTTCATATCGATGGACAGCTGAATGATAAAATAATAATAATAATAATAATAATAATAATAATAATAATAATACTAGTAAAAACTGAAATCATTTCACGAATTTCAATTTATCATGTGTGAAGATACTTTGCTGGACGAATACACATGGGGGTCTACCAATGTTCAATAACCCAAGAAATTTACGAAGCGATTGGTCAGAATATAACAAGAACGGGAGTTCGGCACTTTGGAAGTTTTCTTGTTTATTTGGCTATCTTTTTTCCTTGTGATTTTTGCCAACTCTCCTCCTAAACCAACAAAATGGCCGCTGCGGTTACAAAATACTGCTTTTTGGTGATTCCATTTAGCGTGGCAAACAGACTTGGCGAAATCGGTACCCTAAAGTGCAGAATCCCTACAAGAACTATCAAATTTAATTCAGGGATATGAAAAAATTTAATAACTCTACAATGTTATGAAGAAGAAATTAATGCTAATTATACATAAAACACTAACCATTTCAGACAGATGAGTATGTGAGTATGATCGTTAAATTAACTTTCATAAACATAAACTAATCTTTAGACATTATTTTGAGGATATTAAAACAATAATATGTGTATATTTTGAAAGTCCGGCGTCAGTTCAGCCATAACTTCTGTTTATTTTGAATCCAGAACACGTGATTTGATATTTTCAAATCAAAACACAAATAAAATAAAATAAAATAAAAATCAGCGTTTATTTTAAATAAAAGTTTTTAAAATGACAGTTTCTCATGTTGCATGAGGAGATTAGTCAGTTTTAAATAATAACTTATTCAATTACTAATTATTTATTTTATAGCATCACTTTTGATAGCTTTACTTTTTTTTTTTGAAGTTACCATGGATTTCTAACCAGTGTCAACATATTGTTCACACATGACAATAAAAAAAATATTCATAAAATTTCCAATGTATATTTTGAGTCAATATTTAAATTATATGCGCTTTGCTGCTTAAATACAGCACTAAAAATTTTAAGAACTAAATTTTGCATTATTTTTTTAATGGGATACAGTACACTTTCAATACATTTTGTAAATTTAAACATTATGGTGAGAATTTAAACATACATTCAAGAGCCAAAACACTATGACCACCCCTACATTTTGCAATGAACTCGCCTGGATGACGTGGAAGGCACGTGATCAGGTGGAAGAGGTATTTAACTGGTATTAAGTGGTGGTATTAATCCATGCCAAGGCGGGTTGAAGCTGTGTTGCGCGCCAAAGGTGGGCCAACTCGTTATTGACAGGTGGTCATAATGTTTTGGCTCTTGAGTGTATTATACTTAAATGTTATTTAAAAGTACATTTAGAAAAAAAAACTGTTTATCTACATAATATATTAAATATTTTTTTTTCATTTTATAACCTAAAGAATATTACTTTTTTGCTACAATTTTGTTCTAAATTCATTAATATTAAATAAACTTTCATATTATTTTAATAATAATGAATGTTTTTTATATGGCAGTATTCGAATTATTTACGTTTATTTTTCATATTTTTGGTTATAAAATAAGTAATTCAAGCCGTTTGTAATGCTGATATTGTAAGCAATGTATTACATTATTATTATAGAGCACTACGATACTTGAATTTCTTGTACACTTCAGAGGATACGACGACAACAACAACATGCATTACATACATAATGAAAAACATGCAAAAAAAGGTAATACTTCTAAAATAGAAAATAATCGAAGAAAGAGAGAAATATTTTCATTTGTTGAATAATAATTATAAGTAAAAGAGTACATGTACAATTTTATGCGCCTAGGTATGTATTTAAAAAACCCTTTTTCATAGATCTTTGTGACCATGTGCAAAAGACAGCAAATTACGTAGAAAAGGTTTTTTTGAAGTTTATTGAAGTTTCATATTAATGTAATATTTATGATGCAATATTGCAAGATAGGTTAATTTTCTTTCAATGAGATGCTCATACAAAAGTGGAACACCTATATTACAAATGTTCAATAAATAGAGATATGGAGTTTGATCCAATGGTATTGGTTGAAAGTTTGATAAGAGTTGCAGAACCAAAAGAAAGAAGATTGAAGGTTTGAGTTTGTCGCTCTATAGTGATTTTTTACTCTTTAGTCTAATTAGATCGGGACCTTTATAGAAAAAGGGAAGAGAATACGAATCCCCATATATCACCAATGGCAGCTTCCGTTTTTAACTGAAGTGCAGTGTATCATGATATATGTATAGCAGGGCATATAGCTAAAACTGAATCTGCTACAAAACTAATTGTATCTTCGATAGTGAATGGCATCGTGCAAATAGGCTCAGCAATCGAAAACAACATTCATTCGCATACATCATCATAAACTTCACTAAATATTGTTATCTATTCATTTATTATATGTATTCATTATAATTATGCTTTTACATCCGGGTAGAATACTGTTTAGTACTTGCTACAGATTAATCAAAACTACTAAATAAAATTAAACAAAGCATGTCGGCCTACGATGGAACAACCCATTTACTTGCTATTCCGACCCCATGGTATTCGATTGACTCGCGAGTCCGAATGTTGTTTAATTAATCTGTCACTCCAAGTATTACCGAAAGCCTGGTCAACAAGTCAGCACAGAGACAGCTTGCGTTAAACAGGTGAGAAAACGTAAACCGAAATCGCACTGGGCGAATCCACGGTGAACGCTTCTCTGCAAGCATTTAATCACTTCTGCACGCGGCCTCTAATCCAGAAATTAGTTGTGAAACATCATTAGTAGGTAGAAAACTGATAGCCAGCAATCCAATATATTCGCCAAGTTTAATCTAGTTCGAATGTTGAGATTCAATGGGAATTAGGCTTTACGTCAACAGATATCGTTGTAACTTCGAACTTATCTCGAATGCAATCAGACCTGCGAAATTTCCTCAGAAAGCTGACTTCCATCAGACAAGTTATAAATCGAATAAGGAATTGGATGTATGTAGTTTGCTAAAATGTAGATTTAATAATGTATTCTAATACAACATTTGAATTCAGGGATAATATTGTATGCAATTACAAAATGTAAAAATGTTATAAAATATATTTTAATTAAAAACTATTCAGATTTTATGTCATTTTCGCAGAATTTTAGAATAAGGGAAAATTAGACAACTAGTCAATATCTATATCTATCTTTATTGATGTCAGTCAATATCTAGCTTTATTAACTCAATCAATATTTAGTTTTATTGATGGCAATCAATAACAAGATTTACTGATCTCAGTCAATATCTAGCTTTATTGATGTTAATAAATATCTAGTTTTAGTTAGCTAGTTTAGCTAGTTAATGAAAGCACAGATTTAAATGAATGTCTCGTGTGAATTATAATCAGAGCCCACCTATGAGCTAGATATATATTTTACTACTAAGATATGAAATGGGCAGATGTCAGTCAACATCTAGCTGTATTGATGGCAATCAGAACTGTAAGAATTACGGTTAGAAATATGATTTGAATCAGACATCATTAGTTGAAATAAATATTATTAAGTTTTCTTGTCAATTTGAATACTGAAATGACTCAGTTTCAAAACCGAATCTTTCTAAAAATTTGTTTTGCATATCGAGAACTTGGGTTAATCTAAAGTTTACCGTAACCCACGAACGGGAATGGAAAATTTTATTTTCAAGAGAAATTCCGTAATTACGTGCGCTTAATATGGTAGAAAATGTGAAATTAAACTTACCTCAGTTGTGAGACAAAACGTTTAAAGCACACTGTCGTTAGAATCATCGTCAAGTTAGCTAGTTAATGAAAGCACAGATTTAAATGAATGTCTCGTGTGAATTATAATCAGAGCCCACCTATGAGCTAGATATATATTTTACTACTAAGATATGAAATGGGCAGACTATGCTATTGTCAGACATTATTTTCCTTGATAAACGGGGTAGTGTGGTCCCTCTCATTTAAAAAATAAACCTTTTTTAATCATTATATTAATTGGCATCAGCATATAAGGCAAAAATTAAAGTAAATTTAAAGATGAAAAATTTGGAAATTTAGTTTTAAAAGGAATTTTTCTGCAATCCATTTGAATTTTTGTCGGAGTTCCTGTAAATTATAATTTCGATTAAAAACAGACGATGGAAAAATTACAACATACTTATTAAACACTTTTATAATTATATTTTGAATATGTTATGTTTTATTAACAAGTCAAATATTTTTATATGATAAAACTGCCATCATAGTAGCATTGCATTGTGGAAAGTATGAGTCGGAATTGAAGAGGGCGAGTACCAAAGAGAAAGCAATTCGCAATGTGATTTTCAATAAAAAAAAGTACGAAATTGAAAAATATGGATGATTTTTTCTTAAAGAGGGTTATAATATTTTACTTGTTGACAAATCCCGCAACCTCACTTGATTAGCCACGTCTCGCAATTGTTGTCAAGATCCAAAAAGTTACATCATAAAAGATAAGAATCAATTGTAAAACGTAACACGAAAGATAACCATACGTGAAATACTTTTTGCGTAATTAGTAAACTTAATGTAGTTGTACTTTACATATAATCCATCATCCTTCAGTATTTTTTAAATCTAAACTTTTAGTCTAATATTTTTTTTTTATTTTTAAAAATTTTTTTTAAAAATTGAATTGAATTTCTTTTTTTTTTATTGAATGCAAAACATTACATAATAAATGATGTATGAAGGTGCAACAAAGCTAAAATATTTAATATTGTTTTTACTAATTATTCACATAATATAATGTTCGTATGCATCTGTAACAAATGATGTTAGCAAAAAGTTCCGAATGTCCCTCTTTGCAGTAAACAAAGCGGTGGGCCATAGTGACTCCAAAGGGAAAATCGTAAAACCAGGACAGACCAAGGTCGCCAAAGCTGAAGTGACACTGATTATGAAATTTTTTTAGCAAACAGAAGCAATAAGTGTAAAAAGTTTCTTGATTGTCCTTTTTTTTATAGAACATTATAATTTTAGCTATGGGATCAAATTTAAACATACCATCAAAATGTTTAATTTCCCGTTTGATGTTACGAATTCTTTTTGAAATGATATATATTTCATTTGTTAGAAATTAAAAAATATTAATTTAAATTGTAACTGATATACATATATTTTTTCTTTTGAAAAATGTTCGGCTCCATTTTCACAATCTGGAAGTCTTAATTTATTAGTTCACCATGATGATACAATATTACCCAAATGAATTAAATCAGGAATTGTTCAAATTAAAAAAATCATTAATTGAACATCTACTGAATATTTTCATTTGGTTTTGGTTTAGTAGTATTCTCAATTTCGAAAGAGGGAGGGGGGAATAATAGATGTGTAAAATAGTTAAATGGCTTTGTATACCATGAACAACGATATGCGTATTATTAAGCAATAGAACTGAATTTTCATTATAAATTGTCATTGTACAACTAATTTTTACACGCACTATATATATATTAGATATAGTCTTACTATGCGTATTAGTTGCACATCGGAAAAAAAATAATTAATTATTTTCTGCATGTGGCTCAAAATCAATCAATAATGTAAATTAAATCTATTGAGAAATCATTTGGACTACTGCGTGATATTCCTTTAAATTTAAAAGAAATAGAAATGTGGCTCAATATCAATTAAAAGTGTAAATTAAATGTGTTGTGAAATCATTTGGAATATTACGTGGTATTCCTTTAAATTTAAAACAAATAGAAACGTTTTTTATGAATATATTTTATAACAAAAACATCATAAAATTATAGTAAAAATTGCATGCCTGTACAAACATTATTTTACAAATTAAATGTTCTACTGTTCTATTTCGAATTTAAATGATCAAAATTATTATTTAGAAAAAACAACTTTTACGAAACCTAAATGCTATTTTCATTCTTTTATAAAAATCACTCATTATGCCAATCCGTCCTGTCAAAAAGATTGATAAAATGTTTAGTGATAAAAACGTCCTTCTAATAATTACATTCAATAACTCGGCTGTTGATCATAATGTTGAGTGAACGCCTAACTGATAATTAAAGCGCGGAATACATGCCCAAACTTAAACACTTCAATAACTGGAAATACTTTAATCCCGGTGCGTGCTTTGAATCAGTTAAATCTGCCGGTGGCGCGTGCGAAGCAAGTGTATTCCCAACATAAGTGATATGCAGTCCGCGAACTTTCCCACCAGCCGCAGTGATTAAGATATTTTTAGCAACGCGAACTTGCTTACTCTTGACAGCTGTAGTTTTCTCAACAATTCCCGACGTTATGCCTCAGCTTGAGTTCCGCCCTAATGCCTCGTTTAAATGATACTGTGCTTAAGATCCCCCACGTGTTTTGAAATGGTGAAGATAAAGGCGTGTTTAGTTTAAAATTGTATAAACCAAATTAATTTCCTTGAACTTTGAATCTTCTGCATTATACTATTTTTATTTAACTTCTTTATGATCTTGGCAAGATATGAAGACATTTAGTTTTTTTTTTTTTTATAATTATCGTTATTGTCATTAATAAAAAGATCACAAATTTGATAATAAATTAGTCACTGCAAAATTTCTCAACTGTAAAAAATACAAATGCGATACCAATGGTTTGAGTGCACTGATAACGACATTTATGATGCACAGTAAGGAATATAAAAACAGCTTAAAATAGTATTTCAACTGTAAGTAACTGTTTGAACAAATTGTAAATATTTAATAAAAATAATACCAGAATATATTAAATCTATTTTGTTTTACTTATTTATGCCACCAATGAATGGTTTCAACTATTTTAGATTCATCAACTTAGTATTACATAGACCGATGCCTGAATAATCGCATTAAAAAAAATTAAAAGGTAATTAGTCCTTTATTCGAGCAGGGAACCTTATATTAAACATTTTTCTTTTTGCTTGTTGTTGCACATGTCAATTTTCGTGTTTCATATTTATGCATACTACGAACAATCTAAAGATTGTTGATGATGAGAGTGTGTTCCTTCAGGTAATAATTACATAGATAACTATCACGCATTTGTGTGTAAAATGCTTATTTTTGTTATCAAAGGTATAAATAGCAATTATACATGCTTCTTCGAATCGAGACTCCTATATTACACATCTTGTTTCTTCCTTACTGTTGTACATGTATAGTCTCTTATGCATACCAATAGAATCTTTTTTTCATTCAACAACTCGGTCTAAGAAGATATCCGGTTAAGCATATGATTGAGACACTACTGCATATATCTGAAACACTGCTGTATTAATGTCATCGTTAAAAACTTTTGTTTAAAACTTTTTTTTTTTTTTTTTTTTTTTTTAAACTTTTGATCTTAACAATCGAATAAATTGATACAACTTAAAAAAGTTGATAAAAATTAATGAAACAAAACATTAGTATTTAAAAATATCTTTGGTTACTAATAATAAGTAACAACAACAACTTCGTAAAAAAGGTAGTCAAATCTCATTTTATTTATAGTCTGCAAGCCACGAGTCGAAATCCTTTTATTTTCCGGTTTTTTTTTATCCATATACCATTCAATACTTTAATAATAAAATGCCAAGAATCATAAAAAAGAAATTGTGTGGCATCATCTAGACCTCATTTAGTTTTTCTTCTATCTTCGAGAATTGTGTCTCGCTGCCATCCATCAATGACAAAGGATAATACCTGCATATGACGGAGTGTATCCTTTTTAGAAGAAATATGTTCCCTGCTTTGCAATTTCAAAGATAAGGTTAGAAGATATTCTCTCTTCAAAATCGTTTTTTTTCCCTTCCTTCTCGCGTATGAAATCGGCGATATCGTTATAAATAGCGTTCAACTGATACCCATAATTCTGTTTTCAAAGCAAAAAGAGCCCCACTAAAAGTAACTGAAATTTGAGAATTATTGTATTACTTATACTGTTATTCGAAAAATCTCTGATTTTATTCTGAAGTAAAATATAAGGTGAACATAAATATTTGAGTACGGTCAGCTGTTTTTGAGCTTGAGTACCAAAGAAATAAACACATAATACTTTGAAAAACTAATAATGATATAAGGTGACACTTGCACAGAAAGGAGAAAAATAAAGTTTCTTTTTTTTCAAGTAATGAAAAAAATAAATCCAGAACAGTTAATTTTTACAAACTGTCAAGATATCTGCTAGATCAGCCCTGTCAAGAAACCGACTAGTTGTCCGGCAGTACAAAAGATTATCTTTAGTTGACGACTGCTTTATTGTGACAGTTGTTGGGTAGTTGAGGGTCTTTTTCTTTCCATAGGTAGTCTCCACAGAGAGAATATACCCTACAGATTGAGCAACCGTGCACATTTCTTCACATGGAAATGATTACTATTCTGAATATTGAGAATAACTGTGTCATTAATCGATCTTTTGCTCATATATGGCCATTCTGATCTCTAGACCTAGAGTTTTGTGATTTTCGGTTGTGAGGATATTTGAATTTTATAGTATAAAGTTGGCAACATTGAAAGATGAATTACGTAAGCAACCACCAGGAATATTACAGAATACTGCAAATAGTATGGCATTCGTTTAACACAGCTGTATTGCTGAATGGTGGAGGTTGTATTGAAATTTTTTAGCCATTTGTATATCTGGAATTTTATGGAAATTCATAGTTATGTAAATAATAGCATCATCTAGTGGTAAAAAAATGTAACTGTTCTTAACAGTCGACTGAATTAATACCACATGAAAAAAACTCGTTAAAAATTAAAAGAAGAAAACCTAATTATTTATACCATATCTTGTTCATTAATCTTAAAGCTTGTATCATTAACAACTTTGTAAAAAATTGTCAAATCTCGTTTTTTTATAGACTGTAAGCCACGAGTCGAAATCCTTTTATTTTCAGGTGTTTCTTTATCCATATACAATTCAATACTTTAATAATAAAATGGCAAGTATCATAAAAAAGAAATTATGTGGCATCATCTAGACCTCATTTAGTTTTTCTTCCATCTTCGAGAATTGTGTCTCGCTGCCATCCATCAATGACAAAGGATAATACCTGCATATGACAGAGTGTATCCTTTTTGGAAGAAATATGTTCCCTCCTTTGCAATTTCAAAGATAAGGTTAGAAGATATTCTCTCTTCAAAAACGGTTTTTTTTTCTTTCTTGTCGAGTATGAATTTGGCGATATCGTTATAAATAGCGTTCAACTGATACCTATAATTCTGTTTCCAAAACAAAAAGAGCCCCACTAAAAGTTTCTGAAATTTGAGAATTATTGTATTACTTATACTATCACTAGAAAATTTTCTGAATTTATTCTGAAGTAAAATATAGTGTGGACATAACTATTTGAGTATAGTCAGGTTTTTTTGAACTTAGGGACCAAAGAAATTAACAAATAATAATATGAAAAACTAATAATGATAAAAGATGACATTTGCGCAGTAAGGAGGGAAAAATACTTTCTTTTTTTTTCAAGTAATAAAAAAGTAACTGTAGAACAGTTAATTTTTACAAACTGTCAAGATATTTGCAGGTTTGACAAGATATCTGCTAGATCAGCCCTGTCAAGAAACCGACTAGTTGTCTGGCTGTACAAAAGATTTTTTAGTTGACGACTGCTTTAATGTGACAGTCGTTGGATAGTTGAGGTTTTTTTCTTTCTATAGGTAGTCTCCATACAGAGAATACACCCTTTGGATTGAGCAACCGTCCACATTTCTTCACATGGAAATGATTACTATTCTCAATATTGAGAATAACTGTGTCATTAATCGATCCTTTGCAGATATATGACCATTCAGATTTCTAGACTTAACACATTGCGATTTTTAGTTGAGAAGATAAATGAGTTTTTAAGTGTACCGTTGGCAACATTGAAAGATGTATTACGTAAGCTACCACCAGGAATGTTGCAAAATAAAAAAAAATACCTCAAATAATGTAACACTCTTTTAAAAACTGTATTTCAGAATGATGGATAATGCGTTTAAATTTATTAGCGATTAGTCTATCTGAAATATTATGTTAGAGACACATAGTTGTTTAAATGATAGAATCATCTAGTAGTAAAAAAAGGGAACTCTTCTAGGGCAATTTTTATTATTTAAAAAAAAATAAGTTTTTTCACCCTTTCTGTTCAATGATTTATGATGATGATGATAACTATTTATATGTATGATGGTTTATGTATGATGGTTTATTTATGATTATTCGTTTCCGAATTATCAATTTTTATATATTCTTCTGACTTTTATATAACCCTGTAAATAAACTTGTTATTAATGATACGCCCCATACAACAAAATATGAAAATATTTCAATGTTCCATAAGCCTTGGTTTTTAACGAATACAAAGTATTGAGAAATCCCAAAACTACATTTACTTATTATTGGCAAATTAAAAAATACAAACTAAATAAAAAAAAAATATTTGAATAATTCTAGAACGTGATAAAACATTAATGATATTTTATTGTTCGTTACTACATTCCAAATGTTTTGTAGCAGAATAATAAGTTATAGATCTTAAAATGATACTGCTTTTGGGAATATCTGCTTTAGAGAATATCTCATGCCTGACTTAATAAAAATTATTAAAGAAAATAATGAATCCCATTAATATTTCGACAAAAAAATTATTAAGTTAGCAATTGCAAATAAAGTGTCAAGTTATTAATACTTCGTTATATTCATTCATGTCGAGTGCTCCATTTAACTTATATTGCTCAATTAATTTTAAAAGTTTTGTCTTCAAAACGAATTATTTGAAACACAGCAATGTGTTTCCAGATCATATAAATCAATGAATTCAAACATTGTCAAAATGAAAAGCATTTCCGTCAATTTATCCAATGATCGATTTTTCCTCGGGTGTTAGTGTATTGAGAAACATGAAAGGCCTAGAAGTATATTTCATTATTTTATTAATTCATGCGATAGCTTAAGCATCTTATTTCTTTTGACAGATCTGTGGTGTTCATATTCCATCTATGAATGCACTCCAATCTGTTTTTGTGCCGGGGATAGAGACGACACAAAAGAAACTTGCAACACGTTAAAAAATTATGCTATATATAGGGATCCATAAAGTCCAACATAGAAAGCAAGTAAATTAAAACCTCATTATGCAACTAGAAATTTGTTTTTCCAAACAAGAAAAAGTGTAAGTGTTTTATTTGCTAATATAGATTCCAAATGTGCATTTAAAATTATTCATGGCAGTCAAGTACATTGATTTTCTTGTGAAGAAGCGGTTCAAAATCACTTTTGTGTCTTGAAGAAGCTATCTAGCATCTAATAAAATTCGTGGTAATATGTTTATATATTATCTGATGGGCCATCAGCTGGATTCTTTTTAATTTATGTATTATTTTTGCAGCAATCTATTAATTTATTTGACGTTTATTACCTATTCTTTATTCATAATATCATTTGATGGAATTTTATTATGCGGCCTGATGGCCAATTGGATAGCGCTTTAGCACCACAGGTTTCAGGTTCGAATTCTTGCAGTAGCACGCATGTTTGATAGTTGTTCGGAATGAACGTTATACCGTAGTTCTTGGTCTGTATAGCCTAAAGTGTACACAGAATAACCGTAGAGCGACAAACAAAACCATGGATTATTTTTATATATGCAACCCAATAAAATCGCCCATGAAAAATCACACACAAAAAAAGACCACATAAAAACAGGTGTGTACTCTGAACTAGGGGAACTAGGGGAATTTAGGGGAATGAAAGCAGCGTTATTCCTTCCAGGAATAACTTTAAGGTTAATTATCCTGCATTTGGTGATAATGCGGGGAAAACCCCGGAAGCCCTCTAAACAGTTACCACCTACTACTACTACTACAGAACACCACATCACTGTGCTTAGAGCTGAGTTGCTCCTTTACAATTTGGGAATGATGTGGGTGAGAAGAAATCTGATTGATCTCTGTGACACTCTACGGTCAGATGAAACCAGGACCTACGGCTTAAAGTGGATTCTGAACGACTTCAAATATCCATGACACCACCGGGATTTGAACTCGATACCTGTGGTACCGAGAGACAGAGCGTTAGTCACTCGGCCATCAGACCCCTATCTAATCAGTTACTATATTAGACGATGCGAAACACTTTTTCATATTGTCACAATCGCCATGAAGTTCCGTCGTTTGTAAAAGTTATGACTGCAGCGGTCGCCACCATTGCCTTTGAACCTGAGATCTCCTGCACACTATCAACTCTTCTTACTTCTTTCACATGAGTCATTTAACACCTCAGTTAGGCCACAATGAATTTAAACCTGAGATCTCCTGCCCACTATCAAAGCTTCTTACCATTTTTCCATGAGTCATTTAAAATCGTAATTAAGCCACTCTTTGTTATCAGCGAATAGCAGTGAATCTGAGTATGACCAGCATTTCATAAAGCTGAGACAAAAGCGAATTCTGCTGATTGCTCTTATTTAATGAGTCTCAATATGTCTCGAACACATTTATTTATCAAGATTTTGAGTGCAGGGACACGGTTATTGGCAGCATCATTAGCAATGATAGAGCGGATAAATAAATACCTTCTCAGTGAGTCCCCTTTTGTAAAACAAAATCTGCGTGAGAGATCCCGTGTAATCCTAGAGCGATCCCGTGTAATGACGGAAGCTGTGAAATTTATATAACTATTCATACTGCCACAATCACCACAAAGTTCTCTCATTTCTAAAAGCTATGAATGCAACGTACTCCACCAATGGATTTGAGCCTGATATCTCCTGCACGCTATCAAAACCTCTTACCATTTTTCCATGAGACATTTAAAATCTCAATTAGACCACTCATTGTTGTCAGCGAAAGCAGAGTATCTGTTGCCAGCATTTCATAAAGCTGAGAAAAAAACGAATTCTGCTGATTACTCTCATTTAATGAGTCTCAATATGTATCTAACACATTTATTTATCAAGATTTTGAGTGCCTGTAGTGTAGTGACGGAATCTTTGAAATCGATATAAATATTCATATTGCCACAATCACCACAAAGATCTATTATTAAAAGCTATGACTGCAACGGGCGCCACCAATGGATTGGAACCTGAGATCTCCTGCACGCTATCAAAGATTCGTACCACTTTGCCATGAGTCATTTAAAATCGCAATTATGCCATTCTTTGTTGTCAGCGAATAGCAGAGAATCTGAGTATGACCAGCATTTCATAAAGCCGAGACAAAAGCGAATTCTGCTGATTACTCTCATTTAATGAGTCTCAATATGTCTCGAACACATTTATTCATCAAGATTTTGAGTGCAGGGACACGATTATTGGCAGCATCATTAGCAGTGATAGAGCGGCGAAATAAATACCTTTTCAGTGAGTCCCCTTTTGTAAAAAAAAATTCACGTGATAAGCCCAGAGCGATCCCGTGTAATGACGGAAGCTGTGAAATCGATATAACTATAGGGGTTACGTGAATCGATATAAACGCCGGCTGATCGAAAGCTTTCGTCTCATCCGTCGATGGATGGTGTGTGCCGAGACAAGGTACATATTGACCGGATTTTATTCGAATTTTGCCTCCATTACTTACCGTGTTACTTGTCAGGAAAATTTTCCGATGAAATATGTCCCCCCTTGCCCCAAGGTGTTGTGATCATAAATTTCATTTACTTAGAGGTTATCGGCATTCGGTTGGAAGCTCTTTTGACGGGCATTTCGCTACGGTTAAAATACTCAAACTTGAAATGTATAAGAATTAAATTATTTTTACATGGCGTGAACGGAATTTAATGCACTCCAACAAGTTTTATGTTGCAATTATTTTTTTAAAAAATCCTCTTATTTCTATAAAGGTATTCAATTGCACCGTGAAAGGATTTTCCCGCAATTGCTGGAGCAATTTGACGTATAACGCTTTGTTTGATGTATAGCACTCTTTGGAGGAACTGAATTCGAAAACCCAAGAAGAGAAATACGATGTAAAATTTATTCTTTCTTGCCTGAAATAGTCATGACATATAAGCACATCGGTATGTTCTTCCTTAGGCCCAAGAAGTACATATATGATCTTCCCAATAGATGTCATACCACTATTTGTAGCAGCTTTCCCTCTCTGTGACGATATAACAGGTAAAGCATTGAATCTATTGTATATTCTTTCTTTTAGTGTTGACTAATGACATAATATATGGCTATATGTAAAGCACTAAAACAAGAAATGGACGTCATAGTTTTATGTTGCAATTATTTAAAAAATATTCATTTTATTTTTATAAAGGCAATCAATTGCATTGCGAAAGAATTTTCTCACAAGTATCGGAGTGATTTGACATACAGCACTTTGTTTGATGTATAGCACCCTTTGGAAGAACTGGTTTGGAAACCCAATGGAAAATATCATTGTTCTCTCCGGGATAGTCATTACTTATAAGCACATTGGTATGTTCTTCCTTAGACCCAAGAAGAATATATATGATCTTTCCAACAGATGTCATACCACTGTTTATAGCAACCTTCCCATCTCTGTGATGCTATAACTGGTAAAGTATTGAATTTACTGTATATTCTCTGTTTTAGAGTTGACTAATGAAAAGCAACAGTCACTTAATCTCTGGGCCGTATTTCTTCTCAAATATGAAAAATTATGCAACAAGAAATCACCGATTATAAACCTAAATATGCAGGTAAAAATAAATTAACAGTTTACATAATTTTATTATAATTGATTCACTTTGTAACTTTGAAGTAACAACGGCTTATAATGTTTGCAATTCCGTGCATAAAAGCTTAAGTGTGAAATTTTTTAAAACAGTTTGCACTTGGCGTTAAATGTAGATATATATTGAATATGGAATATTTTATTTTTGGAACTCCTTTATACCTCGGTTCTCTGTTGTCACAAAAAAAATGGCCAATGTGCTCATCTTTTCGAAGAAATAATAAATCTAATGAAGATTCTTTTGATCTATCTAAAGATGTCTAATTCTAATTCCTCTATTTATTTTATGTAATTTTGTATCCATGCTTTAGATATATGAAATATAAGTTTCAAAATAGTTGAAAGCACAAGCATTATTCTAAATATACCGAAATCTACCGTAATAGACCACTGCAATTTGAAAGTGTCAAAAATGTATCATATACATATAGTAACAAATTGATTCTTGAAATGTAAACAAGTTGTTACATTTCTACATTACAAGTAATGTATAAGTTGTTATTGCTATACAAACTTAGAGTAATTATGTTTTTTTAATAAATACCGAAAGAAGCACAAATAGTGTTAATTGCACACTACGATTGTTCCTTTGGTTTCTATTTGCAGACAACTTGAAAGGCATTCACTTTTTCAAGTTGATGATATTACCAACCGTCATCAATATTGTCATTCGTTATTCCAGATATATTCTATAAATAAGACATATGTGTCATCTTGTGAAAAATTAAGAATTATTTGTTAAAATTTCGATATATTAGCATAAGACCTGACCTTGTAAACTCCAATAGAGGATTAAGTAATTTTAAAAGTCACATGTAATCTCAGACTCAATTCTTATGACAAGCAAATTGAAATTTTAGAAAACAGCCCAATTTGATATCATTTATCAAATGATGAAACTAACTCTCTGATATTCACCTCTTAAAACGATTCCTTTATTCAAGATATGGCCACATTAAATTTGTAATTCACTTCTTAAAATGATTCATGTATTGACATTTCAAGGCATGGGCATGTTTAATTAGTAAACACGAATTTTACCCAAAGAGCTTGAGGAGAAAAGGAGCATCAATGCCAAGCAAGTACTATTACTTCTAAATATTGAAGTTTTTTTTTTCTTCTAATGCAGCTGGCAAACACTTAGACAGCTTGGTCTTGGATGCTTTAAGTCAAGCGCTGCACAGACGTGACTCACTTTGCATTACCCAAGGGGCGAATGTCACTTGAAGATAAGCCACGGACGCGGAGTAACAATGAACCTCGCAACTTTCTACGATCCTATTAGGACCGGGACCTACGGTTTGAAGTGGATTCCGAGCCACTACAAACATCCATGGCACCGCCGGGACTCGAACCCGAAAGCTGTGGTACCGAGGGCCAGAGCGCTAGCCACTCGGCCTTTCAGGCCCCCTAAATATTGAAGTAATTTAATAAATTTTAAACTGATAAAATTATCTACTACTTAAATTTCCTCAAACTGCGTTTGAAATTGATTAATTATAAAATTTATTTTTTTTTTATTCATTTATGTTTGATAGCAGCTGTATGAAAAATATGATATCGGGAACAAAACAGAGAACATATTTCATTTATTCTGTATAAGAAAGAGAAAAATAAGCAAATTTATAAATAACGAAAATTTAGAATAAAACAAATGCATGTAAAGCTTCCTAGGACAGTTATTCAAACGGACAAGAAATGTGATAAAACACAGCTACAGCCTAAATTAGGGTGCACTTCATATCGTCATATTTCAACATCACCATATGTCTCCATACGTATCATCAGTTTATTGAACCGGCATATAGATCATCATCAGATAGATTAAGCATTTTGAAACCATCGGCATCAAGTAAAAAAAGCTATTTTGATCTGATATCATTTATCCCGGCGGTGACATGGATATGGATGGAGTGGATAAACTGTAGGTCCGGTCTGATTAGATCAAAATGTACAAAAAATGGCTGTGGAGTCATTTCCCCTTCTGTTTGAACCAGCATATCAAAACATGCAATTTGAAGGGTTGTACATTCATTCATCACCCTATTATTGACCCAAAAAGAAGAAATTTCCAACTTATAGATTTACCATACCTCTCCCCATCTGCGAATGGGATCTTTTGACATGATATATCTTCTCGAGTTTTCGTACCAAGTACCCTTTGTTCAGAAACCCAATACGCTATCTGGCAGAGTGTTGTCACCTAAAATGTAAACTTACCCATCCAAATAAATCGAATTACTTTAAAAGCATTTCTGGAAGAACCGAAACTTGGCGCTAACTCAATCGGAAAACAAAAGCATGATGCGTGGTGCAGCGTGGAGACGACAACCCGCTTTAATTACAAGTAGTCAGACGCGGTGTTATTCCTTTAGAAATGTGCCAGTATTTTAGGGTTGCCCGAATATGCCATAAAAGGACCAAGTGGTCCCCATTAATGAGTCTGCAGGAACACAAAAGCCGCCGAATCCCTCTGTTTAACTGTGGTCCCACTCTGCGGGAATAAGAGGGGGAGATTAACTTTTATCTCTTCTGACAGCCTGGAGGAAAAAGAAACCCGCTTTTATACGTCCTCGCTACGTGACAAAGTAAATAACTTCACTCTAAGACTGTTTGAATGGAGTATTTTCGGGACAATCTTCTTTCCTCTGGTTTTTCTTTATTCTTCTTTCACTCGGAGGTGTTTGTGTACCAATTGTGGAAATGGAATACAATGGAATGGGATAGGGGATCATTACTTTGGCACTGCGTTTGAAGTAGATTCCTGGTGTTTTTCATGTTTTTCTATTCGGAAGAAGCTCTGAAAGATAACGGTTCAAAACAACTTATTATATTTTTTTCCTTCTGGATATCTGCAGATCTTATAATATAACGTAAATTTATATACACAACGAAAATCTCAATTTGTAACGTAAATTTATATATACAACGAAAATCTCAATGAGAAGACATTTTTTTTTAATGCAGCTGACAAGCACTTGTCTTTGACTCACGTAGCACTGTCCAGGAGGTGCGTGAACCCACGTGCACTACCCCCGCAACGCTCTACGATCATGTTAGACTGGGATCTACAGTTTAAAGTGGATTCTGAACCCCTACAAACATCCATGACACCACCGGGACTCGAACCCGAAACCTGCGACACTGAGAGTCAAAGAGCTAGCCACTCGGCCATCAGGCCCCTCAATGAGAAAACATTGTTTTAGAGATAACTGTCCCTCCCCCAATTAACATGACAAATCGGAAAAAATCCAACAGACAACTTCAATGATGACGAGATAATTTTAAATAAGCTACCATAATTGCCATCGAATCTTCCCGTTTTTGAAATTAGTAACTGAAACATAAGCAGTTAATGCATATAAATAGGTGTCCTGTTGATCTCTATCTATTATCAATTGGTAATCTGAAAGGCTCTGGACATTAGAATCTATCTTTTTTATTTCTTATCTATATAAAAACTCATTTTTCTTCTCAAAAATATCAAATCTCAAAAAAATTTATTCTCAAATTTTATAAACTCAAAACTCATTCAATATTTCATGGATTATCCCTCCTGCCCCTTCAACAGAGACACGAATTCTTTTACTTTAATATATATATACATGCATCTCTTCATACGCATTTTTTTTATTAATGAGTAATGCTGCAATATTTTTTTGTGTATTATTTTCTTAATATTTCTTTTATTCTAACTTTATTTTATGATTTCCTTAAATTTTATGCAATTAAATTTTTATATTTTTAAATCACTTTTAATATGTGCAATATATTATCATAAAGGATATATATATATATATATCATGCATATACACTGAAGTGACAAAAGTCATGGGATACCTCTTGATATCGTGTCGGCCCTCCTTTCGCCCGGCGAAGTGCAGAAACTCGACGTGGCATGGACTCAACAAGTCGTTGGAAGTCTTCTGCAGGAATATTGAGCCATGCTGTCTCGATAGACGTCCATAATTGTGAAAGCGTTGATGGTGCAGGATTTTGGGCACGAACAGACCTCTCGATGATGTCCCATAAATGCTCGATGGGATTCATGTCGAGCGAACTAGGTGGCCAGATCATTCATTGGAATTGTCCAGAATGTTCTTCAAACCAATCGCGAACAGTTGTGGCCCGGTGACATGGCGCATTGTCATCCATAAAAATCCCATCGTTGTTTGGGTACATGAAGTCCATGAATGGCTGCAAGTGATCTCCAAGTAGCTGAACATAAGCATTTCCAGTCAATGTTCGGTCCAGTCACACCAGAGGACCAAGTCCATGCCATGAAAAAACAGCCCACACCATTACGGAGCCACCACCAGCTTGAAAAGTGCCTTGCTGACAGTTTGGGTCCATGGCTTCGTGGGGTCTGCGCCACACTCGAACCCTACCATCAGCTCTTACCAACTGAAATCGTGACTCATCGGACCAGGCCACGGTTTTCCATTCCTCTAGGGACCAACCGATATGCTCACGTGCCCACGAGAGTCGCTGCAAGCGATGTCGTTCTGTCAGTAAAGGCACTCGAGTCGGTCTTCTGCTGGAATAGCCCAAGAAAGCCAAATTTCTCCGCACAGTTCTAACAGACAAGTCCCTTGTACGTCCCACATTGATTTCTGCGGTTATTTGACGCAGTGTTGCTTGTCTGTTAGAATTTACGACTGTTTGCAGACGTCGCCGGTCTCGGTCGTTAAGTGCAGGCGGTCGACCACTGCGCTGTCCATGGTGGGATGTTATGCCTGAAATTTCATACTCTCGGCACACTCTTGACACAATGGATCTGGGAATTTGAATTCCCTAACGATTTTCGAAATAGCATGACCCATGCGTCTAGCTCCAACTCACATTCCGCGTTCAAAGTCTGTTAATTCCCGTCGTGCGATCATCATCACGTCAAAACCTCTTCACATGAATAACTTGAACAGAAATGAAAGCTCTGCGAAAGCACTGCGCATTTATACCTGTTCTACGCGATGCTACTGCCATCTGAAAATTTGCATATTGCTATCCCATGACTTTTGTCACTTCAGTGTATATTACATATAGGTTGTTGTATTTACTGTAATGCTGTAACCTTCAGGGTAGAGTTTTATTTCTCAGCTTTAAAAAAAAAAAAAAAAAAAAACACTTTCAACTACAATACTTAAGGAGTACAAAAAAAAGAAAAAGAAAGAAAAAAAAAGAAAGAAAAGTAAAGGTAATGAAAAGAAAAAAATATTCAAAATAATGACATGCCTACATAATATGCTTGCACGCATAAATAAATAAGCTCATATATTGAAAACTATTTCCCAACCTTTCCCAAACTATATGAATGATAAGACTTAATCAAGTAATACAGGACATCGATTTCAGTAAATTTATAGTTCTTTCGAAACACGCAATGTAATTAGAGAAAAATACGAGACTAGTACATGCACATAAAGCAATTTTAGAATAGATTAATCCTATAAAATGGTATTATTATTCTATCCAAATATGCCAAGGGAACTTTGTTCTTCTTGAAGCAATTTTGGAATGTCTTTCTTCTTTAATTATATTTTTTTTCGACGGTCTACAACACACTAAATTATGATGAGTGTTTCATTTTTAATTCCCTTATTTTATTCAAATTTTGATTAATAATTTGGATTCTTATTTTATGCTTTCAAGGATTGTAAGGATAATGGCGATGCAATTTGTATAGCGTTTTGTAATTTATTTCAAAAAAGGGCCTAATTATAGATATCGAATTGATGGAATAATAATATCTTATGTTTAGCTCTAATATCATTAATATACTCATATTGTAGTTGCTGTAATGAATAATTGAACTTCAATATTTTTTTTCTTATCCCATTTGATAGACATCAACATCTAGACCAAGTCCAAGAATCCGTGTGGTCTCGTGGAAGGAAAACAGCTTCTGTTGCGATGGAGCACCCGCAGGTAGGAGTTCGACTTTGCTCCGTGTGACTGAAGAAGGACAACAGTGCCTTCTGGAACGACATTTAGGGGAACTACCCCGCATTTGCGTGTCGTATGGGAGAAAACCCTCACCATGTAGTCCGACTAACGAAGCAAGATGCTGAACATCACAAACGTCATCGAGTTTTCCCATTTTTTTTAAACAGGGTCTACAACCAAGCTGCGCCTGAATAGCTGAGGGTCTAGATCTGTGGCGCTCGGTGCCACGGGTTTCGGGTTCAAGTGCTGGAGGTGCCATGGATGCGTATAGTGGTTTGGAATCCATTTTAAACCGTATGTCCCTGTCTAATAGGACCGTAGAGCGTTACGGAGACCAGTCAGTCTTTTCACTCACATCTTTCTCGAACTGTATAGGGGCAACACAGCTCTAGGCACAGAGATGTGGTGTGCTGTTTTGTGGTAGACTTCTGTTTTGTGGTGCTGTTTTGTGTAGTCTTCAATCCTCGTGGTTCTTCGCTAAAATGAAGCACTTTAATTACCCTTAGCCATGGACCAGTCGCCTGCGACGGGGTCTACTGGACCTGGTGTAGGCTTTCCTGCACCAGGGGGAGTAGTAACAACAAGAAAGCTGCCAGCGGATTGAACCGCCACCCGAATGTTAACCAGCGACGCGCGTGGCCGTTGGGCCACGCGTCGGGCATACTTTATTATTTTAATAGAGGAAGTGCATCACTTAATTGTTAAGGTAAAACCTTATGATTAGTTAATGTAATTGAAATTCGTGAAAAGCATTTTGGTTTAAAAATCTCTTGATATACAAGTGTTAGTTTAATTTCTCCTTTTAAACTTTTTGTATGAATCTGCATTTCGTATAACTTTCAAAATATTATACTTAGAGGTTAAACTTTTTTTTACTGAATTTATTATATTATTTATCTCATGTGTCGCAAAAAAACCGAAAAAATTATTTTTAGTTACATATTAATAAATTGATAGCTATCAGTATATTTTATATATTATTCATTATAATCAGAATATTTTTAATATTATTAATTATAGTTATCAGAATATTTTTATATTATGAAAGAAAAATTAGTAAATACAAATGAATGGGTAAGAACAGATGTAAAATATATTAATAAGATGTAACTAGATGTAAAATAAATCAATATGATGCAACTACATTTAAAATAATTAAAATTTTAGATGTTGTAGTTTAAATTTATATCAAAGACAAGTACGTTTTTACTCTGAACTTTTTATATTTTTATTTATTATACAATAAATCAGCATTGAAATAGAATAGTCCAATAGTTGAAATGACATCTGCCCTTATTTTTTCTTTATTAGATAATTTGTACACATTTGAGATAACAAGATATGGAATTGTATTTTGTTTTTAATAATTTTCTTTTAAAATAACGCATTTTTTTATTTGCATAATATTTTTTTTTTCTATATCTTATTTATCAGATTCAAATATTGTGCAATTGCATAAGCGTAAATTTAATTTTTTATTTTTATTGCTCTTATTTATCAATTTACATTTTTACTTTCTTTATATGAACAAATGCAAAATTCATGCCTTGTTTCGGCTTCTATTTTTAGATACGTCTGTGATAAATTTAAATAAATTCTACACAAAACGTAGTTATTTTTTTAATTAAAAAATGTTAAAATGTTTACGAAGTCATTTTTTTTTACATTAAAATGTATTTGATATGTTTTTATGTAAAATAATATGTCATTTTATAATGATAATAAAGAAATATTATTGATTCCTATAACCCTTTTACTGGTTTTGTGAATTACATTTGTAATGCACAAAACTTATTATGTTTGATATTCTTTTTTGTTGGCTTTTCGCCATTATAATAGTTTACTTTTAATTAAGTGTTTTTATGTATTTTATAATTTAATTTCGCTGCTATATTAAAATTAAATTAAATAGTGCTATTAAAATATCATCAATCCAAATTGCAATAAAGATTTATATTTGGTTTCCTATCCCATTATTTGAATTATGGGATTTTTAATTTAATATAGTTCTTACGTTGGAGATTTAAATTATATATAATAGTTTTAAATGCATCTGGGAAAGGCCGTATTATATCTTTTAATTAATAAAATTTCTATAACGGAGTGCCGGAAAGTATGAAAATAGGGCTTGTTCTTTATTGATGCACAATATTTATCTAAAACTTCGAATTAGTTTTAAAATAATGCCACTAAAACTAATTTATTTTATTTAAAAACTATAAAAAAATCAGAAATTCATAAAATATAAGCAAATGAATTTGCACTAGAGTTTACATAAATACTGTTTGTTATAATAATGTTTAAAATAATTAAAATCATTTGTTTAAATAAATCCATTTATTATTTAGAGCATTAAAAAGTAAACTTTATAACAATTAACAATTTAGAGTGACTAATTAATAAATTTAAGTATAATAATTCTTTTATTTAACTATCAAATAATAGAAAATCTACTGATACCAAACATTACATAAAGGAAAATTTAGATTTTTAAAGTTGAGCACAATTCTTTTATTTAATTACCAAATAATAGAAATTCTACTAATACCAAACATTACATAAAGGAAAATTTATTAATTTAAACAAACCGTAATAACAATAATTCTATCGAAAAAGTGTTTATTCGAAGAATTAAAAATAAAGCATAATTGATACAACATTTTATTGAATTAACTTAATTCAAATACCATGTTCTACCTTCTTTTATTTACTGCCTTTTATTTTAAAACTCATTGTAATACTGCTTTGTATAATAAAATATCAAATGTTTCTTTTAGGTTAATTTGCCTTATTGTATTAATTTATTTCACAAAATTTTATTCTGCATAAAAATGTACTGTTCTTAAAAACTGTAAATAGAAAAAAAAGAAGAAGAATTTCGAAGCAAACGATTATTAACATTGTTTTCGAACAAATAAGATGAACAAGAAAATCGTTTTCAATTAACAAAAGATTTTAAATTATAATGCAATCGTTTGCTTTATCTAATTAATATTCATTCATTGCATGCTCAACTTTAAAAATCTAATTTGGAAAATTATTCCATAATCGATATCCAAAAAAGAATATTAATGAATTTTTATACAAATTATCTGAGCTCATTATGGATCATTATTAATTAAACCTATTTACTAATTTAGAAAAAAAAATTCAAATGATCTTTTTGATAGAAAAACATGTTTTAATTTTTTTTTCTTTTCGAATGATGACTATGGAATGGGAAAAAAAAGGCTAATCACTTTTCTAATTTTATGTAAAAAAGCACCGGAAACATCCTATAATATTAGCTAATTGAAGAAACATGCGTGTTAAAACGCAATTTAGTCTTACAGAAGGATTAATATTATAATTTATTCAATTAACTACTTCCACGACTTGTGTTTCGAGCTGAAATTATTTATCAATGTAAACTAATTAATTATTTGATATGTTTAAATTGGCTTAATGAACGATTTCATATTTGTTCCAACTGTTGGAAAGGCAATGTTTAGATAAGACATTATTAATTGATTCTCAGTAAATGATCATTGATTTTGTCATTAAATAATACTCTAATTGGAATTCGATTTTATTTCAGCCTTGGGATATGGACTATAGCAACATTTCTGATATTCCAAAGCTTAAATAGCTGAACTGATCATTTCAAAGAAATTTTAAATGTTTAACTAACAATCATCGAATGAGTCAGGTTTGAAAAAAAAAAAAAAAAAAAAAAAAAACTTTTAAGGCCGCTATAAATTTCGTAATATTTTAATAATAAATTTTTAATGATGCTCTGGTTTTGAATTACTTAGCAAATTCTGAGTTACTTAGCAAGCTTTCCGGAATGTTTCATTTTAATTTAAAAATAACTTAAAGAATAAAAAAAAATCACATTTTGTACAAATTATATATGGATTGTCTATTATAAGCACTTAATATAACCAAGTGGGGCCTGATGGCCGAGTAACTAGCGCTCTGGCGCTCGGTACCACTGGTTACTAAACTGAAACCAGTGGTACCACAGGTTTCGGGTTCGAGTCCCGGCGGTACTCTGGATGTTTGTAGTGGTTCGGAGTCCACTTTAAACCGTAGGTCCCGGTCTGATAAGATCGTAGAGAATTGTGGGTGTAGTATTATCTCGTGGGTGTTGTAGCCTTAGCATATCTTCAAGTGCTAAATGAATAAACAACGGTGTAGCCCTTGCTTATAGCATAACTGTCTCTATATTGCCAGCTGGATTAAAACAACAATGTAACAAAGTCAAAACAGTTGTATGCGTTTTGCCTCATCCAGCCTAAATTTCCGCATTTTAAAGTTTTATAGTCGTCTTACTTTACTGAGTTTTATTAAAAGTTTGACCTCTGGTTTTGAAATGCCAATACTTTGACATGAGGTAATTCGCTAATATAATAGCAGATATGAAGCAAATTGTGAGTTACTTAGCAAGCTTCATGGAAGCTTCATTTTAATTCAATTATAACTTAAAGACTGAAAAATAACATTTTGAAATGAGAAAAAAACACAAATTACATATGGAATGCCTATTATAAGCACTTAATATAACCAAGTCAAAAAATTTATTTGTATGCGTTTTGCTTTGTTCGTCATAAATTTCTGCATTTTACAGTTTTATAGCTGTCTATACTGAGTTTGTTAAAGCCTATTTTATAATTTACGAGTACAAATTATGATTTTTTAAATTTGTCGAAGAACAGGAAGTTTTATCCAGAATTAATGCTCATAATGTTTAACAAATCATGTGGGCTTATAAACATCCTTGCTAAAACATTTATAAACACAAATTCCAATTATAAATATTAATGCATGAACAATAATTGTGAATAGTTTTGGGTAATCTTTTTCTCAAGCAGTTATTGAAGCTCTTTATTGGATTTTTGCTATCTATGACATTTGACGTAATTATGTTTCATTCCTTCGAAATTACTATTGACAGAGGTATGAAATAAGAAAAATGGACGTTCGTCATTCAATAACCATAAAAGCTCTCTTTCTATAAAATTTGAAGGGTATCTTGTTCCTTCCTCATGCATCATAGAATTTGTACGCCATATATTCTTTGGTTCTGTTGAATGCTTCAAGTACAAAGACCACACCCAGTAAACATTATGCTTATATAAATCGGAAATGTCAATAACTCTTTGTTTCCCCTTCAACAAGCATCATGACAAAGTTATAAGAATTTTTTAAATGTAAATAAAAATATTATGCTTGATATAAGAATTGGTTCTTAAATTTAAAATTGAAAACAGAACTGTCTTATTACTCGTAGATTTCTTCAGTAATAGAATCAAAATTCATTTTAATATTTGAGTCAACCAGTTGAACCAAAAAACATGAAGGCTGTGTTTGGGATGTCACGACAATTTCAATCGAGCATAAAATTTAAGAGGAGATCTTTCATGTATCATAGAATATGTATGCCGTATACCTTTTTTCAGTTTTGTGGAAAAAATGCTTCAAGAATAATCACCACACACAATAAAATTATGTATATTGTAGCATTTTTCCCACGAGAAGGGATATGGTATTTCTTTCCCAGTGGAAAGGAATGTATATTTTTTAGCAAGTGATAATAACAACCTATCACAAATTTGACAGCATATAAGCAGTACCGTGGATATTTATACTACATGCAATTAAAGTTTTGATCTAATGAGAACAACCTGTAACTCAAATGTGACAGCAGATATTCGATATTTTGGATAATGATACATCATGAAATTAGCGATTCTCTGTTCGGCCTTCCCAGGTGGAAACACTTACAGATAGGACATGGAATACTTCATGAGTTGCCGCATCTGGATTGGTGATAGACAAGGGGCTGAGAAAGTGTCTATTCCAATGAGAAGTGAGGGAATCTGAGGGATTTTCTTAAAAGGATGTTTTTGGAGAAGGAGAGAATGTTCTGCGACGAGTCGACAAGAAGTGTTGTTTTTCACTTTTTCTGTAAAGTGACTAAACAGGCTAGAGTAACAAGTGAATCTAAAAGTGGCCCCATACTTGAAGCCATAATAGGTCTTGTATAGGACGAGACGATGGAATATACTATTCGCTAATCTCAATGTTTCTTTATTTCACCTTCAACAAGCATCATGATAATGTTATAAGCAATTTTTAAATGTAACTAAAAATATTACGTTTGATATAAGAATTTTTTTTAAATTTTAATTTAAAAACAGAATTACATTATTATTCATACAATTCTTCATAATAAAATCAAAATTCACTTTAATATCTGAGTCAACCAGTTGAACCAGCTCTTAAGCATTTAGTTATCGATTTGCAGAACCTTTGGTTCATGCACAGTTTTATTAAAAATAAACAGCATGAAGAGAATAGAGAATCAAAATGAAATAGCAAACCGAAAGAGTACCAAAGTTTTCACCGTACCAAATTTTAGTTTAAAAAGATTTGTTAAACAAGACTGCATAGTTCAAAATAAGAAAAGAAAAACGAAAACTTTTCATAAACACGATAACAGGCTATTAGAATATTGCCATATTCTGAAGTTTAAACAAACACAAGATCTTATTGCAAACACCAGACTAATCAAAATGCAGCACATGGCATATGGCGTGATAGAAGCTTCAAGTGCTTATGCACATTATTTAAATGCGTAGTTCGTAATATATCTTAACGAAAGCTACATAAATTATGTATTTTGTTGTTCAACTTTATATTCCGATTGTAAAATTGGAAAATCGAAAATCTGAATGTGTGCAACTTCTATTTGCCCCTAACAATCTCGAATTCATTTCGAAACTTATTATCAAAATAATCCCATTGCGACCAATTAGATTCGATTCTCCCTTATATACTTGCTTTTGTTTTATTATGCATTCATTTATTTGGAACATATATTGCAAACAATTAAATATTCAAATATGGAAGCCATATTTAAACCTAATGACCGAGTTTGATCAGAGGATTTATTTTAGAGAGATGGTGTGGTAAAGATAATTTCAGTGAAATGGCTCATATATTTAGTAATTAGAGATACTTTATTTCTTTGTTATTACCACTGTCTCTTGTTTAAAATTAAAAAATTGCAAGAAAAGTGCAAATGAATTTAGAAACTATGTTAGTGGAATGTGTGATAGTGCGTTTGTGAGTGCTAGCAGGTAAGGAAGATATAAATAATAGGTTGATAAGAAAAAGAACCAAAAGTTAAAGAAGTAAACTTTTGAATGAATTTTTACGATTGGAACTGGAAGAAACAATCACTAACAATAATACAAGTTTCACAGCAATGGTAAATGCATTGCCGTACACTAGCGAAAATATCTAGCTTATCGCGTATTATACACGTGTCTTTTGGAGGTTAAGGCTAACTAAAAATCATATGGATTTAATACTAGTAGCGCCATCTGTGTGTCAGCCTATGAACTTTTCAGCTGACCCGTTACAGTAAGCGCTCTATAATTCGACATTCGATGATTCGGTATCATTCGAGCCATTCGCTTTCAAATTTTTTGGCATGTATTCGGGCAAATTTTGACCTTCACTGTCACATTGTTACACAGCTTGGCTCATATTTTCACCCAGCGATTATCATAACTATCAGAATGATTATGGTAACTACAGATCTGAATAATTTGTGTATAATTCTTAACAATGCTTGGAAGAGATCCGAATCACAGACGCAACGTGATACCGGATACATTTGTTAAACAGTAACGCTCATGTGAATTATTTCTTGCCATGTAGTAGCTTGCCACCACTTGTTTTAACTATCGTTGTATATTATTTTTATGGTGTGTTTTTTGAAATACACAATTCAATTCAATTATATATATATATATATATATATATATATATTATTTATTAGTTTATTAATGCAATATTCAGAACAAGCATGAGGACATTAAACATGTGCAAGTTTTAATCGTTTAAAATTTTATCTAGAGTGATTTATCGTTGGAATTAAAAAAAATTGATCAATAAAATTATATTAAAGCTCGATAATCCAAATTTATATTAAAGCTCAATAATCATACAAAATTCCGGCACAGTCAAGGTCCTGAACGTGCCGGATTATACAGATATGATTTTAAATACTTATTTTATTTATAAAAAAAATTATTGCACATTGTTTTAAACATTAAAATATCAGATATAAATATTCGACATCAGCATGAAGATTATTATTAGAAATAAAATTAAACATTAACTTACAGGGCATTAACATTAAATATTAACTAAAAAATTAAAGACATATGTTTAAACATTAAACTAATAGTCATTAACGTTAGATATTAGCTTAAACATTAATTTATTAGACAGTAACACTAGAAATTAACTTATTGCATTAGTATATTAGACACTAACTTATATATTAAACAATTTGTGTGAGTTTTAATATACTGATTAAAATGATCCACTTTGGTAAAAAGAAAAATAAACCCGCAAATAAAAATACATATAAACCGGTTTTGAGATTTCTTTCCAATTAAACCACTTATCGGTTTGTAAGGATATAATAATTAGTTTTTAATCGTCAGTTCTGGAAAGAGTTTATGGCCAACAAATCGGGCTTTAGAATCAAGAAAGGTTGGTTCAAATTGCCGAACCAAACACTCCCGTGTCAATATCAATGCCAAGAATGGGTACGATGTATCTGTAAGGCACAAAGACTTTTTCTTGGTCAATAGGAAATTATATAATTTGTTGCTCTGTTGCAAATGAATTCAGTGTAAGACCTTAAATCTCTACATTTGCATTCCTTTCATTTCAATGAGTTTATATGTGCTTATATATATATAATCTTGCATGTTTAAATAGATTGTTGTTATTCGTACTTCCTCAAATATTAGTCTTCTTCACGATACATACGCTAAATAATTTTTAAAAAACCATCTATATAAAATACCATTGAAACGTTATTATTTCGCCTATTCAATTGCCGAAAAAGAATTAAACGGCCTCAGTACTGCTTTTTAAGCTGTCATATTCATATATGTGACTACCAAGCGAGAATTCATTGCATTCTCTGTATTTTTATTTTTCTGTGTTTTCTGTGTACATTTCCAGATTACCGGAAATGACCACGGACCCAAAGTAATGCATGTGGTCGACAGAGAAAACAACATTCAAGTTATGAGATTTGCCTGATTACATTTCTTTTCTATTTAACTTAGTTCAATCAACACATCTACATTTTTTTGTAAAACTTTTGTAACTTATGGCTTGCAATTGCTAATTTTCGCACATAAGATTATTTAATAGTACGGATTTAAGACAAATGAATAACCCGTTGTGTGACAGAACAAAGAACATCAGAATACTTTTGGCACTTTAAGGGACCTTTGGGAGAAAGAAAGATTTCAACCAGTTTCCACCTGAGTGAAACGAATATTTGAATAGCGTCAGTGTAATGTAAGTGACAGCTGAATAAAACCTTTTTAAAGTTTTGAGACCTACAATTTTGGGTAGATGATGACCTTAATTAACCTTTATCTCTGGCATGTTTAAAGAGCATAATCTTGAGTGGCATTGTATCCCATTTCAGAGTTCTTACAAGTTTAATCTTTATTGAGGAAAAAGAAAAATTCCTGTTTCTTATTTTTTGAACATAAATTTGAGAAAAAAAAAATTACTAAATAATAAATAAATCTAAATCTACTTATACTATTAGTTGGAATAAGTTTGTATTTCGATGAATTAATTATCAGAAATTTTACTATTAACACTCATTAATATGGCTCTGGTCCTAATTTCCTATTAAATAAGGCGTTATTGTTTTGTTACGTATATAATAAATTGTTAATGTCCTAAAATATGGAAAAAAATTCCACTTCAAATATTTTTTGTGAATAGGAAGCCAATGTTTTCTTTATCTAAATAAACATTTTTAATATTTATAATTGTTTACTATTCAATAAAATATAATAAAAATATTGAAGTGTATCAATGACTTTATTTTTGTAAAAACTATGACAAACAATTTTCTTCATTCGCTCAACAACCCCATGGTGTGCCAATGCCGTCTGCCTGCTGGTAGACTTCGAGAAATGTATTCTTTTATAGGGTAGCGTTATCAGACCTACGTACAGCAGTCATACTAGACCGGGAACTACGGTTTAATGTGGATTCGAAAACATTACAAAGAATTATGGCAACGCAGGAGCTCGAGTCCGAAACTTGTGGCACTGAGGGCCAGAGCTCTAGTTAGATATATAGCAGATATTAGATATACGAGTATAACACATTCAAGATTATCAAAACCATTATTATACTTTTTCATACTAGAAAAGTAATTTTGATTAAAAGATACAAAGATATAAGACAATATTTATTTAATTTAAGTGACATATTGCTTTTTACTCAACTCTTTTATCTACAAATCCATGCTAAACAAATTCAAGAATTTATTATGAAATTTATGAACAATACAACATTTATATGTAAAATAATTTTAATTTTGAAAACTTTTACTAGTAGAGGCCTTGCATATTTACTCAGAATAATTTGGGTAATACCTGATTGCTGTTTATTAACGTGTTAAAGAAACTGGTTTCACTTAATTTTATTCAGTTTAGATTAAAATAGATTAATTTTTTAACATAAATCAAAATAATAAACAGTTGATAAGTTTCATATAAGATCAGCCTGTAGAATTTATATTTTAATAAGTGTACGGAACCAGATGAAACGAAACCTAACAGAAATTTCTTTCGTTTATACTTGGTTAATAAAGTGAATCCGTAGGCAGGAAAGTTTTCCTGTTGGTCCCAAAGTGTACGAAATCTATGGGCAAAAAAATGTGCGTGTAATATAACAGAATATACCCCGGGTATTGCTGAATGTACTGCACAAATGCCCTTTAAATGACCTCAGTGTAAAATGATGAAGCCAAAACTTTGAAGAAAATATTTTTTTTCCTAATGCAACTGACGTTCATCTTTATATCATAAGAAATGGCTGCACCGACGTTGCTTATTTAGCACTACCCAGATGGGACGTGTAGCTTGAAGATATGCTACGGACACGGGTCACACTACCCCCACATCGCTACTAGACTGGTCGCTATTAAATGTATAATAATTTTTAATTCAATATTTAATTTATTCAGTATATTATCCATTATTATTTTAAATATAGTTCCTTGTACAATAATAAAATATTAAATATTTTTATTACCGCGAAAAACAAAATAGTTTGATTCAACATTTGAGACCAAACTAGTTCAACTGAAGAAAGGACTTTTAAAGTCCAATGTCAATAATATGCTTTTTCTTTTCCCGTCATGCCTCTTAAATTTTGGCATGTATTTAAGAACTTGGCACAAAAAACTAATCTTTTCCCAAAGAAGTACAAAGCAGACAAAGGAAAAGCACATCCAACTCACGATTCACCAGTACTTAAAATAGACAAACACATCCTAACGGCTGAACACTTCTCTCGTCACTAACTCTTCTCAGGGTGCTTATCTGTAACGATCTTCTTGGAGAACAGCCCTTGACTTTCGAATGCTGCCTTGCTAATTTCATGTTCCCGAGCACGTTTCGGGGGTTGGAAAAACTGTTTGCAGTTCGGAAAAAGGCAATTAGGAATGACGAGGGACATTTGCGATAAAAAAAAATTCCACAGAAATAACTGGTATGAATTTTTCAAATAAAAAGTACGTTGATAAAATATATTTCAATGGAAATCGTGTCAGAGGTTTTCTCTGTTTCTTAATAAATCTTTTTAAGTTTTGAAAATGATTCTTCTTTAAAAAGACTAGCTAAACCAGCTCATTTGTAAAGAAGGTATACAATAAGAATAAAAGTGGCAATAAAATTTGATATGTAGAAAGTTCAAGATTAGTAATTGTTTCTTTCATTATAATTCTGTAAGCAAGAAGAAAAGTTCCATTTAGTAGAAAAAAAATATTAAATTTATTTTTAATTGAAATAAATGTTAAATTAATCTAAAAATAAATTTTATTTAACTGAAATAAAACTTATTAAACTTAATAAAGATAATTTAAATTAAAAAGTTCAGGCAAATTATTTTGGATATAGTTTTTTTGTTGTTGTTGTTTTCCACTCTATGTTCAGATGTACACACTTTTAGGTTACTAACATGAGAACATAAGATGTAAATTTTACTGTACGAAAAGCAAAAGCTCCAGGTAATTGTGACATACCACTGCTAACGATTGACCTTTGCGCTTTGTGGATTGCCACTATAAAAGTAAAACAAAGGAAAAATCGCTTGAAATTGTATCTCACTTATTTAGTGATACCTGTAATGAAGATTATTTCTTCTTTGAAACATCCAGTTAATATATTTGCTTCAATGATGTGATGTGGCCCGATGGCCAATTGGCTACTGCTCTGGCCATTAGCACCACGAGTTTCAGGTTCGAATCGTGGAGGTGGCACGGATGTTTGTTAGTGGTGCGGGATCTACGTTGAACAGTAAGTCCCAGTCTAATTAGTCTTAAGTGTGCAGAAAATGACAGTATAGCGCAAGCTAATCAAAGATGTGATTGTGCAATTACTTCACTCGGAGACTGCTACCATTACAGAATTTCGGTGTGTCCACCATTCTTAAGAGATCATAACTGATCCAGAATTTCGAAGATACAAGCTGTGGAGTGGCACAACTTGCAAATGTGGATCTAATCTTTATAAAATTGGAGTTTGTAAATAAAACCGAGGAATTTAGAAATTCTGTGGGATAAATCTTTTCGCCGCAAAAACTTCAACCTCCTTTTAAAACCTTTATATTGGTAGTACTTATTGAACTAATGGAGTAACTCCCTAATAAAATTAAGGGGCGGAAATCAGGGGTAAGAGAAGGAATCTTACTTGGACCATAGCCTATGTACGTGCCAAATTTGAAAGTTCTGAGTTTCATATAATAAATTTCATAATATAATATTTTGTATAATATTATATTATCAAATTTATAAAGTATCAAATTAGTTAATGCATGAGACATAATTAAATTATTTTAAAACTCAAGAAAATATATTTCTGTCGAACAAAATATATATCTGTCTTATTCATTTAAATGTAATGTCTGTTCGAACGAGGGTTTATTGGAACTCGGAAAAATTATCCAGTTATAATCTCTTAAACCCAATCCAGATGAGACAAGGAGACAAACTCGTCTCACGAACCAACTATAAACCAGTTTGCCTCAGTGTAGACGGAAACCGCATATTGACTCAATTGTCTCGCTTCGCTCCAAACAGGGTCTGTTTTTCCCGCATATGAAAAGGATATCTCGTGAACACCATTTTGAAAGGTCTTAAGCGAAGTTGAATTTCAATTACTTATTACATGATTTAAAAAAAAGGAATGATTCATTGTGAGGTAATCCGTTAAATAAGCAACAATGAACCATTATAGTAAGTCGTTAGCCATGCTATTGTGGAGGGTTAAAGGAGGAACGATGCATTTTAGATATTGGTTGGTGAACATGATCGTGGAGTTTAGAAAAGAAGCAGACATTTCTGTTGAATTATATGTAGGTGGCCTCTAGTTTAAATTACATATTTATTTTATGCTTTCAAACCATTCCTAAAGTGAACGAGTCGCCATAAATCGTGGAGTAGGTTGAATGGAGCCTTTTCTTTTCAATCTCCTTATGGGCAATAGGATTTTTGCTTGATCGAGTTCCGAGTTGAAAGTCCGACTTATTTATTTCCTTTTCCAACTCCAGGTTGCGGTCTATTGTCAAGAGTTTCGCAAAACCGGAACTACGATGAAGTTGCGCTCCACGGAATGGGAGGGAAATAAAAGATCCAAGAGATTGCAAAGTATCTGGGAGAAGTCGAAACGCTGTCATTCGAAAACTCGAGCTCGCAAATCTCGAAAGGAAATGGTTCTGAATTGAACCGAGAACTTTCAAGGAAAATGACAAAGAAATATGCTTTTTTTTTCTCTAACCTGCTCAGGACAAATGTATCCACAGGCGCAAAGGATAACGGCGAGGAGGAAGGATTTCTCTGTATTCCTTATTCAGCATTTTCCATTTTGGCTGTAAGTAACGGTTCGAAAGAAAAGCAGCAAAACACCATCATTTTTTTTGTTCTTTTTTTACATTTATTGAAAGCTATTTTAAGTTCTTTAGTTTCTGGCATATTGAAATAAAAACTAATGGATTTTAGAGTGCAGTGTTTTAGTTTTTATTTGTGAGGTCGGAGTGGTCTGGCGTATGTCCCATTGGTAACCAAACTATTCCGTAAGCCGAATTCAAAACGCTGCAATTTAGGAAATCAGCACGATAAATTTTGAATTTGCAGTGTCTTCTCCCTCCCCCTTCTTCCCTATTTGGCGCAACAAATGAAAATATGATGAAAGTGCGAATTTCCCTAACGCAAACCTTGACATTTCCAATTTTGTCTGTGCATCCAAAATTATAATGACATAGCTTGAACCTCTTCATTATAAATTTAAAAAAAAAAATTAGATTTAAGCTCAGTGATGTGTTGTGGTGTGGCAGCAGGCCCAGTATAAGCACGTTAAATCAGTAAAAGGTGAAATTAATTTGTTGGGCATAAGGAGTTTTGGTTTGTGGCTGTACGATCATTTTTTTGCTCAATTTGGGGTAATTAGAACGGCACCAACAGTTTGTGAGGGGTTTCCTAACCACTGATGCCTGTACACTATTTATACATACGTACATTACGGGTCCTGAACATGATCGTGGAGTTTAGAAAAGAAATAAACCTTTCAGTTGAATTATATCTATCTGGAATCTAGTTTAAATTCCATATTCATTTTATTCGCTCAAAAAATTTCTAAGCTAAACGACATGCCATAAATCATGGAGAAGGTTGAATGGAGACTTTTCTTTTCGATATCCTTATGGGCAATAGGATTTTTGCTTGATCGAGTTGCTTAAATCTTTTTTTTTTTTTTTTTTTTTTTTTTGCTGTAAATTAAGAAACTTTAAATAAATTATTTTTTAATAAGTGAGAGTTTATTAAACTAGAAATTAATGTTCTTTTAAATATGAAGGTGAATTTCAAATCTTTATCGTATGATTTTAAAAATAAAAGAATGATTGATTGGGAAGTGACCCGTCAGTGAAACAACAATGAACCTTTATAGTAAGTCGTTAGCCAAACTATGGCAAATGGTTAACGGAGCAACGGTGCCTGCACACCCTATACGTATAAGTACATAAAGGATTATGAATATGATTGTGAGGTTAATAAAAGAAACCTTTCAGTTGAATGATATCTAGCTGGCACCTGGTTTAAATTGCATATTTATTATATGCTTTCAAACCATTTCTCAGTTTAACGAGTCGCCCTAAATCACGGATAAGAATGAATGGAGCCTTTTCTTTTCGATCTCCTTATGGGCAATAGGATTTTTGCTTGATCGTGTTCCGAGTTGAAAGTCCGACTTATTTATTTCCTTTTCCAATTCCAGGTTGCGGTCTATTGTCAAGAGTTTCACAAAACCGGAACTGCGACGAAGTTGCGCTCGGAGGAATGGGAGAGAAGTCAAAGATCCGAGAGATTGCAAAGTATCCGGGTGAAGTCGAAACGCTGTCATTCGAAAACTCGAGCACGCAAATCTTGAAAGGAAATGGTTCCGAATTGAACCCAGAACCATCAAAGAAAATGACAAAGAAATATCTTTCTTTTTGCTCTAACCTGCTCAGGACAAATGTACCCACGGGCGCAAAGAATAACGGCGAGGAGGAAGGATATCTCTGTATTCCTTAATCAGCATTTTTTCCATTTTGGTTGAAAGTAACGGTTCGAAAGAAAGGCTTCAAAATACCATTCATTTTTTTTTTGTTCTTCTTTTTACATTTATTGAAAGCAGTTTTAAGTTCTTTAGTTTCTGGCATATTAAAAAAAAAAAAAAACTAATGGATTTTAGAGTGCAGCGTTTTAGTTTTTATTTGTGAGGTCGAAGTGGTCCGGTGAATATCACATTGGATCCCCAAACTAGGGAGGTCGGATTCAAAACACTGCAATTCAGGGGATCAGCACAATAATTTTTAAATTGCAGCGTCTCCCCCCATTTTAGGTAAAGGATGAAAAGTCAATGGAAGTGCAAATTTCGATAATGCAAACCTTGACATTCGGTTTGACATTGGGTTTCCAATTTTGAATGTGCATCCAAAATTATGGAGGAGTAACTTAAACCTCTTCATAACTAAACCTTAAAGAAACATTTTAGTTGTTAGCACAGTCATTTGATGTGACAGTATGCTAAATATAGGTACGATAAATCAATAAACACCAAATTCATTGGCTGGGCATAAGGAGGTTTGGTTTGACACTGCACTTCCATTTTTGCACAATTTGGGCTAATTAGACCGGGACCTACAGTTTAATGTGGTTTCCTAATCCCTCAAAAACACCCATGACACTGTCAGTATACAAACCAGAAGGCCGAGATACTATTTTTTTTTTAAATTAAGGGTTTCTTTTAATAATCTACATATCCATTTTCCTTTAAATGTGAAGTTGAATTTTAGTCACCTATCGTATGATTTAAAAAAAAGGAATGATTCATTGTGAGGTGATCCCTTAGAGAACCAATAGTTAGTCATTATGGTAAGTCGTTAGCAATGGGAAGTCTTTAGCACAGCAATGGCGAATGGGTAAAGAAGAAACGGTAACGGTACACCACTTATGCATACGTACATAACGGTTTGTGATCATGATCGTTTAGTTAACAAAAGAAGAAAACATTTCAGTTAAATTATATCTATCTCGAAGCTAGTTTAAGTTACATATTTATTTTATGCTTTCAAACCATTTCTAAATTCAACGAGTCGCCATAAATCATGGAGAAGGTTCAATGGAGCCTTTTCTTTTCGATATGCGTATGAGCAATGGGATTTTTGCTTGATAGAGTTCCGAGTTAGAGGTCCGACTTATTTGTTTCCTTTTCCAATTCCAGGCTGCGGTCTATTGTCAAGAGATTCACAAAACCGGAACTGCGACGAAGTTGAGCTCCGCGGAATGGGAGGGAAATCAAAGATCCGAGAGATTGCAAAGTGTCCAGAAGAAGTCAAAACGCTGTCATTCGAAAATTCGAGCACGCAAATTTCGAAAGGAAATGGTTCCGAATTGAATCGAGAACCTTCAAAGAAAATGACAAAGAAATATCCTTTTTTTTTTCTCTAACCTGCTCAGGACAAATGTATCCCCAGGCGCAAAGGATAACGGCGAGGAGGAAGGATTTCTCCGTATTCCTTATTCAGTATTTTCCATTTTGGCTGAAAGTAACGGTTCGAAAGAAAGGCAGCAAAACACCATTCATTCTCTTTTGTTGTTTTTTAGTGCATTTATTGAAACAATGTTAAGTTCTTTAGTTTCTGGCTTATTGAAATAAAAACTAATGGCTTTATAATGCAGAAGTTTAGTTTTTATTTGTGAGGTCAGAGTGGTCCTGTGAATATCATATTGGATCCCGAACTATTGAGGTCAGATTCAAAACTCTGAAATTCTGCAGATCAGGACGGTAAATTTTTAAATTGCAGTGCACAAACATTATGGTTTAAAGGATGAAAAGTCGAAGAGAGTGAAAAACTCCCTAATGCAAACCTTGACTTTAGGTATGTTCCCAATTTTGAATGTGCGTCCAAAATTATGATAGCTTAACTTGAACCACATTACAACGAAACTTCACAGACAAAGTTATAAGCACAGTGAGGGGATATAATGTGGCAATATGCCTAGTATAGGCACAGTAAACAGGAAATTCAGTTGCTGGGCATGAGGGGGTTTGTTTTGTAGCTATACGGCAATTTTTTGCAAAATTTGAGCTAATTAGACCAGGTCTGACAATTTAATATGGTTTCTTAACCGCTCACAAAAATACATGACACCGTCAGGGTTTGAACTTGAAGCCTGATATACTATTTTTTCGTTATTAAGTGTTTCTTTTTAATAAACCACATTTCCATTTTTTTTTAAATCTGAAGTCGGATTTCAGTTACATATCGTATGATTAAAAAAAAGATTGATTCATTGGGAGGTGACCCTTTAGATAAGCAACAATGAATCGTTCTTGTAAGTCGTTAGCAATGGTAATTCGTTAGCAAAGCCATGGTGGATGGTTAACGAAGAAATGGTAGCTGCATACCCTTTATGTATATGTACATAACATGTACTGAATATGATCGTGATGTTAAGAAAGGAAACAAGCATTTCAGTTTGAATTATATCTAGCTGGCATTTAGTTTAAATTAAACTAAATGCCAGCTGTATATAATTCATGAAATGTTTGTTTCTTTTCTTTACACGCTTTAAAAACATACTTATCCTTAACATGCTTTTAAAGCATGCGTTTTTTTATGCTTTCAAACCAACCAGAAGGTTGAATGGAGCCTTTTCTTTTCGATCTTCTTATGGGCAATAGGATTTTTGCTTGATCGCGCTCCGAGATAAAGGTCCGACTTACATATTTCCGTTTCCAATTCCAGGCCGCGGTCTATTGTCGAGAGTTTCACAAAACCGGAACTGCGACGAAGTTGAGCTCCGCGGATTGGGAGGGAAATCAAAGATCCGAGAGATTGCAAAGTATCTGGGAGAAATCGAAACGCTGTCATTCGAAAACGCGAGCACGCAAATCTCGAAAGGAAATGGTTCCGAATTGAACCGAGAACCCTCAAAGAAAAGGACAAAGAAATATCCTTCTTTTTAGCTCTAACCTTCTCAGGACAAATGTATCCACAGGCGCAAAGGATAACGGCGAGGAGGAAGGATTTCTCTGTTTTCCTTATTCAGCATTCTCCATTTTTGCTGAAAATAACGGTTCGAAAGAAAGGCAGCAAAACACCATTCATTCTCTCTTTTTTATTTTTTTTTTACGTTTATTGAAAGCAGTGTTAAGTTCTTTAGTTTCTGGCATATTGAAATAAAAACTAATGGATTTTATAATGCAACGTTTTAGTTTTTATTTGTGAGGTCGGAGTGGTCCCATGAATATCACGTTGGATCCCAAAACTAGACCGGTCTTATTCAAAACACTACAATTCAGGGGATATGCACGTTATTTTTTTCAATTGCAGTGCATCCCCCTCCTCATTTGGAGTAAGAGATGAAAAATCAAGAAAAGTGCGAACTTTCTTAAATGCAGACCTTGACATTTGTCGGGTTCCCAATTTTAATATGTATCCGAAATTATCATGAAGTAACTTGAACCTCTTCATAACTTAAATTTAAAGAAATATTTTAGATCTATGGACAGTGATGAGATGTGGTGTGACATCATGACTAATCTATCCACGATAAATTCAGTAACAGGTAAATTCCTTTGCTGTGCATAATAATGTTTGGTTTGTCGTTCTACGGCCCTTTATTTCACAATTTGGGTTAATTAGACAGGGACCTACATTTTAATGCGGTTTCTTAACCACTCACAAACATCCATGACACAATCAGGATTCGATCCTGAAGCCTCAGATGCTATTTTTCATCATTAAATGCTTATTTTTAATAATCTACGCAGCCATTTTTGTTTAAATCTAAAGTTGAATTTCAATTAATTATCGTATGATGGAAAAAGAAAACGAAGGATTAATTGTAAGGTAATCCGTTAAAGAAGAAACATTGAACCGTTATGATATGTCGTTAGGAACGGTAAGTCTTTATCCATACAATGGTGGATGGTTAAATAAATAACAATACCTGTACACCCTTCATATACCTGATCGTGAACATGATCGTGGAGTTTGGAAAAGAAGTAAACATTTCTGTTGAATTATATCTAGGTGGTCTGTCGTTTAAATTACATATTTATTTTATGCATTTAAACCATTTCTAAAGTGAACGAGTCGCCATAAATCATGGAGGAGGGTGAATGGAGCCTTTTCTTTTCGGTATCCTTATGGGCAATGGGATTTTTGCTTGATCGAGTTCCGAGTTAAAGGTCCGACTTATTTGTTACCTGTTCCAATTCCAGGCTGCGGTCGGTTGTCAAGAGTTTCCCAAAACCGGATCTGCGACGAAGTTGAGATCCACGGAATGGGAGGGAAATAAAAGATCCAAGAGATTGCAAAGTATCTGGGAGAAGTCGAAACGCTGTCATTCGAAAACGCGAGCTCGCAAATCTCGAAAGGAAATGGTTCCGAATTGAACCGAGAACCAGCAACGAAAATGACAAAGAAATATCCTTCCTTTTGCTCTAACCTGCACAGGACAAATGCATCCACAGGCGCAAAGAATAAAGGCGAGGAGGAAGGATTTCTCTGTATTCCTTATTCAGCATTTTCCATTTTGGCTGAAAGTAACGGTTCGAAAGAAAGGCAGCAAAATACCATTCATTCTCTTTTTTTTATATTTATTGAAAGCACTTTTAAGTTCTTTAGTTTCGGTCATATTGAAATAAAAACTAATGGATTTTGGAGTGCAGGGGTTTAGTTTTTATTTGTGAGATCGAAGTGACCCAGAGTATATTAAATTGAATCACCAAAAAACACTACAATTTAGGGGATTACCACGATAAATTTTTAAATTGAAGTTTCCCTATCCATATATGGTAAAGGATGAAAAATCAAGAGAAGTGAGAGCTTCCCTAGTGGAACATTGGCATTAGGTGTGTTCCCAATTTTGAATATGCATCCAAAATTATGGAGAAATAATTAAAACCACTTCATAACTAAACTTTGAAGAAACATTTTAGCTCTAAACACAGTGAGTGATGTGGCAGCCTCGCAAGTATAAGCACGATAAATCAGTACGCAGGAAATACCTTTTTTGGGAATAAGGAAGAGTTAATAGGAGGAATTAAACATTTCATGTGACATAACCATTTAATAAAAGCTGTCATAATAGTTGTTCAAATATATGGAGTCGAAATAATAACCGAAAATTTTCAAAGGAAATGACAAAGAAATATTTTTTTTTGTTTTGCTCTAACCTGCTTAGGGTAGGTGCAAAGTTTAAAGGCAAAGAGGAAGGATTTCATTGTATTCCTTATTCAGCAGATCCCGGTGACGGCTGTGCCATGAATGTTTGTAGTGGTTCCGAAACCACTTTAAAGTTTAGATACCTATCTGATAGGACTATAGAAGCTTTGAGCATAGGACTGACAAATTTACCCAATAAAAAGAAAACATCTCCTGTCTCGAAATCTGCTAGTAGTTAGATGACCTTGACCCCACCATGGACTATACTGCCAGGGAGTTAGTTAATGAATCTTCATCGTATTTAAAGCGAAGTTAAAATGCACTGCCTGCACTGTGTTAAACAACCTCTTCCCTTTAAAACCTGAAGATTCTTTTTGGATAAAACATTTAGTTTCTTGGCAAGAGAAGCAGGATTCGAAACCCAATAATCAGAACCGAAGTGAAACCTAGCATGTTCATGTTGTGGATTATTACTATAAATATATAAGTAGGATAAGCTTAATATTCTGCTTATTAAGCTGTGAATGACGTTATTAGAAAAATATTATTTCTGAGGGAAATAAATAAAATGTAGTTGGACCCTTTGCTGATTTTATCTTGCAAAAAATGTCAATTTTCCAAATATAATAGCAATTTTTTTCAAAAATAAAACTTCATTATAGAAAATTTTTCCTCTGCAAATGTACACTTTTGGTAGAATGAGAGAGAGAGAGTATTTTTGAGATCTTCCTCTTAAATATTAATGTCTTATTTTCTTCCTTTTTTTAATTTCAAATTTAAGTTTAATTTTTAAATATCATTTTAATACCTTATTTCGCCTATTTAATATGTTTTAGCCAATCAAGACAACCTATGAACATATTAACAATTATTATAGGGTGATCTGCATTCATTGATTCATAGGGAGGTCTGCAACATTGCATTAACAATTTCCCAATGTGATTTAATATGCACTTCTAGGAATAACATCTGGAGATTTCCTTCTCGAACCCAGAACATGTACAAACACTTTAGCTCTTTTTTTTCTGACACGCTTTCTAATGATTTGTACCAGGCTAACCATACACGATGCCCTATCCACTAAGGTATTGTGGTTCAAAAAAACGAATGAAATAGAAACAAAAAAAAAGGAAAAGATATTTGCCGAGATGAATAAATTTGAGAAGGAAGGTTATAAATATTTCAGCAATTTGACATATAAGAATGCATTGTCATAACTATAACATTGCCGGTATCTCCAAACGGCAAGAAAAGATTTCTTAGGAAACAAAATTAAAGTGAGGGCGAGGTGCGTCTCGATATATTATGTAGAACTTGTCAGAAAGCTCTGTAGGAGGATTGAAAACATTCCCCTTTTTTATTCCTGCTCACGTAGAAGCTGAGAGAATCTGAAAATACATTTTCACACCTTATTCTAATATTTGAACAATCCTCTGACATTCAGATTGAAAGTTTATTATTTAAACAGAATTATTATTTTCATTATCTTATAGTCCTATAATAGTAAATCATTTCTATTATTTTAAGTAATAGTCATATTAGTTTTTCAAGTCGCAGTCCAATATTATTTTTGCAAGTCACAGAATCTAATACTATTTATCCAAGTCACAGATCTAATATAATTTTTCCTTGCCAAATATTATTTTTCCAAGTCAAAGATCTGATATTATTTTTGCAAGTCACAGACTCTAATCTTATTTTTTCAAGTTACAGTCTAATATTATTTTTCCAAATCACAGAATGTAATAATATTTGTCCAAGTCGGAAAATCTCATAATATTTATCCAAGTCGCAGAGTATAATATTATTTTTTTTAACTAATAGTCTTGTAATATCATTTGAAGTAACACTCTTAAAACAACATAAATAACACATATATATATAATTCCCCACTCGTCCTCGAACCCAAAATATGTTTAAACATTTGAGTTCTTTTTTCATCCAGGCCTTCTCGTGTTTTGAACTAAGGCGAGTTATGTTTAGATAGGTTTAGGTTCTCACCATGCAGTATTCGCTTTCCACTAAGGTATTGTGGTTCTAAAAACCAATGAAATAGGGGAAAAAAAGAAAGATATTTGCTAAGATGAATATATTTGAGAAGGAAGGTTATAAATATTTCAGCGGTGAGCAGAAATTTGACATCTAAAAATGTATTGTCATAACTGCAACATGGCTGCTATCTTCAAAGTGCAACAAAAGATTTCTTAGGAAACAAAAACTAAAACGTTGGATGAGCGCGAGGTGCGTCTCGATATATTATGTAGGACTTGTCAGAAAGCCTTTCCAGGAGGATTGAAAACATTCTTCTTTTTTATTCATGCTCACGTAGGAGCTGTGAGAATCTTAAAATACATTTTCAGACCGTATTCTAATATTTGAACATTCCTTTAACATTCCTAAGGATATAATATATTTATTAATAATATATTATCCAATTATTTATTATATTTATCCAATAAGGATATAATATATTTATTAATATGTCATATAATAATAAATATTCTTTATTTTTCTATGTAATTGTCTGTTATTATTACAAGTAATAGTCATATTAGTAATCCGAGTCATATAATTTTTTCAAAGTTACAAACGCATTATAATTTTCCAATTTTCCAGAATTTAATAATAATTTTCCAAATCAGAGTCAAATATTATTTTCTCAAATTACAGTCTAATATTATTTTCCAGGTCACAGAATCTAACATTGTTTTTCCAAATTGTAGATTTAATATTATTTAAGTCACAGTCTAATATAATTTTTTTAAGTCGCAGATTCTAATAATATTTTTCCAAATCAGAGATCCAATATAAGTCACAATCTAATATTATTTAAGTCACAATCTATTATTATGTAAGTCACAACCTATTATTATTGAAGTCGCAGTGTCTAATATTATTTTCCCAAGTCAAAGTCTAATATAGTTTTTACAAATCGCAGAGTCTAATATTGTTTTTCCAAATAACAATATTATAACTTTTTAATTAATAGTCTTGTAATATTATTTTAAGTAACTCTCTTAAAATATCATAAATAATACACACAAATTCCCCACTCCTCCTTAAACCCAAGATATGGATAAATACTGCTAGGCTTTCTCGGGTTTTGAAACCAGGTGAGGTAGGTTTAACTAGGTTCTCGCCACACATGATACACTAAGTTATTTGTGGTTCAAAAATGAATGAAATAGGGGAAAAAAGAAAGATATTTGCTGAGATGAATAAATTTGAGAAGGAAGGTTATAAATACTTCAGTGGCGAGTAGAAATTTGACATCTAAAAATGCATTGTCATAACTATAACATTGCTGCTATCTTCAAAGTGCAACAAAAGATTTCTTAAGAAACAAAAACTAAAATGAGGGCGAAGTGCGTCTCGATGTATTATGTAGGACTCGTAAAAAAGCTTTCCTGGAGGATTGAAAACATTCCTCTTTTTATTCCTGCTCACGTAAGAGCTGTGAGAATCTGAAAATACATTTTCACGCCTTATTCTACTATTTGAACATTCCTCTAACATTCAGATTGAAAGTTTATTATTTAATGTGATCTTCAAAAGATATATAGGCATTAATATGTAGTACTTAATACAAGATAGCCACATAATAGTAAATATTTTTTATTTTAAGTAATAATAATATTATTTTTTCACGTCACTGAACCCAATGTTATTTTTTCATATCAAAGAGTCGAATATTATTTTTCCACTTAATAGGTCTAATACTACTGTGTCCAAACAAGTAAGACCAAATTTCAATTTTATCCGGGGTCTGATGGAATTTCAATTTTTTTCTTTTTTAAGTGACTGGCATTTCCTTGACATCTGTTTGAAATTTGACGTCAAAATATTCATAAATGTTTGAGTTACGCTTGCCTTTGTGAGACGCTAAAACTGATTCCGGCGATTTTTGAAATGTCTGAATTAAGTGAGAAAAACACTTGCATTCAATTTTGTTTACGGAAACGTATAGAATGGTGTAGAAGGCATTCGTTGAACATTCCTATATCGGAAAGAAAAGCTTAGAAGTGGTATAAACAGCTCAAAGAAAGCAGAGAACGCGTTGAAGACGAAGAGCCCTCTGGTCGACCATCAACCTCAATCGACGAAGCTCACGTCCAAAAAATTAAAGATTTGGTGCTTGCAAACCGTTTATTTACAATTAGAGACTGATGATGTTGGAATTTTAGTTGGATCGGTCAATCCATTTTGGGCTCAAGCGCGTCAACTTTCGATTGGTACCGAAAATACTAAATGTGCCAGCTCACACTACATTGATTCTTCGTGACTTTTTCGCCAAAAATGAAACCCATATCATTCAACAACTACTGTATTCACACCGTGCAAATTCTGGCTATTTCCTAGACACAAAGGCCCCTCAGTGGACACCGTTTTGAGACGATTGAAGAGATTCAAAGTGAATTGCCGTGCTTTGAAGGCCATCTCTATCGATGACTTTTTAGCATGCATTGAAGATTGGAAAAAAAGTTAGCATCAATGCATTGTGTCCGGAGGGGATTACTTTGAAAGTGATGAAATAAATTTGGAAGAATAAATAAAGAATTTTCGAAAAAATAATAATAACTAGTCTTACTTTTCATTCACAGTAGTATTCTATTTTCGAAATTCTAGTCTAATATTATTTTTTTTCGAAATTCTAGTCTTATATTATTTTTTCAAATCAGAGTCTGATATTATTTATTCGAGTCGCATAATCTAATATTATTTTTCCAAGTCACAGATTTAATTTTATTTTCCCAAATTCTAGTTTAATAGTATTCTTTCAAGTCACAGAGTCTACTATTATTATTTTAAGTCACAGAGTCTAATATTATTATTTTGAGTCACAGATCTAATATTATTTTTTCAAGTCACAGAATCTATTATTATTTTTTCAAGTCACAGAGTCTATTATTATTTTTTCAAGTTTAAAATCAAATATTATTTTCCACAGTCTAGTCTAATGTTATTTTTCTAGACACAAAGTCTAATATTATTATCCATTTGACAGAATCTAATATTACAATTTTTCCAAATCACAGATCTAATATTATTTTTCCTATTCGAGGAATCTAATACTATTTTTCCAAGTAACTGTGTTATAATATATTTCTAACTAATAGTATTTTAATATTAGTTTGAATAATAGTGTTAAAATAGCATAAGTAATATCTTATATTATTTTTCTAATTCAATGTAGCTTAATAGATAGTGCGTCGAGTTTATTTACTGAGAATTCTTGGATCGAAACTTGACAAATTAAGTAGAATGTATATATTTCTATCTGTCCCAGGGATAGGTAAGATAAATTCTGTTTGCCAGAAAGTTCTTCCCTTAACATCGACAGTGAAAAGGAAAGTTCCAGAGAATACATCCTATTATTAGCGTCCACTCTGGAAGTGTTACACCAAATTCTTACCGTACAAAATAATGCAGTATAATGCATTCCTGAATAATGTTGAATCTGCTGTGTGGGTTCCAAAGCGCCAAATGACTCAAAGTGTCTAGCATTGAAATTGAATGCGACTTACAAGCTGTTTAACTGTTTATTAAATAACACACAATATTTATTTTTTAAACAAGTCAATAAAATTAATGGCAAAAAGAAACTATTTCAAAATTTAAGCTAGCTGAATTTTTTAAGTTATGAAATATAACAATAAGATCTTTGTACGGAATAGTACATGTACCTTAATAAGCGTGAATATTACATTACATATTACAGATAAAATTTATAAAGCTCATTTTATAAGCATTTAGTTAAATATAATGACCTTTCGAATGTCTTGAGACAGTTATTTAATATTTTTAAAAAACTATTGCCAAATAATATACAATCAATTCTTGATATAACAATAAATAATCATTCGTTAACATTGCAGTAAATTAATCGCTAATATAATTAATCATTTTCTGAAAATTAAAAAAACATATATTTATTCCTTTTTAAGCAAACATCTTAAAAAAATAATAACCTGTGAAAGACGATTTTTATTTAACAAAGAGATCATATTCATAGATCATATTGAAAACAAAATAATACTTTTATTACAATCTAAATTTTAAGCTTATTGAATTTTTAAAATTTTAAGTTTATTGAAATTTTAAAAATTTCAGTTTATAGAAATTTTAAACATTTAAATTTATTGAATATTTAAATTATTTTTACTAAACAAGTAATAATTCTTTAAAATAAACTGGGTTTAGAGAATACATTAAATAAATTTAAATTAAAAAATTAATCCTAAAAATTAATCTACTAATGAAGTTGTAAAATTTAATGGAGTGTTGTAATAAGTATTTTTTGAAATAAATATAATAAAAAAATTATAAAAATAAATAACTTTTATAAAAATAATAATTTTATAAACATAAATTCAAAATATATACAAAAATATTAATATAACTTTATATTTATTTATTTATTTATTTGTTAAAAGTTCTAAACTAATCATCTTAAAAGTTGCTTGGCAATATTGAGAATATTTATAGTAAAAAATATGAGGCACGAATTCTCTGCGGAGATGAGTTCTACAATCAGCTTTGTGTGCTCTTAACCATGGAGCATCTTTCGAAAACTTTTTACTAGAATGCTTTTTCTTTTGACGGCAATAAAATTTTTAGTTTTGGAGATAAATAAATTGGAACCACTTTTGTCTTAAAATTCCTTTTTCTTCCGGAAACAAGTGTAAAACGTATAGAAAAAGGTAATAAAATTATTGTTGGCAATGAAATTTCTGTCACTAGCGGCAGTTTACAAGCTTAGGGGAACTTTTTTCTTATTTATGGCAGGTGCATTCTGTTGTAAATTTCCCAGATAAAAGAAGTCTGTATCGCTAATCCAATTTATTTTGCTTTTAAAATAATAAAATGCAGGAAAAAAAATCGTTTACGTATCTTTTCAAAAAGTTTCCAAAAACAAAACTTTCATTCTAAAAATCATGTAAGCCATGAGTCTATATCGATGTAATTCATTTAAGGCAAGAAATTTCATACACATCTTGCGATTTATCAAACGTATTTATTTCAATTCTTTATTCATTATATAGAGTCCTGATGGCCGAGTGACTACTGCTCTAGCCCTCGATACCGCAGGCTTATGCTTCGAGTTCCGAAGGTGCCGTGGATATTTGTAATAGTTCGGAATCCACTTAGGTCACTGTCTGATACGAATGTAAAGCGTTGGGTGTGGGGGTTTGATAATTCTACCCATAAAAAAGAAAACATCTCCTGTCTCGAAATCTACCAGTAGGCAGACAGCTTTGGCACCACCAAGGGGTGCTGCGCCACTGATGATGATTTATTACATAATATAATGTAAAGTTATGTACATGAAAATATTTGTTCATAAATATATGATGATCTTAGGCTTGTGAGTTTGGTTTTGTCTGTCGCTCTTCGGAATTTCGTGAAGACTTTCGGCTAAGACAGATAACTAGAGTTTAACGTGGATTCGGAACCGCCAACAAACATCCATACCACCGCTAGGATTCGAACCTGAAGCCTGTGGTACCAATGGGGGCAGATCTAAACACTTGGCCATCAGGCTGCAGGATTGTGGGTGCCTAATCGTCAAGTGACTAACGCTCGGTGCCGCAGTATTTGAGTTCGAATCCCGGCCGTGCCATAGATGTTTGTAGTGGTTTGGAATCCACTTTAAATCGTAGGTATTTTTCTTATACGACTGTAGAGCGTAGGGCTTGACTACCCCGTAAAAAGGAAACATCTCCTGTTTCGAATTCTGCCAGTAGGCAGACAGCCTTGTCCCATCATGGGACAATTGCGCCAATGAGGAAGAAGAAACCGACTTATGGATTTTAATGTATAATCAACAATACCATCAACTTCGTTGAGAGCAATTTTAATATGCATAAGGGTATATCAATAAATTTTATAGGAATAAGAAATATATTAAAGTTAGGAAATTTGCAATTCGTTTTATGCAATTTACTAATTTCAGGTTTTAAAAAAAATTTAGAAATGTTAACATGTTCTAGCTATTAATAGATTAATAGACAAATGCCATTCTTCAGATACTAACAACTTGGACCTTTTACGAGACGTTTTTGTTATAAGAGACATTATCTCTAGTTAGTCTTGCACAACAGAAGTTGATTCCATTTTTTTCTTGTATTTTTAATTTATTAACGTTTAAGTTTTCTTTTGCAAATTAAATTAAAGTAAAATACTTTTTTTATTATTTTTACTTAATTTTAAGGATAGAAATGCTAGATTAGAGTTCTAGCCAATAAATTTTAAATAGACTAATTTGACATGCTGTTATAATATAAATTATTTAATAACACGATTTTTTTTAATATAATAAAATCAAATTCTCATGACTGAATCCTTGATTCTAAAGAATTCGACTGAACATATTTTTTGCCATAAAAGTTTAAGTAATTTCTCTCTCATATAAAGTCATTTTTTTGTTTAAAAAAAGTGAAAAAAATATTCGTATGTCTAAAGTTTCGCAATATTTTTATATTCAAAAATCAACAGCTTAACAAAAAATTACGAATAATAAATAATTTTAAAAATATGTATTTTTAATTAGTTTGTAAAGAATGTTTCTCCATGGCGAGATTATAAAATTCTGCTGTTTATCAAATATACGATTACATTTTATAATTGAAAGTTTTAGGTAAAAATATAGTTAATATTCTAATAATTAATAATTATCTAATATTCTAATACTTAACAATTATCTAATATTCTAATACTTAATAATTATCTAATATTCTGATAATTATTAAATAATTATAATTCTTAAATATTCGTTGGCGGCGTGATAGCAGAGAGACTAGGCCTCTGGCAGTTGATGATACAGGGTTAGAGTCCCGGCTTTGCCATGGATGCTTGTAGTCTTTTGGAATACACTTTAAAATGTAGGTCCCGGTTTAATATAACAGAGCTTTGGGCACAGGGCGTAAACCCTACCCTTTAAAAAGTAAATATCTCATGTTTCGAAATCTCCCAGTTGGCATACGACATTGACCCATCATGGGGTTGTTGCCCCATTGAAGAAGGAGAAAAATTAGTTAATGAAAAAAATATAAAATATTTAGTTATGTAACCATGTTATGTATCCTACGCACTGGTAAGAATGTCCCCTGTGGCGTTCAGAAAAAAATTCTCAGTTGGCCTACATAGTTTCCCCTGGAAAAGAAGTATATTCAGCGCACCCTGCGAGTAACTAAATTCCGAATTTTTTGCTTAGAAGTGGAGTTTTCCCACGAATCTCCAATTATCTGTCTTTGAATGTGTTGAATATTGTATGTCTCTTATTGCACGTGTATGGTGTTTGCGCGTGTGTCAATAATACTGTGAGTTCCCTTCCTTTACCTCAAGTAACTCAATCCAACCCAGTGGCAATCTGGTTGCCCTACTTCTACATTACTATGTGACAACCAACGTTAGGCCCGGACACTCCCATTACAGTTAATGGTAACTAAAGTAAAATATTTAATTAATAAAAATTATAAAAAGAAAAAAATCTTTAAATCCTAAAATAACTAAATAATTAATAATTAATAATAAATTCTTTAATAAATACTTATATAAATTATTTTATAAAATAATATGAATATGACTAATTTTAGTATTTTACCGGCTTTACCGGTACAAACCATTTTAATCTAATTTTATTCTACGTAATGTTTTTTAGTTTTTTAAATGATATTTACACTTTTTAAAATAATTTATTATTCCATCTAATTTATAATTATTTCAATATTTGTTTACTTTAATAAAAACTATAATTAAAAAAATATATATTAATTTATATAAATTGAAATAAAAGCTCGGCTTGTCTTTATACTTTCTTAGTTAAAAACAAACAGTGTTGCATTTATTTGCTTTGCTCATAAATTCTTGTAGCAGATTTTGCACTAGCAGCACTGTAGGCACCAAATTGATTTCAAACACTCTGCCAGATTCCTTTCTTAAGATAATATTCCCAAGCGCTGCCTTCGCAAAATCCCATCAAGTATTTATCATGGGACCGGCAGAAAATCTTAATGCTCTGCGATGACGGAGGAAAGCCTTGTATAATGAGCTCTCCCGGAATCTTTGATCCCGTCAGGACACTGTTGAAAATCAGTCTGGCAGGATTTAAGGACAGTTTTTGTCCTCCTGAAAGGACAACCCCGCTGAGGTTTCGAAAATCCCCCTTTCTTCTGATAACGGCTCCTATTCAACTCTGATAAAGAACGCTGGATCGTTATAAGTATTTGTAAAAGGGAGATTGCTTTTGGCAGCTACAGAATGCAGCCGGCTTTGTGCTCTTCTTTTAAATGGGAATAATTGTGTTTCTTATGGTTAAATGACGAAAGGTTCAAGAAAAAGGGAATTTTTATTGTTGAATTCGCTGAATAAATGAGCTAATCCCTTTTCTAATATTCCTTTCGTACTATTTCATTTGCTACGAATAGAAAATGCATTTCTCGTAATGAAGTCAGTTACATTTAATAGGTAAAATAAAAGTATTACGTAAGACGATTTAAAATGGTAATAAAATTTTATGCCTTACATAATTAATAGATACCTTTTATGCATTACATAATTATGTAACTCTTCTTCTTCCTACGCACTATGGCGTTCAACAAAATGGTCATTTACCTACAGACCCTCACCCGGAAAAAAAGTATTTTCGTGCAACCTGCGCATATCTGAATAGCGGGTTTTCGACTTAGATGTTGAAAATTTCTATGAATCTATAATTATATATCTTTAAATGTGTTAAATATTTTATGTCTCTAATTTTATCTGTGAGGAGTTTCTAAATGTGCAAATAAATCTGTGAGTTCTCCAACCTGTGTCTTAAGTATCTGAACACAGTCACGTCCAGTTACAATATGATTGCCCTACATGCACACTACAATGTGACGCCCAACGTGGTTCCCATACCCACACTACTACAGTTAGCAAAAACTAGAATAAAAAATGTACTTACTAAAAATTAGAAAAATGATAGAAAAATAATTTCTTTAAATTTTAAAATAATTAATTAATAATAAACAATAAAGTATTAATAAAGTATTCAATTAATTATTTTAAAAATATTAAATATAAGTAATATAAATATTTTAACATCTTTACTGGTATAAACCATTTTAACTTAATTTCATCCTATCTACTGCTTTTAAATATTTTAAATGATATTTAAACTTATTAAAATAGTTTATTTTACCATCTAATTTATTGTTATTTGGTTATTTGCTTGTTTTAATAAAAGTTATAATTTAATAAAAACTTTACTTTTAATAAATTGACATAAAAGCCAAACTTGCTTTAGTTAAAACAGCTTTACATTTATTTGCTATGCTCATAAATTCTTGTAGTAATTTCTCAACCAGCAGCATTGATGGCTCCAAATTGATTTCAAACACTCTGTCAGATTCCTTTCTTAAGATGATATTCCCAAGCGCTGCCTTCGCAAAATCCCATCAAGCATTTATCATGGGGCCGGCAGAAGATCTTAATACTCTGCGATGACGGAGGAAAGCCTTGTTTAATGAGCTCTTCCCGGAATCTTTGATCCCGTCAGGACACTGTTGAAAATCAGTCTGGCAGGATTTAAGGACAGTTTTTGTCCTCCTGAAAAGACAACCCCGCTGAGGTTTCGAAAATCCCCCTTTCTTCAGATAACGACTCTTATTCAACTCTGACAAAGGACGCTGGATCTCTATAAGTATTTGTAAAAGGGAGATTGCTTTTGGCAGCTACAGAATGCGCTCTTCTTTTAAATGTGAATAATTGTGTTCCTTATGGTTAAATGATGAAAGGATCAAGAAAAAGAGCTTTTTATTGTTGAATATGCCAAATAAATGAGCTAATCCCTTTTTCTAATATTCCTTTCGTAATATTTCATTTTCTACGCATTGAAGATGTATTTCTAGTAATGCAGTCAGCTGCATTTAATAGGTAAATTAAAATTGCATGTAAGACGATTTAAAATGATAATGAACTTTTATGCATTACGTAGTTAATGGATAACTTTTATACATTACATATTTATGTAACTATGCTCCTTCCTACGCACTGTGGCGTTCAGAAGAAATTGTCCTTTGCCTACAGACCCTCACCCGGAAAAGAAGTATATTTTGCGCATCCTGCATTGATCTGAATTGCGGATATTCGACTTAGAAGTTGAATCTTTCCACGAATCTATAATTATATGTCTTTAAATGTATTAAATATTGTATATATCTAATTGTACCTGTATCGTGTTTTTAAGTGTGCGAATACAACTCTGAGTTCTCCAACCTATGCCATAAGTATATGAACCCAAACACAGTATTATTGCCCTGCATGCACGCAACAATGTGTCGCCCAACGTGGGGTCCGTGCTCCCACTACTACAGTTAATGAAAATTAAAATTAAATATTTTGTTAATAAAAACTATAAAATGAATACAGAAATAAATTCTTTAAATTCTAAAATAAGTATTTAATAGTAAATAATAAATTATTAATAAATTCTTTAATATGTTATAAATACTAAATATGACTAATTATAATATTTTACAGGTATAAAACATTTTAACCTAATTTCATTCTATCTACTGGTTTTAGCCTAGTAAATGATATATAAGCTTATTAAAACAATTTATTTTAACCTCTTAATTTATTGTTATTCGGATATTTATTTGCTTTATTAAAAGTTATAATTTAAAAAAATCCTTGCTCTATATAAATTAAAATAAAAGCCCAACATGTCTTAGTTAAAAAAATGGCTTTGCACTTATTCGCTTTGCTCATAAATTCTTGTAGCAATTTTTGGACTCGCAGCATTGTGGGCTCAAAATTGATTTCAAACACTCTGTCAGATTCCTTTCTTAGGATGATATTCCCTAGCGCTGCCTTCGCAAAATCCCATCAAGTATTTATCAGGGGGCCGGCAGAGAAATCTTAATGTTCTGAGATGGCAGAGGAAAGACTTGCAATAAGAGTTCCATCGGAATCTTTGATCCCGTTAGGACACTGTTGAGAATCAGTCTAGCAGGATTGAAGGACAGTTTTTGTCCTCCTGAAAGGACAACCCCGCGGAGGTTTCGAAAATCCCCCTTTCTTCGGATAACGACTCTTATTCAACTCTGATAAAGGACGCTGGATCTTTATAAGCATTTGTAAGAGGGAAATTGCTTTTGGCAGCTACAGTATGCAGCAGGCTTTGCGCACCTCTTTTAAATGTAAATAATTGTATTCCTTATGGTTAAATGATGAAAGGGTCAAGAAAAAGCGCTTTTTATTGTTGAATTTGCCAAATAAATGAGCTAATGCCTTTTTCTAATATTCCTTTCGTAATATTTCATTTGCTCAAATTGAAGATTCATTTCTCTTAATACAGTCAGCTGCATTTAATAGGTAAAATAACATTTTTGTCGTGTAAGATGATTTAAAAATGTAATAAAACATTTATGCATTGCATAATTAATGGATAACTTTTATACATTACGAAATTATGTAACTATGCTTCTTCCTACGCACTATGGCGTTCAGAAGAAATGGTCATTTACCTACAAATCCCTCACCCGGAAAAGAAGTATATTTCGCGCAACCTGCACCCAGCTCAAGTATTTATCAGGGGGCCGGCAGAAAATCTTAATGCTCTGCGATGACGGAGGAAAGCCTTGTATAATGAGCTCTCCTGGAATCTTTGATCCCGTCAGGACACTGTTGAAAATCAGTCTGGCAGGATTTAAGGACAGTTTTTGTCCTCCTGAAAGGACAACCCCGCTGAGATTTCGAAATTCCCCCTTTCTTCAGATAACGACTCTTATTCAACTCTGATAAAGGACGCTGGATCTTTATAAGTATTTGAAAAAGGGAGATTGCTTTTGGCAGCTACAGAATGCACTCTTCTTTCAAATGTGAATAATTGTGTTTCTTATGGTTAAATGATGAAATGATCCAAAAAGATGGCTTTTTAATGTTGGGTTCGCTGAATAAATGACCTAATCCCTTTTCTAATATTCCTTTCGTAATATTTCATTTGCCACGAATTGAAGATGCATTTCTCGTAATGAAGACAGTTACATTTAATAGGTTAAATAAAATTGTTGTGTAAGACTATTTAACATGGTAATAGACATGGTGACATTCGTTTTAACATGCTGCATTACATTATTAATGGAATAGTTAGAATTTAATATGTAGGTTTATATAATTAAAAGAAATTGACTATGTGTGCCTTGTATATTTCACTGAAAAAATGAATCATTTTTTATAATCATTCATTTCTTATCCATGATCCTTTTCTTTAATAAATCATTTTCTTATTTTTTTCATATTACTGGAATAATTTTATTTCATATCATTTTGCAGTTTATATGTGTCAGAAAGTCTTTTTAAATGAAATTGTATTGCAGGTATCATTAAAAAACTTAACCGGCTATGTTTTCTAGAAATGATGCCTTTCATTTGATTCAACATTAAATGTACGTTATTTAATTAAAAAAAGTGTTTGATTGCAGTAGAATATTTAAAGTTATAATAAAAACCTACATATTGAAATAATGGAAGTAATTTCGTTTTTTTAAGATTACATGAAATGTCAGAAAGCGTTTGGAAATGAATTTGTATCATATGCTTCTCTAAACAATGATCAATTTTCTTTTCTAGATATTGATATATTTCGTTAATTTCAAAATTATACTTCATTTATTTAATTAAAAATAATAAGTACCTGATTGCATTAAAATATCTGTATATTGTATGTACCTACACCACTATTGTTCATGAAAACTAAAATAAAATATTTAGCTAATAAAAACAATAAAAATAATAAAAAAATAAATTCTTTATATTCTAAAATAATTTATTGATAATAAAGTCTTTATTAAATTATTTTATAAAATATTATGAATATTAATAATTTTTGTATTTTGCTGGCTTTTCCGTTATCAACCTAATTTTATTTTATCTACCACTTTTTAGTCTTTTAAAGGATATTTACGCTTTATAAAATAATTTATTTTTTCCGTCTAATTTATAGTTATTTGAATACTTGTTTACAATAATAAAAACTATAATTTAAAAAAATATTAATTTATATAAATTGAAATAAAAGCTCGGCTTGTCTTCATAATTTATTAGTTAAAAACAATTTTACTTTTATTTGCTTTGCCCATAAATTCTTGTAGCAACTTTTGGACTCGCAGCATTGTGGGCTCCAAATTGATTTCAAACATTCTGCCATATTCCTTTCTTAAGATGATATTCCCAAACACTGCCTTCGCAAAATCCCATCAAGTATTTATCATGGGGCCGGCAGAAAATCTTAATGCTCTGAGATGGCGGAGGAAAGTCTTGTATAATGATCTCTCCCGGAATCTCTGATCCCGTTAGGACACTATTGAAGATCAGTCTGGCAGGATTTAAAGACAGTTTTTGTCCTCCTGAAAGGACAACCCCGCTGAGGTTTCGAAAATCCCCCTTTCTTCCGATAACGACCCTTATTGAACTCTGATAAAGGACGCTGGATCTTTATAAGTATTTGTAAAAGGGAGATTGCTTTTGGCAGCTACAGAATGCGCTCTTCTTTTAAATGTGAATAATTGTGTTTCTTTTTGTTAAATGATGAAAGTATCCAAAAAGAGGGCTTTTTATTGTTGAATTCGCTGAATAAATGAGCTAATCCTTTTTCTAATATTCCTTTCGTAATATTTCATTTGCCACGAATTGGAGATGCATTTCTCGTAATGAAGACGGTTACATTTAATAGGTTAAATAAAATTGTTGTGTATGACGATTTAAAATGGTAATAGATTTTTAAGCATTATATAATTAATGGAATTGTTACTTAGACTTATATATATATATAGGTTTAACTAGTTATAAGAAATTTATTCTGTTTGTGTTGTATATTTGACTGAAACAATGAAGAATTTTTTTTCTAGAGATTATGTATTCCCTTTATTTCAAAATTAAATTTCCTTTATTTAATTTACAAGAATAAATACCTATATAGTATAGAAATAACGAAAATAGTTTCATTTTATATGATTATTATGAAATGTCACAAAGAGTTTCGAAATGAATTTGTATTGTAGGTTTCACTGAAACAACGAAATATTTTCTTTTCTAGAAATGACGTAAAGATTCAAAATTAAAACTTCCATTATTTATTTAAAAATATTAATTATCTGATTGTAGTAGAATATTTGAAGTAATATTAAAAAACAGTCTTTTCTTCTAATGCAGCTGGCAAATAGACCGTGATCTTTCGCCATAAGGGCTGCACCGACGTTACTCACTTTGCATTACCCAGGGGGCGCATGTAACTTGATGGTAAGCCACGGACGCGGAGTAACAATGTCCCCGCAGTGCTCTACGATCCATTAGGACCGGGACCTACGGTTTAAAGTGGATTCCGAACCATTACAAACACCCACGGCAAAGCCGGGATTTGAACCCGATACCTGTGGTACCGAACGCCAGAGGCTAGCCATTCGGCCATCAGGCCCATTAAAAAACTATATAGTATAGAAATAAGGAAAATTCTTTCGTTTCATATTAAAGGTTTTAACAGACTTTCTGATATTTCACATAGTTATATGGAATGTCATAAAGCGTTTGAGAATGAATTTGCTTTGTGCACTAAACTATCCTTCACTGAAACAATGAAGCATTTTCTTTTCTAGAAATGATGTACTTCATTTTTTCAAAACTAAATTTCCTTTATTTAAACATGAATAATAAATCCTTCATTCTCAGCAGAATAACTAAAGTAATAATAAAAATGTACGTATTATTGAAATAATGGGAATAAATTCATTTGAATAATTGAATATCACTGAATAATTGCGATTAAATTAATCTTAAAAACTACATATTGTTGAAATAACGGGAATAATTTCGTTTCATATGTTTATATAAAATACCAAAAAGCATTTGGAAATGAATTTGTATTGTAGGTTTCACAGAAACAATGAACAATTTTCTTTTCTAAAAAAGATGTACTTCATTTGTTTCAAAATTAAATTTCCGTTATTTAATTAAAAATATCCAGTACTTCAATTGTAATAAAGTATTTAATATTAAATTAAAATCGACATATTAGTGAAATAATAAGAATAATTTCATTTCATATTATTTTATGAAATGTCAATAAAACCTTTGGAAATGAATTTGTATCATATGTTGAATGAAACAATGATCCATTTTCTTTTCTAGATATTGATGTATTTCATTTATTTCGAAATTAAATTTCCTTTATTTAATTAAAAATAATAAGTACCTGATTGTAGTAGACTATCTGTATATTGCCTGTACCTACACCATTATAGTTAATGAAAACTAAAATAAAATATTTAGCTAATAAAAACTATAAAAATTATAAAAAATAAATTCTTTAAATTCTATAATAATTAATTAATAATAAATTCTTTATTAAATTTTTTTATAAAATAATATGAATATGACTAATTTGAGTATTTTACTGGCTTAACCATTACAAAATATTTTAACCTAATTCCATTGTATCTAATACTTTTTTGTCTTTTAAATGATATTTAAGAATAAAATAATTTATTTTACCGTCTCATTTGCAGTTATTTGGATTTTTTTTTTTTTTTTTACTTAAATGAAAGTTATAATTTATATAAACCTTACTTTATATAAATTGAACTAAAAGCCCAACTTGTCTTAGTTAAAATAGCTTAACTTTTATTTGCTTTGCTCATAAATTCTTGTAGCAATTTTTGAACCAGTTGCATTGTGGGCTCCAAATTGATTTAAAACACTCTGTCAGATTCCTTTCTTAGGATAATATTCCCGAAAGTTGCCTTCGCAAAATCCCATCAAGTATTTATCATGGGGCCGGCAGAAGATCTTAATACTCTGAGATGACGGGGGAAAGACTTGTATAATGAGCTCTCCCGGAATCTTTGATCCCGCTAGGACACTGTTGAAAATCATTCTGGCAGGATTTGAGGACAGTTTTTGTCCTCCTAAAAGGACAATGCCGCCGAGGTTTCGAAAATCCCCCTTTCTTCAGATAACTACTCCTATTCAACTGTGATAAAGGATGCTGGATCTTTTTAAGTATTTGTAAAAGGGAGATTGCTTTTGGCAGCTACAGAATGCAGCCTGCTTTGTGCTCTTCTTTTAAATGGGAATAATTGTGCTTCTTATGGTTAAATGATGAAAGGATCAAGAAAGAGTGCTTTTTATTGTTCAATTCGCGGAATGAATGAGCTAATCCCTTTTCTAATATTCCTTTCGTAATATTTCATTTGCCTCGAATTGAAGATGCGTTTCTCGTAATAAAGTCAGTTACATTTAATATTTAAAATAAAATTGTTTTGTAAGACGATTTAAAATGGTAATAAGCTTTTGTACAGTACATAAGTAATGAAATAGTTATTTAGAGTTAGATATATAGTTTTAACTAATTTTAGAAATTTATTTTATGTGTGTCGTATATTTTACAGAAAAAAAAAAAAATCATTTTCTTTTATAGAAGTGATGTACTTAATTTTCTACAAAATTAAATTTCCTTTATGAAATTAAAAATATAATAGAATATTTAAAGTAATATTAAAAAACTATATATTTTTCAAATAATGGAAATAATTTCATATCATATAATTATATAAAATATCAGAAAGCTTGTGCAAAGGAATTTATATTACACGTTTCACTGAAACAATAAACTATTTTCTGTTCTAGAAATTTTCATTTATTTCAAAATAAAATATCCTTTATTTTAAAAGAATAATAAATCCTTCATTGAAGTAGGATAATTAAAATAATATTAAAAATTTATATATTACTGTAATATTGTGAATAGTTGCATTTCATAAGATTATATAAAATGCCAGAAAAAATTGGAAATTAAAGTTGTATTAAAGGTTTCACTGAAACAAAGAACAATTTTCTTTTTTAGAAATGAGTTACTTCATTTATTTCAAAATTAAAGTTATTTTATTTAATTAAAAATAATAAGCATCGAATTGATGAATATATTATGATATTTATAATATAATGAGTAATATATATAATATAATGAATGAATATATATAATGAATATTTAAAATAATATTAAAAAACTACACATTATTGAAATAATAGGAATAATTTCATTTCATTTGATTATACGAAATGTCCGAAAACGTTTGAAAATTAATTTGTACTGTATTGTAGGTTTCGCTGAAACAATAAAACATTTTCTGTTCTAGAATTGATGTACTTCATTTGTTTCAAAATTAAATTTCCTTATTTACTTAAAAATAATAAGTACCTATTTACAGTAGAATATTTAAAGTAATATTAAAAAACTACGTATCCTTGAAATAATGGAAATAATTTCATTCCATGATTATATGAAATGTCAGAAAGCTTTTTGAAAGGAATTTCTATTTTAGGTTTCACTGAAACAATAAATCATTTTCTTTTTTATAAATGATGTAAATCATTTGTTTCAAAATTAAATTTCCTTATTTACTTAAAAATAATAAGTACCTATTTACAGTAGAATATTTAAAGTAATATTAAAAAACTATATCCTTGAAATAATGGAAATAATTTCATTTCATGATTATACGAAATGTCAGAAAGCTTTTTGAAAGGAATTTCTATTTTAGGTTTCACTGAAACAATAAATCATTTTCTTTTTTTAAATATAAATGATTTGTAAATCTTATTTACTTAAAAATTAAGTACCTATTTACAGTAGAATATTTAAAGTAATATTTCGTATCCTTGAAATAATGGAAATAAAAATTATACGAAATTTCTTTTTGAAAGGAATTTCTATTTTATTTATTTTCTTTTTCTATAAAATAAATAATTGTTTCAAAATTAAACCTATTTAAACAGTAGAATATTTAAACTAATATTAAAAATTTACTTTTAAATGAATACTCTGAATAATTTCATTTTATAAGATTATGTAAAATTCTGTTAAATAGTTATTAGAAAATAATTTGTTGTTGTGTAAGATGATTTAAAATAGTAATACATTTTTATACATTAAATAATTAATGGAATATTTTTTTATAATTAATTACATAGGAATAATTTCTTATAATTAATTACATTAATTTTTTTTTTTCTAGAATGGATGTATTTCAAAATTAAATTTCCTTTCTTTATTTAACAATAATAAGTACCTGATTGCATAGAAGAGAATATTTAAAGTAATTTTAAAATCTACATATTATTAAAATAATTGATATAATTTAATTTCCTATGATTTTATGAATTTTCAGAAAGCATTTGGAAAAGAATTTGTATTATAGGTTTCAGTGAGATAATGAACTGAATTCTTTTCTAGAATTGACATACTTCATTTGTTTCAAAATTAAATTCCCTTTTTTTTAATTTAAAATAATAAATACCATTTTGCAGTAGAATATTTAAAGTAATATTAAAAATGTACATATTGCTGAAATATTACGGATAATTTATTTTCGTAAGTATATATAAAATGCCAGAAAATATATGAAAATAATTTTGTATTAAAGATTTCACTAAATCAATAACAATTTTCTTTCCTGATAATGCTATAATCTATTTATAACGAAAATTAAATGCATCGTATGTAAGAAACCTAATAGGGTTTAATATTGTTTTTTTAGTTTAATGTAATCTGAACTGGCCTTAGAGTTTTCTGATTTCAGTGGTATGATATATTTTCATTTAAAAATTTAATTAAGAAAAAAAATTGCTGCAGTGCGTAAAAAAATACAGATGAGATTTTCAAGAACAGATGTTCAATATAATTGTATAAAAATGTTTTAAAAATGCCGTGCAGAGGATAAAATTCCTAACATAATCCTTTAATTAAGAGGGTGAGTGACATTTTAATTCCAACAGTGAACGTAGTTTTAAAACAGATTTAAATTGTAATATAGCTAAAAAAGCAGAGATTACATAAATAAAAAGGCAAAAATCTAGTTGAACTGTATTCGCATTTTCTTTCCTGGAAATAAATATGTTTCTTCAGTTGTGAAATTAAGATATATTGCTCGTACTGAATTTTGTTATAATTCATATGAAAAAGGTTTAACTAAGCGTGATCTACTACGAAGATTTAAAATAATTATAAACATATATGTGTTACTTTATGTGATAAGTCAATAAAGTTAGTTCTACGAAAATTTAAAATAATAATAATGATCTTACATGATCTTCTATGATATTACTTTATGTAATAAAGTCCATGAAGTTAGTTGATCTACTACGAAGATTTCAAATAATAATGAACATATACTATATATATTACTTTATATAATATACTCAACAAAGTTAGTATTTCGCGTCTCTTTAGATATTTTTAAACACAACTTGTTCAATAAAAGGTATTGAAGTGTTAAATAGTTAAAACAAAATGCTTTATTAAGAAATGCTTTATAATCTAAGAACAATCTTAAAAGTTTGGGGTCTGATGGTCGAGTGGCTAGTGCTCTGGCGTTCGGTAACACAGGTTTCGTATTCGAGTCCCAGCGGTGTCATGCATGTTTGTAGTGGTTCGAAATCCGCTTTAAACCGTAGGTCTCGGTCTAGTAGGATCTTAGAGCGATAAGAGGGTAGTGCTACTCGCGTCCGTAGCATATCTTCAAGCTGCACTTCCCTCCTGTGTGGTGCTAAATGAGTAACATCGGTGCAGCTCTTGCTTATGGTATAAAGATTAGGCGTCTCTGTATTGCCAGCTGCATTAAAGCAACATTTAAAAAGTTAATTCTAAACATCAATATTCAAAGAAAGAGCTTTATGTGTGTGCATATATATACTTTTAAAGTCTTAAGAAATGTAATATTTTTTTTCTCTGATTCTCTTATTTTTAAATGGTAAAAATTATGAAAAATGTTGATAAATTTTTAATTAACTAAAAATTAAATTATTTTAGAATATCAACTTCCATTTTAAGCATCGTCTGATATCCTCAGTACGGTACTAAACATTAAAAAAAGGAAATTAAAATAATTTAAATACTATAAAAATTAGAATTATTGTTATAATAATTTAAAATTAAAATAATAATGAAAAAACAAATGCACTAATGCTTGTGATATCTAGCAGTATTAATATTAATTTTCTAAGTATTTATTAATTCTTTCTATCTGATGAATAAACAAACAAAAGATATAAAAAAGTAATAAATTCTTTTCTCATAAAATAAAAGCTTCTAAAGAAATCGGAAAATTGCATGTATTTCTTTGTGTTGACATATATATATATATAGATATATTTGAGGAGAAATGATAATTTCTGTTTGTTTTGAAGAAATATTCATCGTAAAAAATAATAAATATTTGTAAATGTTTTTGTTTTAATATTTTTTTTTGTTTTTAGCCGGGTAGAAATGTTTTTATACACCTGTGATGAATTTTAAATGAAAGGAACTTTAATTAAAAAAAATCATATGCTACTGTGATGAAGCTTTACATGAATATTTTATTTTAAATTAAAATGTATCTAAATTCATTGCTAATGCTTTTTTTTTCTTAAAATTCATAGTGGTTCTTTTTCTTTTGGTTGAATAATATAAAATCTATGTATAAAACCGAAATTATATTTGTGTTGGACAAAATAATTTTTGAAATTAAAATGAAAGAAATTTATTTTCTTCTACATTTATAGGCGTTTTAATACCTTTTCCTTTTTTTCTAATTAAAAAGTACAACTTAATAAGAAATGTAATTAAAAGCTACTTTATTTTTTAATTTTTCATTGCTTTGGATTGGATTTCTCAACAGTAGAACAAAAGAATCAATAAAGGATAAAATCTGAGAAGAAAATATTATGCACGTAAAAAAAAATGTAGCGTAAAATTTTTAAGTGAAGAAATTAACAGTTAGTGAAAAGGTAAACGAACTTTTTCGTTTATTGTGAAATCGAATTCTGAGGCAAAACAGTATTTGAGAAAAAAAAATATTCCCTTAATAAGTACATTCAATAATCAATAAAAAAATGTTTAAGCACATTTTTTACATTTTAGAACCTTATATTTGTTGTAAAATAATTTTATGCAGAGGGTTAAAGAAGTTAATTAAAATTCGTCTTAAAATGTACAATTTAAAAAAATATATGTATATAACAAAGAAATAGATATTTTTTTGTTAAAACACAATATTTTGATATTTTTAAACAAAAAAATTTTCATTATTCTCTTTTTTTTATGCAACATTTCAGTTGAAAACTGAAACAGTTCTTAAAATTATACTTTCATTAAAAAACTGTTTGAAAGTAAATACATAAAATATAAGTACACTAATTTTTTATTTTCATTTTTATACCTGCATCAGTTTAAAAATAATTCAACATAAAAAGGAAAAACTTATAAAATCGTTATAGATAACACTTCACACAAAAAAAAAGGTCTTTCACACTTATCATGCGATATATGGCTAATAATTCTTTTGATGCCTTTTTCCTAAACATTTGTGTACATGTCATTTTAACATCACATCCTCTCTCCCAAAACATCTTTTGTTTTCCTCCAAAATCGATGAGGAGTAACGTTTTTCGATATTCTCTATCGATTTGTGCAGCTATATTCTCCGCCCATCAAATCCAATGATAGCGCTATTATATTATGTACTTCACTGCATTCATGACGTCAACACAATCAGAATGGAGTAGAATTTTACTACGTCGACTTCATTAGTTAAAAAATAACTATCAAATACGTCTGCATTTAACCTATTAGCTTCAGTTTATATAATACTACTGTGCCCAAAAAGTAAGACCCCTTTTCAATTTAAAATTCCCGGGGCATATGGAATTCCAGTTTTCTTTTCTTTTTTAAGTTGCTGGTACTGTCCTTGACATCTGTGTGAAATTTCAAGTCAAAATATTCATTAGTGTTTGAGTTACGCTTGGCTTTCTAAGACACTAAAACTGATTCCGTCGATTTTTGAAATGTCTGAATTAATTGAGCGAAGAACTTGCATTCAATTTTGTTTGCGGAAACGTATGGAATGTTGCAGAAGGCATTTGGTGAGCATTCCTATACCGGAAAGGAATATTTAGAAGTGGTATAAACAGTTCAAAGAAGGCAGAGAATGCGTTGAGGACGAAGAGCCCGCTGGTCGACCATCAACCTCAACCGACGAAGCTCACGTCCAAAAAATTAACGATTTGGCGCTTGCAAACCGTCTATTTTAAATTAGAGACCTTGATGATGATCTTGGAATTTCAAAAGGATCGGCCAATTCCATTTTTGGTCTCAAATGCGTCAAATCTCGATTGGTACTGAAAACACTGAATGCGTCAGCACACACTGCACTGATTCGGCGTGAGTGTTTCGCCAAAATTGAAACCCATATCGTTCCACAACCACCGTATTCATACCGTGCGACTTCTGGCTATTCCGTACACTCGAAAGACCACTCCGGGGATACCGTTTAGAGTCTATTGAAGAGATTGAATCGCCGTGCGCTTTAAAGGCCATTCCTGCCGATGACTTTTTAGCATGCATAGAGGATTAGAAAAAAAAAAGTTGGCAAAAGTGCATTGTGTCCAATTACATAGAAGGTGACGAAAAAATTTGGAAGAATAAATAAAGAATTTTTGAAAAAAAAAAATAATTGGTCTTACTTTTTGGCCACAGTATTGTTTATGAAATCAACTCAAAATATACTATATTAGTATTCTTATATATTTTTTGACTCAAAAATCCTTTTAAGTATTCAAATATCAAATTCCATTCAAATCCAATAATAGTGCTATTATATTATATACTTCACAGCATTCACTGCATTCAACACAATCAGAGTCAGAGTCGAGTTCCCACTACTCTCTCTTCATTAATTAAAAAAGAACTATCAAATAGGTCTGCATTTAATCTATCAACTTCATTTTACATGATATTTTTAAATCAATTCAAAATATATCACATTGGTATTATTATGTATTTTTTGACTTTACTTGTTTTTAAGGCGGGGAAACAAAACTCCCATTTTTAATATTTTTGTACACCATTGGAAGCCTTAAAACATCTGTTTTCTCTTGTGAGCGTTTCTTAAAATTTACTAAAAAAATGGCATCTTCTGAGGCACCCAAACTTTATAGGTTTTCAGGTCTTTTGACGAAATACATGAAATCTACCTTTCTTACAAATTCTGTTATGTTCCTTTTGTGTTTCTTAATAACAAATTTGTCACAGATATAACAAAAGCTATAAAACTGTTAACGCAGCTATGAATTGATTTTTTTTCAATTCCTACTATATCCCCAAAGATCTCGAATCCTAAAGGTCATATCGAAGATCATGTCCTGCCCATCATCAAGAAACACAAGGCGCAATGTTGTTCAACAAAAATAAAAAGTTTTTTTTCAATTCCTACTATTAGTTCACACACTCCCTATATATATATATATATATATATATATCTTGTTCAAATTAAAAACGTTAATAAAATACTTTTGATTCATCCACTCAAGTTCAAATACATTTTTTTGAACTTGTAGTGGATGACACTGGATGTTAATACAGTTTTTTCAAAAATTAATTCATTAATTAAATTTTATTAATTATTTTTAGTTTTTTTTTAGATTTAAGTTGCATGCATCTACCAATAGATGGCGCCAGATGTAAGAGAAAAATTTCATTTTGTAAAGAACTTTTCTGCAATATGGTGAAGAAAAAGTAGGAATTGACTTTTTTTTTTTTTTTTATGTTATTGAACAAAAAGCAAACAAAATAAAAACTACGAGACGAAAAAAAATGACGTAGAAAGAAATTCAAATCAATATTGCAAATCACTGTAGAGCTTTTTGGAAAATATCTAAATCCTTGATTAGACAATTTTTAGCTATCCAATACACGAGGGAAATACATTGCCAAGAAATTCAAATACTCGTACGAATTTTTTATTTATAGTATGTAAGTTGCTTGTAAATTGTATGTAGAATATAATGCTATTAGAATCCTGCAATGATTTTATAGTCAGAGATTTAGCATAAAACAAGTAATATAATTTTTTTTTAAAATTCAATTCCTACTTTTTTTTTACTCTACTGCAGAAGGTCCCTTATATATAAAGTTGAAATTTTCGTCATACATCAGGCGCCATCTAATGGTAGATACATGCAACTTAAATGTAAAAAAACAAAAATTAATTACTGAATTAATATTTGAAAAAACTGTATTAACATCCAGTGTCATCCAGTACAAGTTCCAAAAATGTATTTGAACCTGAGTAGATGAATAAAAAGTATTTTATGAACGATTGAAAATTTGAACAAGATATATATATAGGAGAGTGTGAACTAATAGTGGGAATTTAAAAAAGGTGACTCCAAATTATGATAATTTTTACATTCTTATTTCTATTATTTATTAGCATTAAATTTATAATTATGTAACTACATACATATCATAATTTTTGTTTTTCAAATGTCACATTTGTTTTTCAAAATCCCAAAAATGTTTCAATTTCTTTCTAACTATTTCAATGTTTCGAATTAATTTCCTTTTTAATCTATTTTTAATTTTTTTTCTTTAGACGAATTTTGTAATGAAGTTATTTGATAAATATACGCAAAAACTTACCAAAATTCTAACTTATTTAATCAGCAATAATGCTTTCTCCTCGTAACTCAGTAAAATTAATATGTTACGATGTTAACCGAAGCTGGATAATGTGATTTCATATCCGCCATCGTGTAATAAACAAATTACTGATTTTTTTCTTACATTTTGCCAGGCATCTTTGAACAAAAAAGATGACAAATTAAATTACAGAACATGGAACACATGTTTTGTCTTTTAACATAAATGAATTTTTTTTTCATATTTTTTCTTAACTCAATTTTACTAAGTTAATTTCAAGATATATATATATATATATCAAAGGAGAGTGAGTTTTGCAGAATTCCATAAAAATTTCGGAGAAGGGTGCAAAAAACATTTCAGAGGACATTTTTTGAAACATTGTTTTTCTTATAACAATATTCCAAAAATGCCCTTTTTCCAGGCAGAAGGAAAGTCTAATTTATATCTTTTATAAATGATAGAACAACATTTTAATATCACCCTTGAACATAATAATGTAGTGACAAAATTAAAAGATTAAAATTTTTAAAAAAAGATTGTATGAAAAGAGATCTGATGGCCGAGTATCTGGCGCTCGCTGCCGCAATTTCTGGTTCGAGCCCCGGTTGATTCCCGGGAACATTGTTGTTTGCAGTGGTTCAGAATCCACTTTAAACCGCAGGTCCCGATCTAATATGGCTGTACAGTATTGGACGTAGTGCTGACAACCCTACTCCGTAAAAGGAAAATATCTCCTGTCTAGAAATCTGCCAGCAGACAGACGGCCTTGGCCCACCATGGGGCTGTTGCGCCATTGATGATCATCATGAAAAAAAGTAAAATTTTTTCTTTTAGCATTTTGCCAGACCTCTTTGAACAAAAAATATAACAAATTAATTACAGAATATAGAACACCTACTCTGTCTTTTAAAATACCATTTTTTCATATTTTTTCTTAACTGAATTTAACTAAGGCAATTTCAAGTTATATACTATATATAGAGAGAGAGAAAGTTTGGTTTGTCTGTCTACTGTCATTTTGTGCACACCGTAGGATAATTAGACAGGGAACTGCTGTTTAACGAGGATTCCGAGCCACAAACAAACATCCATATCCGCCAGGATATATATATATATATAAAGTGAGAGAGAGTTTTGGTAGATTTTCTTAAAACTTTCAGAGTAGGATGCAAAAATAACTCAGAGAACAACTTTTTAAAGCATTGTGTTCGTTATAAAAATGCAACAATATTCTTAAAATCCCATTTTTCGGACAGAAGAAAAGGTGAATTTATAACTTTTATAAATGATATTCTGATATGGCGATATTTTGTTATAATCCGCCGATGTTATAATGCATTATTATAAAACTAAAAGTTTAAAATCTTTGTAAATTGTTGTACGAAAAAAATACTAACTCTCGATGGACATCTTTCGTGGTCCATCAGATTAATGCATTGCTTTATATAGTACAAATACATATATAAAACTAGTGATCCTGTCATTTATTTATACATTAAGATTTCTTTATATAAATAACAGAGTAAAATAATGATTTCTAAAACATTAAATTTTAATCTAAAATCAAATATTCATAAAAAAAAAAGATAAAAAATTTGTATTAAAAAATTAGTTTCCTGCAATAATTAGTTATCAGCACAGCAGTACCTAAATATTGACAAGAGAAATAATTCACAGTTATTTAATATATTCTATTATATTAAAATGTAATAAGTGCAAAAGCAAAAAGTATATGAACTTATAATGTGAGAAATGAATTTTGAGGCTATGTAGTACAATATTAAAAGCGAAACAAAAATTATGCAAACTTCAAAAACTTTCATTTTTACTCAGAAATTAAAATAAAGAACGCATTTCTTAATCTCATTTACTCGAATATTGTCAAATTATTCTGTTATGATAATTATAAAATAATGCAGATGATTCTGAAAATACTTCGTTGAACTATTTCTTTGGTGAACATTTGCAATTATTAATTTGCTTGTTAAAAGTCCAACTTGCATACATTACGGGTTTTGTTTAATAAAAAGGAAATCTATAAAATTTATAGTTTTATGTTTTGAATATGCATCAGAGGAAATAAAATTATGTATTCAATTAAAAAACTTGACGCCTTCGAAATATAATTTCAAATTTTTTGGAAACAGACACACACACTATCTTGTTTACATGTGAATATATATTTATTTATATTACAGAATTTAATAAACCCTATTTACTTAAATTTTTAGGTATCATTAGAGAACTATTTCCTAAATCATCATCATCAGTGGCGCAACAGCCCCATGGTGGACCAAGACCGTCTGCCTACTAATAGCAACGATAATATTAGACCGGGCTTACGAATATTTATGGCACTTCCAGGACTCGAACCGGAAATATGTGGCCCCGTGCGCCAGAGCGCTAGTCACTGGGCTATCAGGACCCTTCATCAACAATACTAAGGATAAATGTTGGACTTACTGTATTTTATAAATAATCCAGGAAATGTTAAATGAATAAACATGAATAAACATTTGCTGACTAAGTTAAAATGCTTTATAATGTGTAATAAGAATTTAAAAAAATTTAAATGGTGAGAAATAGCAGACATTCATCATCAGAAAATCGTATAATTATTTCCATAATAAGCATTTAAATACAAACCCAAAACTACCTAAGCCGATTTCGAGGTTAAATTTTTGACATTCTTTTATTTTTAAAAAAGAACGTTGCTACAATTCGCCACGTTCAAAATTTATTTAATTGTTCGGTCCTTAAAGAATTCTTTACGTTTGTTTAACGTCTAGGAAATTTTATCCCACTGGTGTATTTCAAAAAATGTAATACCTAATTAACTTCAACATTTAAGTTTAGTGAAATAATTCAGGGCATTTGATTAATTTTAATGCACGCGATTCCATTTCTAAGATAAAACATTCTTAATACATTTGAATAAGTAAATAAATATTAATTTGAACGTCAAACAAAAAGACTTTTCTGCGTCTCGAACGTACTTTAACCTTCATAAGGACTTAGATTTTTAAATTCTCAAAAAGACTAAACAAAAAGACTATTCTAAATCTCGAATAAACATTAGCCTTTACAATGACTTAGCTCTTGAAATGAAAAATAGTTTCCATATACAGGGTGATTATAATTAAAGTCCCACTTTCAAAATATTGTAAAAAAAGAACCACTCTTCAGAATGAGTCCAAATTTGAACTGAAAATACTTGAAGAAGGGGGAAATGGTATGGCATCAAAATAGGTTTCAAAAAGTTCCAGTGATTTTTCCCATCCAATTTGGCATGACTTTGCAGTGGTGGATGGGCTTTCCACTAACAGTGTCAGAACTTGAATAATTTGGCAGTAATTTGTTTCAGTCAAAACACTGAAACAATCAAGCCCATTGAACACTACAGTCGATTTAATGCGCACCTCATGCCGATTACTTTTTCATTTCGATTCAAAATATCATTGGCAGCCGAATTCACTTTCTTTATGCCACTTACAGCGCCATCTATTAATACACTTTGAAACTTTTTTGATGCCGTACCGTGTTTCCTTTCTTCAAGTATCTTCAGCTCAAAGTTGAACTTAGTGTGAAGAGAGATTCCTTTTTCACAGCATTTTGAAAGTGGGACTATTATTTAAATACATAGAGTTATAAATATATATTTTATAAAAATATACATTTTTGGTGTTTTTATCGCAAAATATTATAGTGAAATCCGATTTTTTTAACACATTAAATGAATGTACTTGCACAATGATGCCAAAATGAGTTTCAATTTCTGGGTTTGAAATTAACAAGTTATATAAGTAGGCCGTAAGGTCTTCTGCTGAGGATACAAATTTCTTAAATAGCACCTTTGGGAACTATTATTTCAAATCTGTGATGGATAATGAATTGCAATAAGGTATGCCCGACATGATTCTAGCCAGGTATCCTAAAACTTCCTCTTGATGCTATCATTAAGTTGGACATCAATATGCAATCCATTAATAATCCTCCAAAATCCGACAATACTTGGTAATTACATTCACCTAATGCTGAATTTTAAATGTTCTCCAGTATTCAAAGTTGCGTAAATTTCCCAATTAATCATGCAACTTGTTTCCGTTAATTTATTCTCAAAATTCGACTTTGGTGGGCAAATATGTAAAGCAATTTTGTCATGAAAGGATATTAATGTATTTAAACATTAAATTACCGCTATGACCAAGCCTAACTTACCTTTTATAATTGCTACTGACAATTTTATTTTGATACGTTTTGTTGGAAAAATTATTATTGAAAAATGAAAATCAGGTTGCAAAAAATATTAATTTTCAATAGGCATATACCTATGATACCAGTGTTTCTCAAACTAAAGGCGCAAAAATTAAGTATTGGAGTTGGAAAATACCCATTGTTGATGAATATATAGATATATATTTAAATCAAATAAATCATCATTGATGCAACAGCCCCTTGGTGGGCTAAGGCCGTCTGCTTACTGGCAAATTTCGAGACAGGAGATGCTTTCTTTGTACGGGATAGAATAGTCAGCAATATTCCCAACGCTCTGCAGTCATATTAGACCGGGACCTACGGCTTAAAGTGGATTCTTAACTACTACAAACACTCATGGTATTCTTAACTTACTTCTGATTCTTAACTACTGCAAACACTCACTACTACACTACTCGAACCCGGAACCTGTGGTACCGAGCGCCAGAGCGCTAAATCAAATACATATAGCAAATAAAAAAATATGAATTTATATTTTAGTAATGACAAATTTCATCAATTACCTTTATAAGTACTAATAATGGATATGTAATTTATAAAAAATGCCCAATTATTTTTTACCCACATGATCTATTAAAGATATATATATATATATATGTATATCTTTAATAAATCATGTGGCCTTAATTTAAATTACGTTTTACGTACTATTATTATATTTCTCTTAAAAAACTTTGTAGTTAACATAACGCTAAACTTAAATTTAATGTCTTTTGTAGCAATATATTGATTTCGGAATAACTGAAATTTAGGGAAAATATGTACTTTAAAAAAATGTAAAATATGTAATAATATACGTAATATTTCATATTTATAATATGTAATAAATAAGAAAACATGTATGAAATATGAAAACAAATAATATCGCTCCTAGGTTTAAATTTCTTTATGGAAGGAATACAACTTTCGTGATTTTATTACGAATAAAAATAAAAATCATATAATTCTGAATAATTAATTAAAATTCTACCTAGTGTCTATATTATAAAATTCATAGTGGGGTTTATATTTAATATTTTGATCGATTTAATATTTTTAAACTTAATTTAAAAATAAAGAAGAACTAATTACACAGAGAAGTATCTAAGAATTCCCGAATGATTACACGATTATGTTTCGTTATTATCACATTATTCAACAATTCTTTTTTTTTACATTCTATTCAGAGAATCATTTCACTGATTGCATATTTTATTTAAAAAAAAAGAAACTAACAACCGTTTCAAATTTTTCATTGTTGATCCAGGCCATTTACTGTAAAATAGATTTTGTCAGGGATCATTTACTTCCCTATGTCTAATCTTATTATTACACCAATCTTGTTTCTTATCATGATAGATTTAGATAATAAAATTCCTTTTTTCAAATAAATCTCTCTTAAAGATAACAAAAATTCCCCACTTCTTTTAAAATGTTGAAACCATTTCATGGTTTATTTTACTTCTGAAATGCAATTAACAAAAACGTAAAAGTCATTTTTTAGGATGATTTATAATGCCATTGGAGATATGAAAAGCTTAGTTTTATGAATCTAAATATAAAATTTAATTAAAAACATTTTATGCGAGGTATTCACGTATTATGTTAAAATATTTACATTTTGTAAACATTGTTTTAAACAATGAAATGCTGCATTTATTGTAATTGTAAGTTAAATTTTTAAGTGAGATTTGTATCGTTAAATTGTTTAAAGGGTTTAAAAAAAAACTTTAATTAAATGATTTAAATAATGGTTTAAAAAATTGGAAAAAAAAATAATGTTAAATCTTTAAATGTTTTTAGAAATTTAATAAAATGGTTTTAAATGGTTTAATGGTACTTTAAGTTAAATTGTTTAATGGTTTTTCAAAAGTTTCATAACTAATTAGACAGAAATTATCTAATTTCTTCTGTCCAATTGGCAAATAAAATTTTTTATTTTGATTGAAAGATTGAATGAAGGCAGTGCAGAGTGATTAATTTTGAAGTTTTTCTATTATGCTGCAATTGTGTAAAGATGATCCATTCTGCAGTGTTATCCAGTTAAATTTCTCAAACGATTATATTCTCCTATAGAAACTATCCATGTGTCACTTAAAAGTTTTAAGGTTGTTTTTAGAATTGTTTTTTTTTTTTTGCCTCACTCCTCCTACAGAATATGAAAAACACTCAAAATAATAATTTAAATCTGTAAATTAATTAAGTGTCTTAAAATTTGCACGTATGACGCTATTCAGATGAAATAGATGAAAGAAATGGGCAAACTTTCACCATGATATTTAATTTCTCCTACAGACCACCCATATAGTGTCGGAACCTTGAAAGACAGGCGATTTCATATTAGAAGAGAGAAAGGGTGAATACTGGACAATGCATATTTAAATTGTTTTTTCAAAATTTTCATTATTAATTAGCCAAAAATTAGCTATTATTTTATGTCTAATTTACAAATAGAAGTTTTCATTTTGAATGAAAGAGTGAATAAAGTCAGTGCAAAGTGATTAAGTTTGAAGTTTTCGTATTTTGATGCAATTGTGTAAAGATGATCCATTCTGCAATTAAATTTCTTAAACGGTTACGTACTCCTACGGAAGTTGCACATGTGTCAGTTAACGAGAGAGAGAGTTTTAGAGGGAGTTTTTTTTTTTGTCTCACCTATCCTTTAGGATAAAAAAAACAGTCTAATTAATAATTTAGCTGTGCGTACCAATTATGTAGAAACAATCTAATTAATAATTTAGTAGTGCGTATCAATTATGTAGAAACAGTCTAATTAATAATTGAAAAGCGTGTAATAATTATTTAGAAACAGCATAATTAATAATTTAACAGTGTGTAACAATTACGTAGGAATAATTTAATTAATAATTTAGTAGTGTGTAATCATTATGTGGAAACAGTCTAATTAATGATTCAGTCAAAAATTCAGAAGAAGTTTGTAAGTATGATTCTATCTAGAAGAAACGCAGAAAAGAAAGAAACAAACTTTCGTCATGGTATTCAATTTCTCTTACAGACCACCCATATAGCGTCGAAGCATTGAAAGTCAAACGATTTCATATTAGAAAAAAAAAGATTATGGATGCTTGACAATGCGTGATTTTTCCCAAATATGACTGAGTCGATGTAAGGATGTTATATTCAGGACAGTCTGATTATCTGCATCTCGATCAAACCCTGAATGAATTAAAATTATATTTTCCCCCTATAATTCTAGAATTATCTAATATTCAAATATTTTTAAAATCAAGTATGTCCATAAAAAAAATAAAAAAAAATGAATGTTGAATAAATGAACTTAAATTCGCCTTATTTTGAAATTTGTGTACTACAAGACATTTGGTAAAAGTTAACTGATTTTGTCTGCACTAAAATTATTTTAAAGCGAGAAACGGTACTTTAATTGAACTGTTTACTCTTAATAAATTTTAATTAAAATCCTTCCTTATTTCCTGCTGTCTCACTCTAATGAATAAAATATCACTACAGAGATTAAATTACTTCTGCTGTCAGCGAATTGATTAATTTTATCCCTTTGCAGCATTCCAACCACCCTCCCATCCCCAGAATAATTTTCAGCCATGCTACTGAAATAGTCATTCCCTGCAGTGGAAACCGATTTGATAGTGAAATTCTTATTTCATTTATATTAATTTAAAGTGTCAGGGATTTTTTTTAAAAATTGTTTTAAATCTCAAACAGGGTAGTTTATTTTTTTCAACTGCATAATCATAAAATCTAAGAAAGAATCTTAGAGTTAGAAAGTATGAGTAACAAAGGTGTAAACTTTTAGGTACACCGATTTTCAGAAGCGAAAAAAAGGAAGTGTTTCACAAGTACGCAGCAGTGTGATAGTTATTTTTTGTCAGGCCACCCATGTCGCTTCAAGGTATTAACGATAAGACCGTTTTAAATAAAAAAAAAGTCATTGAGAATTTTCTCTGAACATGAGTGGCTTGATACTAGTTATTTAGATTCAGATCAGCGCTTCTTCATATATGAGTGGGATGGGCCTGAAGGCGCTTGGTACCACAGGTTTCGGGTTTGAATCCCGGAGGTGCCATGGATGTTTGTAGTGGTTCGGAATCCGCTTTAAGCCGCAGGTCCCGGTCTAGTATGATCGTAGAACATCACAGAGCCCAGTCAGACTTATCCCCCACACCATTCCCAAATTGTAAAGGGGACAACTCAGCTCTAGGCACAGTGATGTGTTGTAGTAGTAGATGAGTGGGCATCGATGAAGTAAAACACTGCCTTTTCTTAAAACAATCCGTTTTGTAAATTTTTGTAGAAGTGTGAGAATACTAAAATTTTTAAATTCTCATTTTTATGTATTGTATAAATATATGGTACATATAAGGCTGAAACCAGATGGCCGAATGAATAGCGCTGTGGCGTTCGGTACTACGGGTTTCGGGTTCGAGTCCCGGCGGTATCCTGAATGTCTGCATTGGTTCGAAATCCACATTAAACCGTAGGTTATGGTCTAATATGACTGTTGAGAGTAGGGCAGACAAGCCTACCCCGTATAAAGGAAACATCTCCTGTCTCAAAATCTGCCAGTAGGCAGACGGTCTTCACCCATCGGGGAGCCTGTTTCACTAATGAAGAGATATTTATATGGTTGACAACTATCAGAAATATATACGTACTAAATTGACACTATAGTTTACAATTTGTAGAATATATATTACTCATTTGACGTATTTTTAATAACATTATACACTGAAGTGACAAAAGTCATGGGATAGCAATATGCAAATTTTCAGATGGCAGTAGCATCGCGTAGAACAGGTATAAATGCGCAGTGCTTTAGCAGAGCTTTCATTTCTGTTCAAGTTATTCAAGTGAATAGGTTTTGGCGTGATGATGACCGCACGACGTGAATTAACAGACTTTGAACGCGGAATGTTAGTTGGAGCTAGACGCATGGGTCATGCCATTTCGGAAATCGTTAGGGAATTCAACATTCCGAGATCCACTGTGTCAAGAGTGTGCCGAGAGTATGAAATTTCAGGCATAACATCCCACCATGGACAGCGCAGTGGTCGACCGCCTGCACTTAACGACCGAGACCGGCGACGTCTGCAAAGAGTCGTAAATTCTAACAGACAAGCAACACTGCGTCAAATAACCACAGAAATCAATGTGGGACGTACAAGGGACTTGTCTGTTAGAACTGTGCGGAGAAATTTGGCTTTCTTGGGCTATTCCAGCAGAAGACCGACTCGAGTGCCTTTACTGACAGAACGACATCGCTTGCAGCGACTCTCGTGGGCACGTGAGCATATCGGTTGGTCCCTAGATGAATGGAAAACAGTGGCCTGGTCCGATGAGTCACGATTTCAGTTGGTAAGAGCCGATGGTAATGTTCGAGTGTGGCGCAGACCCCTCGAAGCCATGGACCTAAACTGTCAGCAAGGCACTGTTCAAGCTGGTGGTGGCTCCGTAATGGTGTGGGCTGTTTTTTCATGGCATGGACTTGGTCCTCTGGTGCGACTGGACCGAACAATGACGGGAAATGCTTATGTTCAGCTACTTGGATATCACTTGCAGCCATTCATGGACTTCATGTACCCAAACAACGATGGGATTTTTATGGATGACAAGGCGCCATGTCACCGGGCCACAACTGTCTGCGATTGGTTTGCAGAACATTCTGGACAATTCCAACGAATGATCTGGCCACCTAGATCGCCCGACATGAATCCCATCGAACATTTATGGGACATCATCGAGAGGTCTGTTCGTGCCCAAAATCCTGCACCATCAACGCTTCACAATTATGGACGCCTATCGAGACTGCATGGCTCAATATTCCTGCAGATGACTTCCAACGACTTGTTGAGTCCATGCCACGTCGAGTTGCTGCACTTCGCCGGGCGAAAGGAGGGCCGACACGATATTAAGAGGTATCTCATGACTTTTGTCACTTCAGTGTATTACTATACTAATAAAAATAATAATATGCGCAGTCCAGTCACATTAATGTGACCACCACCTACTTTCGACGTCAACGTGAAATAACCAATCACAAAAAGCAGGTGGCAGCACATTGAAGTGGAGTGTATATGAAGGATATCCTAGGGCATCGGAAAGCATTTCAATCGTTAATTACCCTGATCGAATTGCAATCGGTCCGCTCTGCCAAAGGTGGTTATCCTGGCTTTTGACAGGTGGTCACATTAATGTGACTGGACTGTGTATATCAAGGTACTGCATTGAAAATACTGCCGCATTGAACATTCTTTAATTGTAAAATTTTAGTAGTCAATTATTTCTGCATCCATAATAGTTCATTTGTTTTTTTATTGTACGTTAATTAGAGAAAGGTATAGAATTCTGAATGAGCGTTCTGTCTAAAAGAATAATATTCTTACAACTAACGACAAACTGAAACCAAATATCCTTGTTTTGGAGGCATTGTCTCTGCACTTTTCGGCATTTCCTTTTATCTAAGAATATTATGAAAAAAAATTGATAGAGTAATTCATTATTTGGAAAATCAACCCATACACACTGGTTTCACAATTCTTGCACACGAATAAAGATAGTGTGCACACGAGAAGAAATTACCTGTTTACTCCTGAATAAATATATGTATTCCATATCTGCTTAGCCGTATTTTATAATAAACTTGCTCAATCAAAAGCACTTATTCTATTAATTATTATAACTTATTTTTAAGCATTTATTTTATTACTGTTTATGGAGCCCGACTCGTGGATCGTGGAAACATGCGCCGTTAGTGAGCTTTAGGAGTAAAGTTCAATCAGCTGGCGACATTTTGAAGATACTGTTTCAAAAACAAGGAGTCTCGATAGCATTTGTGATATTCAGCATCATTCTTCGTTAGTCAGACTACTATTACGCCACATCACATCACTGTGCCTAGAGCTGAGTTGCTCCTTTACAGTTTCGGAATGATGTGGGTGAGAAGAAGCCTGATTGGGATCGCTGACATTCTACGGTCATATGAGACCGGGTCCTACTACTTAAAGTGGATTCCGATCCCCTACAAATATCCACCACCGAGATACGAACCCGAAACCTGTCGTACAGAGCACCAGAGCGCTTGCCACGCAGCCATCAGATCCCTCGTTAGTCAGACTACCTGGTGGGAGTTTCCTGTGTTTCTTTCATACCATACACAAATGCGGGGTTATACCCCGTAAAAGTCCTCCCGGAATACACTGCCTTCCTTCTTCAGTGACTCGGAGCCAAGTCTGACTTCTGTCTGTGGGTGATCCATCACAACAGTAGTCCATCCATGAGTAGACTATTCATGAGATAGTCTACTCATAGATGGATCACCCACTAATCCTCAGACTTGTTCTGTCTAATCCTTAGTGTCCTGTGTTGCAGGACACTGAGGATTAGACAGAACAACTCTTTATAAAAACCTTTTAACTTTGAAATTAAAACCAAGCAGAATAATTTTTTTTATCCAAATACTGGTAAAGAGATACCATTTCTTTAAAAGTCTACTTCCATTTTTCGTGATTCTCGCGTCAGTTCGAACATTTTTCCTGATGTTGGATTTCATTTCTATTTCAGTTTTTTTCTTCCCACGAGAAGGGAAAGAATTTAAGCCCCGTTTCACACTCATCAACTTTCTGTGACTTCCCACCGACCCTCTGTGAAAATCTCAAAATGACTATCGGTGGGATGAAAAAGTCACTCACGGAAAAAAAAAAAAAAAAAAAGCACCCATGGGAGAGAAGAAAAAAATCGATTACAACAAAAGGCCTTAGTTTACTTTTCAGAAATAAAGAAAAATAAGGTATATAAGTTTGGAGGGTAAAAAAAAAAAAAAAAAAAATAAAAGTTAAGTGAAGCAGTAAAAAAGTTATTTTTAGGAATTATTTTCATCGACTGCAATTTTTGACGTTTATCGGAAGAAAAGCTTCGAAATAAATTTTCCATTTTCTGAAGTTATCAGTTTGGGCCTTTTAAAGTGTCAAAATACTGCGTTTTTTTTCTTTCTTTTTATCATCAGTTGGTTTTTTTTCTGTTGCCATTTATTGTACGTCAAAACGAAATATCTTTTCAGTCTTAAATGCTGCAATTGATAATACTGAAGCTGTATCTTAAAAGAGCATTTTAGTCCTATGTAATAACATGGCCAACTATGGTTTAGCTTATTTATCAATGGACTGGTAAATAGCGGTGGAGTTGCTGAACAAGAGATGAAAAGAAACAAAACTGGCAAGCGCAGCCAAGCAGGGGCATGATGGTCGAGTGGCTGGTATTCGGGTTCAAATCCCGGCTGAGATATGGATGTTTGTAGTTTTTCAAAATTCTCTTTAAACAGCAGGTACCGGCCTAATTGGATCTAGAGACCATAAAATGATCGTAGACCACAAAAAGCGAACTCAAACTGAAAACTTTCATGTAGGGCGACAAGCCAAGTTAACCCAAACTGAAAACTTTCATGTAGGATGACAGCCAAGCGAAGCCAAACTGAAAACTTTTATATAGAACAACAAACCAAGCGAACCAAACTGAAAACTTTCATATAGGGAGACAAATCAAGTAAAGCCAAACTGAAAACTTTCAAATAGAGCGACAAAACAAGTGAACCAAGATGAAAACTTTCATATAGGGAGACAAATCAAATAAAGCCAAACTGAAAACTTTCATATAGAGCGACAAACCAAGCAAAGCCTAACTGAATAATAAACTTCATAAACACTATAGACCTGAATACCAGTACGTACTTTCATTTTGGCTAGATAGAAGGAAGGTGCTGATCCTTTAGTTGACTGTTTTTTTTACGGTATATTTTAATTCATATCATATCTGAAATTGGGAAGAGGCTTCTCATATCTAGTCACAGGGATGTGATATGGTTGCGTAGTAGTAATGGTGCTATGCTAAAGATGGGTACAAATATTCTGTATGCGCCTGTATGTTCTTTACTGGCTACGAAAAGAGGATGCAAAACCAACAAATCCTACCTTTGTGAATATTCATTAAAAACAATGACGGCCAAATGGTATATGTGGTAGTAGGCCCACTGGGTATACATACCCTGAATAAAGCTGAAACTGCTGCATTTATCGTTCTAGTAAACATGAGGTCAAAATGTATTAAAAAACAACGTATTTAAAATATTTTCTGTATAAAATGTCAATAACTAATAATATTGCTATGTTATAAATGCGTAAAGTTTTACATAATACATAAATTATACGCTGTTGTAACTTTAATGTTAATTAAAACACATACTTATCTGAAATAATTGATTAATTATTATTAATTGTACTAATTTATATCAATCAATTATTACAATGGCATTCAGTTTAAATTAACCAAAAACAGTTCTGTAACTTTAAAAAAAACTGTTACAAATACATATTTTCTTGTTATATACAATAAAAATATTTAAACATATAATTTAAGTTTATCACTAAATGAATATATTTAAACAAAGTTTTTATATTTAAATTATTTTTTTTTAAATCTGTAGGTCAGAATAATATTCTTTCTTGTTATGTTTAAATATAAGATGGCAAATATAAAGCAAACATTAGTTCACAAGGCAGAACCCTAAAAATTTCTTTTAGTTTTTACTACCGCTGCCCAAAAGATTACGTGCATTGAAAATTATTTTAATATATTTGTAAACAAATTTGAAATTCATATCAATTGTTTCACTGAAGTGCTTATTTTTTTTAAAAAATTATATCCCAGTTAGTTACTCTGTTTTCTACTTCGTAACAATTTCTGAGGATTTATAACAAGTAATAATGTAGTACATTTATTTACTTTTATGAATCGTTTATTAATATAGAAATTTAGATGTAGAATTTAATCAACATTAAATATTTATGAGACATACATGAATAAAGTATAAGTTGATGAACCGTGGTTATAAATCAGAGAATTAAAACTACGAAATAAGTTATATTGATTATGAATCAGAGAATTAAAATGAAAAAATAAATTATATTGATTATGAATAAGAGAATTAAAACGACGAAATAAGTTATATTGATTATGAATCAGAGAATTAAAATGAAAAAATAAATTATATTGATTATGAAACAGCGAACTAAAACGACGAAACAAATTATATTGATTATGAATAAGAGAATTAAAACGACGAAATAAGTTATATTGATTATGAATCAGAGAATTAAAAATGAAAAAATAAACTATATTGATTATGAAACAGAGAACTAAAACGACGAAACAAAATAAAATGATTATGAATAAGAGAATTAAAACGACGAAATAAGTTATATTGATTATGAATCAGAGAATTAAAATGAAAAATAAACTATATTGATTATGAAACAGAGAACTAAAACGACGAAACAAAATAAAATGATTATGAATAAGATAATTAAAACGACGAAATAAGTTATATTGATTATGAATCAGAGAATTAAAATGAAAAAATAAATTATATTGATTATGAAACAGAGAACTAAAACGACGAAACAAAATAAAATGATTATGAATAAGAGAATTAAAACGACGAAATAAGTTATATTGATTATGAATCAGAGAATTAAAATGAAAAAATAAATTATATTGATTATGAAACAGAGAACTAAAACGACGAAACAAATTATATTGATTATGAATAAGAGAATTAAAACGACGAAATAAATTATATCGATTATGAATCAGAGAACTGAAACGACGAAGATTCTATAATTGCGGGCGTTCGAATCCAAGAATGAGAGGGAACTAATTAAAAAAATGATACATAAAATTAAATTATAGATTCACAGGTAACGGCTTTATTCCTGTGTTGTAAACAATTAAGAAAAAGTATTTGCTGAGGCCAAGTATCTTTTATACTGAAAATGTAAAATAACGATTTTTCATATATACTTTCTCAGAAATAACTGCATTAAGAATATGTAACTATTTTTACTTAAAAAAACAACTTATATACTAAACTTTACTTACATTCGGTTTTATTCTTCAATTGAGTTAAGAAATTGTTCAAATGAATTATTTTCAAAATATGTTTTATCAAAAGTGAAACGCCATAAAAAAATGGTATCTTTTGTAACATGGTAATAAAATAAATAACACAGCTAATAATATTACTAAATGTTCATCCTACAGTACGTAGGGAATTTTTAGGCAAAATATTAAACGTAGACTTTCAATAATTTCTAATAACAAGTACATAGAAATTTAAATACCAGTGTTTTGCGAAAATTCTATTTATAATAAAAGAATAAAAAACTCTTTTCTATTCTTTTGTATATAAAAAAACCCCATTATTTTCTATTTTTTTTAAAATTGTGTTCTATTGTTTTTCAAGAAAATTAAAAAATGTAATCTGCAAAAATTATTATTTTTTTTATGGAAAACCTCTAATATTTAAAAAAAAAAAAATAATAAAATAAAATGTGCATTTTACTTAAATCGCTGTTTATCAAAGTAATTTGGAGTAGAGAATGTCGTACATCTTGTTCGAATACAAAAACTTTCACGACATTTTGTGCTTTTACAGGGTTTCATTTTTTTTGAAACATGCAAAATAATCATGTATTCTAAATAAGAGAGAGGATCATTTTGAATTGAATTTGCTTTTAATAAGCAATCTGACCAGGAATCGGATTTCAGTAAGACAAATTATGACCGCATGGCTTCCGTATTTATTAAAAACCATACTTTGATGTTTATATTATTTCCCTTTCTTATTTTCACACAGTATTTTTGAAGTCAAAAACTCGTGGTAGCATCTCGGATTTACTGGGGACCTACGTAGCAGCAACTGATTTCAAAAACAGGCAGATTAAAGGCAGATACAACATGTATCACTCTTAAGCACAATCAGACTCTTTGGTGATCTCTGATGATCATTGATAAACACAATCAGAATGTTTGGTAATCGTTGATGATGGTTGACAACCGCAATCAGACTGTTTGATTCACTGATTGAGCATTAAACTCTAAAAGACTTACCAAAGAAAATGGCCACCATCCAACCATCGATGATTATTATGTACAACAAAAAATGTTTATAAATTATACGATTTAGTAAGTGCGTTCCGATAAATATCGTATTCAATTCGTTAATATTAATAAATTTTAATTAAAATATGAAAATTAATTGAAACATTGTTAAGAATATCCTAAATTAAGATCAAAATAAGTTCCCAAAACTTATCTAAAATATATATTTGTCTTCCTTGAAGTATACTAATTCCCTGCAACACTTACGCTTAATTTCCCTGGAGAATTCTTGTATTATAAAGTCAATTGTTAAGTAGGAATATTAAGGAAATTAATTTAAAGTGTACTAAACCTTTACAGAATCTTACACAAATGCATATATATATATAGTTGCAATAAGCAAATTTATTTGTCAAAATTTTTGGCGCTTGATTTTGTATAAAAGCACTATTTATTAACGACCTCGTACGCTTTAAAGCAAGTACATTAAATTTTGAATGCAAGCAAGTCAGTATGTTTTGAAATGAAAATAAAGTTCACTTGCGGTATTAAATGCAAGTGCATTTCAGGAATCGCAATAAGACAGCTTCTCCAAAACGACCGGCAAATGTTAGGTATTAACCCTTAAAACACCTATCGACAGTAAATGCTCATCTTTCATCGATCGATGACCACTGATGTACAACAAAAAATTCTTTATAAATTATATTATACCAATATTAGGAGCGATCCGACAAATATCTGATTTCATTTGTTAATTTTAATACATTTTAATTGAATACAATTTAATTGAATACATTTTAATTGAAATATGAAAAGTAGTTTGAACATTGTTAAGGATGTCTTCAACTTAGATCAACATTAATTCCCAAAACTTATCTCAACCTTCTACCTTCAAGTATACTAATTCCCTGGAACGCTTAAGCTAAATTTCCCTGGTGAATTCTTGTATTATAAAGTCAATTGTTAAGTAGGAATATTAGTTCAAATTAATTTTAAGTTGGCTAAACCTATACAGCGACTTACACGGAAACGGACGTACCTATTTCGGAGTGCCTATGGGGTAAATATACCCCGAAAACCTCCACATAGTCATTAATACAGTTAAATTACAATATTAAATTTACATCTTGAAAGTAGATAAAAATGCAAAATTTACTAATCTCTTAGATTAAAGTTACGAAAATAAAACAAGAAAGTTAAATTCAATTTAAGTTACTCTCAAATGCATATACAATATAGCTGCAATAAAGAAATTTATTTGTCAAACTTAATTTTTGGCGCTTGATTTTGTATAAAAGCACTATTTGTGTAACGGCCTGGTACGCTTTAAAGCAAGTACATAAAATTTTGAATGCAAGCGAGTAAGTACGTTTTAAAATGAAAATAAAGTTCACTTGCGGTATTAAATGCAAGTACATTTCACTCAAGCAGACGCTTTAGCGTTATTGTGAGAAGGAACAAGTAGAGAACGCAGTAAAGAATCCACGAAAGCTGCTGTAACAGATAAATAATCTTGCACAACAAAAGATTGGGAAGAAAAAGAAACTCCATGCCGATGGATATCGCTTTTTATGGTATCATAAAACATGTCGTGCAAGTTCCAGATCAATGCATTTTATGGCCCTGGTAAGAAAGTACCTTAAAAACTTTACGAAACTTTCTTGCAGAGAGGGCTATACTAATAATCGTTCCCCCTTTCCAACTTCTGTCTTAATATGCTCTGCAATAAAGAATGATTTTCCGAGAGATCGCACTCTCAAGTACTTTCGCAAAAGTTTTAATTATAATATTGTGTGCCCGGGAGTTTTAGAGAGAGAGAGAATCGCAGATTAATTTATTCGAAACTTAATATTTCACAATGCCGTTGTAATGCATACTTATTATATTTGGCATAGTTTTCCTTAAGTAATTTATACTCTAACATTAAAATTCATTTAATTTAAATACGTTCTTAGTTATTATCTCTGAGTAGATCAAATGTATGGATATTTTATGTTTAAAAATTTAGATGATAATAGTTGTAATATAAATAGAATACATAACAATCTATTGATTTCATTGAGATAAATGACTTTAACACAGAGATGCCAAGATTGGCGAAAGCGGTATGCTATTCTTATTTTATGTAAAAAGTATAGAAGACGTGTTTTATTGTAAAGATTTCAGGTTTTGATAAAATATTATTATATGGAATTATGTCTTACCATACAAAATAAATATATTAAGCACTTAAATATTAAAAATATACATAATCTATTCTGTGCTTCTAATTTATTGCAAGCTAGTGGATAAAAACGTTTGTCAATGTGCTGGCCTGAACCCAAGATCCTTATTTACATTCTCTCTTCTTTTTTCACACTCATACAAGAGTCCCAACTCTGCTGCCAATCAAGACATTAGCTGTGAAGGATTATTTCAAAAGATTTTACTCTTAGGAGAATACAAAAAGAGGGGAATATTTACTCTTACTTTTAGGTGAATATTAAGAAATTGATAAATACAAATCATTTCTTGTAACATCGGTGCTCCTCGTGTTTGCATATGCATATCATGAACAGTCCACCAACAAGCAAATAGACAAAGATATTTTAGGGCGGCTGTTATGTATTTTCTGTATTCTATGGAAGAAAATCCAGAGAACAGCCTGACTATCGATGTGAAGGATTCTTTGCAGCAATGATTCAGGCTGCGACGCTACCACTGGACCATGAGTAGGGCATTTCATTATACTGAAATAACTTTCCTTACATCAATTCAAATATAAATGTTGTTGTTTAAATAATTGGCAACCGGAATTATTCGCTAGAATGGTACATAAATAAAAACATCGTTTATATAGGTGCATAAAATATGATATGTTATAATGTCAAAGCTGGGACTGCGATAAATGCCACTACCGAATACGATTCTTTGCCATCATATTTGCTAGCTGCAAACGCTACCACTAGACCTTTAGTAGGGCATTTCATTATACTGAAATAACTTTCCTTACACCAATTCAAATATAAATGTTGTTGTTTAAATAATTGGTAACCGGAATTCTTCCCTAGAATGGTATATAAATAGAAACAGTGTTTACATGGGTACATCAAGATGGCGTGCTATAATGTCAAGAAATTTTACTCAAATACATTTGAATAAAACCTCCTAGAGATTGCATGAAGGAGATTCGAATCTTTCTTTCCCAATTTCCCCATCTAAATGTAGTGTTTAGTATTATGTTCCCACGAGAAGAGTTTAGGCATTTGCTGAATCTGATAGCAGAGTTTTGTCATACCAGAAGAGACGAATGTAAGCAATTTGACAAATATATAATAAGCCCATCACTCCAATTTGACAGCAGACGACCTTTATTATGTATAGTTATATTACATGCAATTAGTATTTTGTACTAATGAGAACAACCTGATCAAATCTGCTAGCAGATATTCGGTAATATGAAAAATGAGGAAATTAGCGAGTATGTGCGACTTTCACATGTCGTAACAACTACAGATAAAATTCGAAATACCATGAGTTGTCCATCGTGATTGGTGATAGACCACGAGCAGAAAAATATCTACTCCTATGAGAAGTGAGGGAATCGGACCCTTTCCCTTGACGGATTATCTTAAAAGGTGATTTTTGCTGAAGAAGAGATAGAGTTTTGCGGCGAGTCGACCAGAAGTGTTGTATTTTTCTTCTTTTTTTTAAAGTAACACAGTAGGATGAAGTTTCCCTTCTGTTTTCAAGGTGAACCCCTTGTCGTTTCGTGAATCACGCCGTGTGATAGTTAAAGTCTGCCGCAGACCAGTGGTTAAGATTCGCCGTAGGCTCGGGAACTCTGAAATCTCCAAACTTGGAGTGAACTACTCTTGTGTATCTAATTTATTCGATTAATTTTCCTTTTTTTAGAGTTATATATATATATATATATATATATATACTCAAGAGCCAAAACATTATGACCACCCCTACATTTTGCAATTAACTCGCCTGGATGACGTGGAAGGCACGTGATCAGGTGGAAGTGGTATTAATCCATGCCAAGGCGGGTTGAAGCTGTGTTGCGCGCCAAAAATTGGCCAACTCGTTATTGACAGAGGTGGTCATAATGATTTGGCTCTTGAGTGTATATATATATATATATATATATATATATATACATTCCAGTGCACATATTTATCATTTTTATTTCAAATAGCATTTGACTTAGAGATTTAGAGCATTTGATTAGTTTTAACTCGCCAGGTTTCGAACATTGCTCACATACTCCCGTAGTGGTAACTATCAAGCAACGCGTATCTCTACCCCACATATATCAATGAAATAATTTTCACATATTCTTGATCAATGTCTGCTAAACTGAACGCAGGTTAAAAAAAAAGTGCAGAAAAAAAACTTTTTCCCCATTTTAAAAGTAATTTTAAATGAATGAGGGAAAATGTGCGATGATTTTAATCATAAAATCTAATTTCATACATTCCAATCAGCCGATGTTCCCTGAGTTCTTTTTCACTGATGTTTCTTTCTTCATGTACCCAGCGCAAACACATTCGTATCAGCACTCATTTATTAACGTTCATTGGACTTATTGTGAATGTTCGCCATTAGTCAGATCTAATCAAGACAGAGCACATTTTTTCTCCCATTAACTAACTGCACTGCAGAAACGTAGCGAATATTTCCTCTGTGATTGTGACAGCTGTTCCTCATTTAATGATGCAGCTGAATCTCCTTCAACTGCAACTAATGAGACTCTTTATACACTGTACGAATTCCTTTTTTTCCCCCTTACCTATCTCAACTTTTCCCTTTTCCATCACGTTCGGTGAAAGTTTTTCCCTAAGAAATTGCACCTGTTTGCTTGCCATGGTCTTTAACTGAAAAAAGAAAGTTTTGAGTTAATTTTTTTTATTCCTTTTCTTTTCTTTCTTTTTTTTCTTTTTTTAAGAGGAATAGATTAAATGTCTGGAGATATTTGAGAGATTTCTACCAGAAGAAATGATTTAGAAACATAGCGAATAAATAAAAAAAGTTTCTAAAAGAGTGTAACATAAAAGAAACGTGAATTTACTCTGTAATTTTATGTCATTATCTTCTAAATTATAAATTAGATAATATAAGGGTAAGCAGTAATTAATGAATGGAAAATTATACGCCATAAAACATACAACAATCATTTCGGAAACATTTCATTAATAATTATAATATAAAAATTCTAATGAACAAAAAGTTTTGCATGTTGAAAAAATAAATAGTACTACTACAGAAATAATCTTATTCAAAATATTATTGGAAGGAAATCAAGTATTTTTACATTAATTATAAATTAATTCTACAAATTATTGTTGAATAAACTGTAAATTGAAAATTATCAAATAAAATTGACGTATTGGAATACATAATTTAAAAAATAAATTTAAATTTTAAAAAATAAAAACATACTAAAACATGACAATAAAATGGTTTTTTTTCATGTAATTTTTAAAAAATAAGAAGAAATTCTCGATAGATTAATTGTATTCAATATTTATTTATTTGTAATATATATTAACTAAAATTTTAAAATTTTAAATATATAACATAATTTTTTTTTTATTATTGTTAATAAATTCATATTTTTTTTCTAATTGTTTTAATATCTTAATAAAAAAATAAAAAGCATGTATTTTAATATCAAGTCGTAAATAATTAACTACAAATTAATTAATCTCATAAAATAACAACAAAAAATATGAAGAAATTATCCACAGATCAATTGCATACAATATCTATTTATTTTGTAATGCAATTAATTTAAATAAATATTTTTTTAACATTTTTAATAAATCTATAATTTTTCCTAATATTTTAATAAAAAAATCTGTCAATAAAACGCATGCATTTAAATATCAGGTCCTAAATAATTAACTGCAAAGAAATTTATTAATAACTTAATTAATTAATCAAATTAATCAAGAAAATTCTTTTAAACTAAGCACATTTTTACGACAACCTCTTAGAAGTGAAATAGCATTCTTGAAAAATATTTTAAAGACATTATAATTTAGGTTTCAAATTAATATGTTATACAAAACTGGAAATTATATTTTAAACTAAAACAGGTAAGGATATAAAAATTGATGATTGATATTTAAATCACTTTACTCTCCAAATATATTTTTGAATACATCAAATTAATATGTATTTTAATTTGGAAAGCAAAACTGAAAATATGGGAAAAAGGAAATTATTTTTTGTTGTAGTAGGCAAATCCGCATTATCTAAAACTACAATTTAATTTACCTATACTAGAAAAAAAAATGCACGACCTTTCAGTAATTTTTCTTAATTGAAAAAAAAAATTATAATATTTCCGTTTATTTTATTTAATTTTTTACTATCTCATGTAAGAGTTTTACAAAAAGAAAATACTTAATTAAAAAAAGCAGTTTTTATTATTTTGAATTTTACCAGTTCTTGAATTAATTTAACTATAACTAAGTAACTAGTGTTTTATCTCTAAACACAAATTTTTTAACTGCAAGTACTCGCATTTTGTCACAAAGACTCCAATATTTTTCTTTCACTGAAATTTCTAGGAATTTCTCCGTATTTGTAGGCGATACTGAATGTACTTCCTGTGCATTCTGAGTGGTCATATAGGATAGGACAACCACAACAAAAAAAGAAGAAAAAAATTAGAGTTCCATTCTGTGTTGGGTCTTTTCAACCCATACATGTGTTAACGTTTTAAAGAAATTTAACATAGGGACAATAACATCGTACATTGTAACATCGTAACATTGAGCAGGTAGACTGAGTTATTTTTTGCGATTATACCAACGGATAGAGAATGAAAATTCAAATTATTGAAAATTAATGGATTTCTGACCATGAAATGAAACAGAATTCCAACAGGAAGGAAATGCTAAAGATAATTCATATTACAATGAAGTCCTAGTTTTATTTACGTTTGAAAATTTTGTGAAAATAAAGCTTGAAAATTATAATATATATATATATATATATAATTATTATATATATAATGTTTATATATATAAAATATATTATACACTGAAGTGACAAAAGTCATGGTGGGATACCTCTTAATATCGTGTCGGCCCTCCTTTCGCCCGGCGAAGTGCAGCAACTCGACGTGGCATGGACTCAACAAGTCGTTGGAAGTCTTCTGCAGGAATATTGGGCCATGCTGTCTCGATAGACGTCCATAATTGTGAAAGCGTTGATGGTGGAGGATTTTGCTGGAATAGCCCAAGAAAGCCAAATTTCTCCGCACAGTTCTAACAGACAAGTCCCTTGTACGTCCCACATTGATTTCCGCGCTTATTTGACGCAGTGTTGCTTGTCTGTTAGAATTTACGACTCTTTGCAGACGTCGCCGGTCCCGGTCGTTAAGTGCAGGCGGTCGACCACTGCGCTGTCCATGGTGGGATGTTATGCCTGAAATTTCATACTCTCGGCACACTCTTGACGCAGTGGATCTGGGAATGTTGAATTCCCTAACGATTTCCGAAATGGCATGATCCATGCGTCTAGCTCCAACTAACGTTCCGCGTTCGAAGTCTGTTAATTCCCGTCGTGCGGTCATCATCACGTCAAAACCTCTTCACATGAATAACTTGAACATAAATGAAAGCTCTGCGAAAGCACTGCGCATTTATACCTGTTCTACGCGATGCTACTGCCATCTGAAAATTTGCATATTGCTATCCCATGACTTTTGTCACTTCAGTGTATAATCAGATTTATATCAGAAGACGAAACATTTTGTTAATAAATATATTTTCGATATTCAACAAGAGAAATCCGACGGATCTTCAAAATAATTCAGATTTGAGATTCAGATTCAAATTTGAGAATTAAGAATAATGAGTGTTATTTTGGGAAAGATGGAACAAAATGGAAACATAATAGTATGCAAATTGCATAAACAATTTGTCGATATTGTGTCCTACTTGCAGGGTAACAAGACCATTTACAGAGCTGTTACGAAAATTTTAGATTTAAAATTGACACTATATTTATTTTATAGAATTTGATACCAATTTACAAAAGTTCATTTATAAAATGAAAAAAGAATACATGCATTTCACCTTATGTAAATCATCTGAAAAAACGCTACTAAATAAATACTACTTTTTTTAAACACAATGTTTTGTCATAAAATATTAAATAAAAATAATTTGAATATAACTGTGTCTAGGCTAATTCTTTATTGATAAAGGCTCATACTGTTTTTTTTTCCGTTTTCTGTAAATTAGAAAAAAAAAAAAATGAATAAATGATTTTTTTTCTAATATCAATGTGCGTATGGTATTATTTGTAATTCAATTATTGTGAAATTTAAATATAAAATTACTTTAGTAAATTTAACTGTAAAATTGCTCTAGTAAATTTAAATTGAACTTTACTGAAAACTGTTACAAATGTTAATGCTTGTTATAAATAACAGAATTAAAAGTGTTCTCTGAAAATTAAGTAGTAAAATCTTTCTTAATAGATAAATTCGCTGGATATATTACAAATAGCAAAAATAAAAGTGGTCTTTGAAAATGATCTTTCCTAAGTAGATACCTAAAATGAAAGTAAATGGGTAGTACCTAAAATGAAAATAATTGGGTCTCAAAATTCTCTTATTAAAATAAAAATAAACATTTAATAGCAAAACTCCGTACATTTAAGAAAAAATCGCTATACAAATAAATACAAAATAAATAAATAAATAAAATAAAATAAAAAACTAAGCCCACAAAAGCAAAGAAACAAACGATGAAGAAAAATCACAACTTTCCTCAGAAAATACAACCTCATATAATCAGATTTATACCAGAAAACGAAAAATTTTTAATAAATTCAATTTGATTGAAGGAAACTATGAAGTTTAATGTATTATCTAGCAATGAATACAGTTACGTTGCAGACTGCCGTTTTAAAACGAAACATTTTATAAAAGATTAATAAATTAAAAAATAATAGAAATCATGTGGACAGGTTCATTCTTTATGACAAAGTCTTATTATATATTTAGTTTTCAATAAATTAGGAAACATTGAATAAATAATATTTTATAATATCAAAGCATGTCTAACGTTATTTGTGATTGTATTATTGTGAAATTTAAATCTAACTTCACTGACTGCTGTTATATATATTGATGCTTGTTATAAATAACAAAAGTAAAAATGATCTTTACGTAAGTAGATAAATTCACCGGAGTATCCAAAATGAAATCAAATGGGTCTCAAAAAATCGCCTGTTCAAATAAAAATAAACAATCAATAGAAAAACAAACTCTGAATAAGATAGCGGGAAAACATTGCCATCAAGTAAAAAACAAACCCAAAACTAAGCCCACAAAAACAAAGAAAACAAACGACGAAGAAAAATCGCAACTTTGCTCTGAAAATGCAACTGCACATAATCAGATTTATATAAAAAAACGCAACATTTGATAATAAATAATTTTTATCGAAAGAAACTTTGAATTTAATGCATTGTCTAGCAATGAATACAGTTACGTTACAGAGGGTTGTTTTAGAACGAAATGTTTTGAAAAAAAAATAGCAATTAAAAAAATAATATGAATATTAAATTCTGGATCAGCGTAATACTTTATTTTCAAAGGCCCGATATTTTTTTAGATTTAAATAAATTATAAAACATTGAATAAATAATATTTTGTAATATCAAAAGCAGGTATAGTATTATATGTAATTGTATTATGTGAAATTTAAATGCATACTTATGTTAGTAAATTTAAATCTAACTTCACGTATTACTGTTATAAATGTTAATGCCTGTTAATAAATAACAAAATTAAAAGTGGTCTCTGAATATTAAGTAGTAAAATCTTTCTTAATAGATAAATCCACTGGATATGTTATAAATTACAAAAGTAAAATTGGTCTCTGAAAATGGTATTTTCTTAAGTAGATAAATTCTTGGAGTATCTAAAATGAAAACAAATGGGTCTCAAAAAATTTCACCTGTTCAAATAAAAATAAACAACCAATACCAAAACAAACTATGAATAAGATAGAAAAAAAAACATTGCCAGAAAATAAAAACAAACAGAAAACTAAGCCCACAAAAGAAAATAAAACAAATGACGAAAAAAAAAAAAATAGCAGCTTTACTCTGAAAATTCAACCTCATATAATCAGCTGGAAACGAAACATTTGTTAATAAATATATTTTTATATTTTGATTGAAACGAAATTTGAATTTTAATGTATTGTTTAATAACTATAGTTACATATAATCGGACTTATATAAGAAAATGAAACATTTCTTACTAAATAATTTTAATCGAAAGAAACTATGAATTTTAATACATTTTCTAGCAATGAGTACAGTTATGTTGCAAAAGACTGTTTTAAAACGAAACGTTTTATTATCATAAAATAGTAATTAAAAATAATAATAGAAATCTTGTGGCCAGATTAATTCTTTATTGACAAAAGATAATATTTTTTCAGTTTTAAATAAAATAGGAAACAAGATAATTTAAATCTAGCCTCACTGGCTACTGTTATAAATGTTAATGCCTGTTATAAATAAAAGTAAAAGTGGTCTTCCCTTAAGTAGATAAATTCACCGGAGTATCTAAAATGAAAACAAATGGGTCTAAAAAAAAACACCTGCTCAAATAAAAACAAACAATCAATAGCAAAACAAACGCTGAATAAGATAGGAAAAAAAATACTGCCAGCAAATAAAGAACAAACAGAAAAGCAAAGAAAACAAACGACGAAGAAAAATCGCAACTTTGCTCTGAAAATGCAACCGCATATAATCAGATTTATATCAGAAACCGAAATGAAGAAAAAAGAAGTGCGAATTTTTCGGTAACTCGGGCGGCCCGGTGACAGGGATGTGTTGCGGTCCCTCGAATAGCAAAAACAAAGAGAAGCCCCCAAAGAGCCTCGCCGTGTCAACCCATCCTTTATTTTTGTTTATTTTTTTTAACTCCCCCCCTTTTTTCTTCACTTTCTTTCGTTCGGGAGACTCTAAATCTTCGCAACAGCTCGAATTTTTTGCTCCGACTGTCACGGAATGTCTCTTGAATCTCACAAGTAGAAACTGATGTGATATTCGTGATAAAAGTCTGACGCCTGAAAAATAGTTTGCCTTCGCAATTAGATTTCTTTTTTTTTTTTTATTTACCTAAACAGAAAGTATATATAGAAGTAATTGTAATTTATTGCTGTTTTAACGGTGTCAAACACAGTTACGAGTTTGTCGAGTGATTTATTTCAATGATTACAAACCAAAAATAGGAATTTAGACAATTTAAACCTATTTCCCAGCTTGGATTAGATATCGGTTTAGTTTCTTATAGGCTTAAATCTGTCGTGCCCATGCATTGAAATTCGAAACGAATTGACCACTAGCGCCTCGCCAATGTGGATGGTCAGGCAGAGAAATTAAATATCAAGCTGAGTGTTTTTGAGTTAATTTTTTTCCTTTGATATCATCGTAGCTACATTTTTTAAATATTTTAATATTCATACTTTTAATTGCTATTATTTGTACACTAAAGAGATTATAGAGTACCCAAATATGATCCTCACTGCGTGAGGCAGAGAAACAGTGATATAATATTATATTACTTTTTAGAGAATTTTATTACTTTTTATTATATTCCTTTTTAGAGAAACAGCGCCCTAGACACTTTAAAGAATGATAGGGTGGAAAATAGAAGGCAGGTTTTAATAAATTTTGTGGCCATTCAGTTTGTCCAATTATAAAAAAAATAAAGGCCGTGAAATTCGTTAAATGTTGAATACGTATAAGTAAAATAAACACTAAAAGTTTTATATTATTCTTTAAATGAAAAAAGGAGTTTAAAAGTAGCTTATGTTATTTATGTGTTAAAAGATTACCTAGGAAAAATTTATTTGAAAGTCTTTAAAAAATTCAACAGCAGTGTTCATAATATGTTCTTGATTGTAAATTTTATACGATTTACATAAAACATAGTGCAACTGAAACCAAATATTAATTATATGCTGCATTTTGTAATTATTTATATTACTTTTTAGAAATATTTAACAATACAAAAGTTAATTTACAGTGCTAACTTTTAATGTGTTTAAATATAAAGAAATACCATTTTATTTATTACATTATTAATTAATGATAATCTATTGCTCTGAAATGATATAAATTCTACCATCCTTAAACATATTTTCTAATGATTACAAATAAATTTTATATTAGTTCAAATCAAAAGTTCTTCAATATTTATGCTAGTAATAATGTTTAGCATAGCTCAGTAATATAAAATGAATTATAATTTGCATATACACCTTTTGTGAAATTTTACATCATTCAAAAGGCCATAGAGCGACAAATCCAAACATACCTAAACCTTCATTTGTGCGTATTTTAACTTCAATTATTCTGTGAATCTTTTCAAGAAACCTAAACCCACATTTGTATGTGTTTCACACTGAGTCATTCTGTGGACCTTTTCACTTAATCTAAACCCACATTTACTAATAATGTCATTGTCAATAATTCGAGACAATTTTAACCAAAGCTAAATCCATATTTGAGTCATTTTCATCCACAGATTCTTAATGAATTTTCTATTTTTTTTTCCTTTCTATCTCTCAAACATCAGCAATACTCTTAACAGCAATACAGAATGAGTAGCATTATTACACATATAACTATAATTTTGTATTCTCTACATTGTTTAAAAACTTGCTAATAAGCATACACCATACTATTGTTGTTGTTTTTTTCTATTAGGTTTTACACGTTAGCAAAAAGACGCTGTTTGTATTTTTGTTACATTTATTTAGAAGTGGCTGTTTTTAATAGTGCTATTCTGGCTGTTTTTATAGTGCTTTGTCAGTTCATAGTTTTCTGACACCTACTGGACATTACATATAATATTATTATTAGCAATAATATTGTCCCCTTACAAGACAGTAGTGCAAAATTATCTGTAACATGTAATGATTACTTTCATTTATTTTCATATTTTACGAGATCTCTTTTCCTTTGAAGAAAATTGTTAATTGTCTTAATTGTCTCTGTTGTTAATAGACTCGGTGATTTAAAATAATTTTAAAGAATTAACTAACACTTTTATTGTTTATTAACATCAATTTTTGTTCAATAATAAAAATGTCAAATGAACATAAACATTTAAAAACGAGTTGAACAATAGTTTGGAAGAAAAAAAAGACCTATTCTCCGGAAATATAAAACTCATTATTTTGATAAATAAAAAGATATTTCGAGTTTTTTACTTTGCCTTTAAAAACTACTTCCTTCACAAAAAAATTATTATTTTCTATTCCAGCCTCCAGCCTACTGAAACAAACAGTCAAAACAAACTTTTATGTCTCCTGCAGAGTTGTTTTCGCTAAACAGCAAGTTTTTTTGAACGAAAGAAATATTGTTTATTGTTTCTGTGAACGGAATGAATAAATGCTGTTATGTAAGTTGTTTTACATGAATTTGTTTTTATACTTTTCTTTTATAAACAGTTTATTTATTATGAAAACTGTGTCAGATTTTTGCTGTTGTTGTCCTCAAGCAAATACGATATTAAAAGGAAAACTGTTAATATATATTAAATTTCATGATATATCTAAGACACTAGTAAATAGATTCATTTAATTTATCCCCGATCAACAATTTCATAATTTGACGATAATTTTTCGTTTTTTTTTTGTCTGGTTTAACATTTATCGTCCTCTTGTTTCATTCATACACATATATACTCATATATATATATATATATATATATATATATATTGTAATATCTCTGACTATACTAGACTATATATTTTAATCATTCAACCTGTACTATAACGGCTTCAAAAAGAGAGACACTTTCAGGTTCATGGGAAGACTTTATATTTACTACTACTTACTTACTCCTGGGAAGACATTTTATTTACAAGCATTATATACATATATATAGAACTCTATTTACACAAAATGAAAACTAAATGTAATTTGTCTGACAAGTGTAGTTAACCCCAAGGACGGAGATTTTCAGAGTTCTCGTGTCTACGACGAACCTAATGTATCTTGTCTGCTGCAGACCTCAATTACCACACGGCATGATAGATGAGACCACAAGGGGCTCACTTTGTAAACAGGCGGAAAATCCTGTCTATTCAGTCACTTCAGAGAAAAAAGAAAATAAAAACACTTCTGATCTACTTTTCGTAGAACTCTCTCCCTTCTTCACCAGAAAAAAAATCACTTTAAAACAATCTGCCAGGGGGGTCAGCTTCCCTCACTTCTCATTAGAGTAGACATTTCTCAACTCAAGATATATCACCAACCACGATAGAACAATTCATGGTATAGTTCATATTCAATCTGTATTTTTTTCAACCTGTGAAGGTCGCACATACATTCGCTAATTTCCTCATTAAACATGATACCGAATACCTGCTATCAAATTTGAATGATAGGTTGTTCTCTCTAACTGCGTGTAACATAACTACCCACAATAAGTCTCGCCTTCTGTCAAATTTGAGTGATGGTTTATTATATATTTGTCAAATAACATAAACTTCTCTCTCCTGAGAATGAAATACCAAAACTCTTCACGTGGAAAACAATGTTACAATATATATGTATATATATAGTTTTTAACATGTAGTCATCAATATAGTTCCTGATGGCCACGCAACTAGCTCTTTTCATTTGGTACCACTGGTTTCAGGATCGAGTTTCCGCGGTGCCATGGATGTTTGTAGTCGCCCGGAATCCATTTTAAACCGTAGGCCCCGGCTTATTACGACTGTTCGGCATATGGATGACAGCCCTACCTTGTAAAAAGAGAATAGCATCTCATCTTTCGGAATCAGGCAGAAGGCCTTGCCCCACCATGGGTTTGTGGCGCTATAGTAGAAGTTACTAATATAACTAAAAATGAAATCATAACACATACAGATAGAAACACACAAGTGTCTCCTATCTGAATCGAAACACTTATTGCACTCCCAAACGTCTTCCAGTCTTTCCATTTGAAAGCAATGACTCCTCTGCAAGAGTCCGTTGTTGTCACACTTTTCTCAAATGAAGAAATATAGATGCCATTTATGGTAAATTTGTATAAAGCGTTTCTTTCAATCAATAGTCAGACCGTCTGTGAGGATGTCTTTGTGTTTCTCTCCTACAATACACAGATGTGGCTATTTAAGTCTTAAAAAGTCCTACCTCATAGCAATGCTCTGCTCTTATCCACCCTTCGGGGGGCTATTCATGGCTTAAATGAGTAAAAGAAGGAGACCATCGATTTTAAACCAAAAAAAAATGAAAGATTATCTTCAAGTTATGATATTGTAGTTTCCTTGGAGATAAAATAAAATGAATAGATTTTCATAGTCTCTAGGAGATATCATGAAATTTAACCGCATAATTATAAACGATAATAATATTTTTTTGAAAGTAAAAATTCGAAACATCATCCATTAATTAAAAAAAGTCACCTGGTACCGTAATGACCTGTCCATATCAACCGTATGTGGACTATTCATGGTATACATGAGTAAAGGCTCGTGCCCACTGAGGCGAGAAGATGCAAGCGAAAAAATTTGACCAATCACTAGCCTCACCACGTTCGCCTGAAAATGGTTTGCAATCCGCCGCTTGGAGTTGACCAACTTCCAACTCGAAGCGGAACTTCACTAGGCGTAATGCTATTTCTGACGTTTCGCTGTGAAGGGGTCGAAAAAATTTTCTCGCTTGCCTCTTGAATCTTCACGTCTCTCGCCTCGGTGGGAACGAGCCTTAAAAGAAGAGGATCATAGATGTTCAACCAAAAAAAAAAAAAAAAAAAATGAGAGATTATCGTCAAGTTATGATATTCTACATTCTTTCGGGATAAATTAAATGAATCTATAATAATATTTTTCACAGAAAAAAAAACAATACGTCATCCGCTAATAAAAAAAAATCACCTGGGACAGTAATGTCCTGTCCTCATCGACCATAGGTGGGCTATTCATGGCATACTTGAGAAAAAGAAGTGGACTACCAATGTTCATCCAAAAAAAAAAAAAAAAGATTATCTTTCAGTTATTATATTGTAGATTCCTTTGGGATAAATTAAGCGAATTTATTTACATTGTCCCCCAGAGATATCATGAAATCTAACCGCATAATTGCAAAAGATAATAATATTTTTTGAAAGTAAAAATGCAATACGTCATCCATTAATGAAAAAAAAGTGTCCAGGGACAGTAATGTCCTGTTCTTATCGACCGTCAGTGGGCTTTTCAAGACATACATGAGTAAAAGAAGAGGACCATCGATGTTGAACCAAAACAAAAATGAAAGACTATCTTCAAGTTATGATGTTTAAGATTACTTTGGGGTAAATTAAATGAATCTATTTACATAGTCTCTAGGAGATATCATGTAGTTTAACCGCTTAATTACAAGAGATAATAATATTTTTTTAAAGTAAAATTACGATACATCCTACAATAATAAAAAAAATCAACTGAGACAGTAATGCCCTGTCCTCATCGACCATCGGTGGGCTATTCATGGAATACATGAGTAAAAGAAGAGGACCATCGATTTTCAACCAAACAAAAATGAAAGATTATCTTCAAGTTTTGATATTGCAGATTCCTTGGAGATAAATTAAGGGAATATATTTACATAGTCTCTAGGAGATATTGGAAAATTTAACCGCATAATTATAAAGTAGATAATAATATTTTTTTTTTGAAAGTAAAAATTAGAAACATCATTTATTAATATAAAAAGTCACCTGGGACAGTAATGGCCTGTATTTATGAACCGTCAGTGGACTATTCATGACATACATGAGTAAAAGAAGAGGATCATTGATGTTCAACCAAAAAAAATGAAAGATTATCTTTAACTTATGATACTGTAGATTCTTTTGAAATAAATTAAATGAATCTATTTACATAGTCTCTAGGAGATATCATGAAATCTACCCGCATAATTGCAAACTAGAATAATAATATATTTTGAAAGTAAAACTACGATACATCATTCACTAATAAAAAAAGTGGGAAAGACATTACTGGGACAGTAATATCCTGTCCTTATCGACCGTCAGTGGGCTGTTTATGGTATACATGAGTAAATGAACAAGAGCATCGATGATCAACTAAGAACAAAATGAAAGATTATCTTCAAGTCATGATATTGTAGATTCTTTTGGGATAAATTAAATGAATTTATTTACATAGTCTCTAGGAGATATCATGAAATTTAACCGCATAATTGCAAACGATAATAATATTTTTTGAAATTAAAAATACGATACATCATCCACTAATTAAAAAAAGTGGGGAAAAGTGGGAAAGACATTACTGGGACAGTAATGTCCTGTCCTTATCGACCGTCAGTGGGCTGTTCATGTTATACATGAGTAAATGAACAAGATCATCGATGATCAACTAAGAACAAAATGAAAGATTATCTTCAAGTCATGATATTGTAGATTCTTTTGGGATAAATTAAATGAATTTATTTACATAGTCTCTGGGAGATATCACGAAATTTAACCACATAATTACAAACGATAATAATATTTTTTTGTGAAAGTAAAAATACGATACATCATCCACTGATAAAAAAAAATCCCCTGGGAGCGAAAGAGAGATTTAAAAAAAAAAAAAGCTTAAACTTCTTTCAACAATTCGGGGACGGATAATTTCAACGACCCATGTTGTCGATCGATGGGTGACATATCCATACTTCGATCGAAACCGACTCGAGTGTTTTATCTCCTTCGAATTTTGAATTCCATTTGGGGGATGGGACGGGGTGGCGATGAAAAAATAAATCTCGCGAGTATGACCGCGGTTTTTATATTTTCGTTGGGGGTGGGGGTGGTTTGGTCGAAGAGAAAACTTCATCAATCGATAACGATTCAGGAAATAGAGGAACGCATCACGAGAGGCGACGGGATGTTCGATCCGTCTGGGAATATGAGGAGAAAATGCAATTACTTTTGGGAAAAGAAAACGGAATCTTATTCGCACGGGGTGAAACTTTTGCGTCAATTAGATATCATTTAAAAACACTGACTTGAGAAGTTCCCCTATTTTCACTGTCACTGGATCACAAGAGGAATAAAATGATAATGATCTCGCATACATTTATTTCCCTTCTTTATACGTAATATGAAAAATGATGAAAACCATCCCAAACAATTCTCATGCATGATATTAAATTTATTTAATAAGAGTTTTTTTTATTAATTGATAATTATCTAAATCAGAGTAAAGGAAAATTAATAAAATTGTTTTTATTTATGGATTTTAATATCCGTAGGTATGAAATGAATAAACATACATTGTGGAAAACAACTAGGATTTCACATTTTTATACAGTCTTGCAATTACCATAGATACCAAGTCCTGCAATCACCATAGATACCAAGTTCAGCAATCACCATAGATACCAAGTCTTGCAATCACCATAGATACCAAGTCTTGCAATCACCATAGATACCAAGTCTTGCAATCACCATAGATACCAAGTCTTGCAATCACCATAGATACCAAGTCTTGCAATCATCATTGATACCAAGTCTTGCAATCACCATAGATACCAAGTCTTGCAATCACCATAGATACCAAGTCTTGCAATCATCATAGATACTAATCACAATACACTGTTTTTAAAAACAGTGACAAACAGTGACTTGAGAAATTAGCCTATTTTCACCGTCACTGGATCACAAGAGGAATAAAATGATAATGATCTCACATGAAATTATTTCCCTTATTTATACGTAATAGGAAAAATAACGTCATCTATGTAATCATCAAAAAAAATAATTTTTTCATGCGGGATATTAAATTAATTTAATAAGTGTTTTTATAATTGATATTTCTCTAAATAAAGGGAAATGATAATTAATAAAGTTTATGATTATGGATATTAATATTCATAGGTGTAAAATGTTTTCCCCAATGTACGTTTATTCAAGTAGGATTTTACATTTTAATATAATCTTACAATCACCATAGATGTATTTAACGAAAAATAAATATAATTTAAAAATTTCAGAATTTAGCCTATTTTCAATGTCACAGAGTCGCGGATATCACAAGAGGAATAAATGATAATGATCTCACATGAATTTATTTCTCTACTTTTTACAGGGCATTTTAATAAGCGTTTTTATAACTGATATTTCTCTAAATCAAGGGAAAGGATAATTAATAAGATGGTTTTTATGTATGGATTTTAATATCCATAGTTGTGAAATAAATAAAGGTACATTGTGGAAAACAAGTAAGATTTCACATTTTAATAAAGTCTTGCTATCCCCATAGATAAAAATAGGTATCATTTAAAAACAGTGACTTGAGAAGTTCGCCTATTTTATTTGTCACAGGATCGCGGATATCACAAGAAGAATAATATGATAATGATTTCACATGCATTTATTTCTCTTCATTATACGTAAAACTTAATATATTTTCGTAAATTTAAACGTATTTATTTCTCTTCTTTATACGGGAAACTTTAATTAGTGTTTTTATAATTTATATTTCATACAGGTTGCCTATTTCGTGGATATCACAAGAGGAATAAAATGATAATGATCCCATATGCATTTATTTCCCTTCTTTATGCGTAATATGAAAAAATTATATCATCAAAAAAAGTTAACTATTTCATGCGGGATATTAAAATTTAATAAGTGTTTTTATAATTGAGTTTTTTCTAAATCAAGGGAAATTTTAATTAATAACATGGTTTTCATTGATGAATTTTTATATCCATAGTTGTGAAAGGAATAAACATGCATTGTGAAAAACAAGTAGGATTTCACATTTTAATGCAGACTTTCAATCACCATAAATGTATAGTTTGACGAAAAATAGATATTTAAAAACAGTGACTTGAGAAGTTCGCCTATTTTCACTGTTACATGATTGCGAATATCACAAGAGGAATAAAATGTTAACGATCTCACATGAATTTATTTCCGTTTTTTTATACGTAAAATGAAAAATGACGAAAATCATCACAAAAACTTATCTATTTCATGCGGGATATTAACATTCAATGTTTTAATAACAGATATTTACCTAAATCAAGGGAAGTGATAATTAATAAGATGGCTTTTATGTATGGATTTTAATATACATAGTTGCGAAATAAATAAACATGCATTGTGGAAAACAAGTAGGCTTTCACATTTTAATGCAGTATTGCAATCACCATAGATGTTTAGTTTAACGAAAAATAGATCATTAAAAACAGTGACTTGAGAAGTTTGTCTGTTTTCACTGTCACAGGATCGTAGATATCACAAGAGGAATAAAATGATAGTAATCTCACATGCATTTATTTCCCTTCTTTATACGTAAAACTTAACGTATATATTTTCGTAAATTTAAGTGTATTTATTTCTCTTCTTTATACGGAACATTTTAATAAGTGTTTTTATAATTGATAATTCTCTAAATCAAGGGCAAGGATAATTAATAAGATGGTTTTTTTTTATGGATTTTAATATCCATAGGTGTGAAATGAATAAACATACATTGGAGAAAACAAGCAGGATTTTACATTTTAATACAGTCTTGCTATCACCATAAAGGTATAGTTTAAAGATAAAACGATATCATTTAAAAGCAGTGACTTGAGAATTCGCCTATCTTCAATGTCACAGGATCGCGGATATCACAAGGGAAATAAAATCATAATGATGTCACATGCAATTATTTCCCTTCTTTATATGTAATATGAAAAATGATGAAAATCACACAAAATTAACTATTTCCTGCGGATATTAACATTTAATAAGAATTTTAATAATTGATATTTATCTTAATCAAGGAAAAGGATAATTAATAAGATGGTTTCTATTTATGGATTATATTTATTCTTTTTATGGTAAAATGGATTCTATTTATGTATTCTATTTGTTCTTTTTATGGTAAAATGGATTCTATTTATGGATTCTATTTATTCTTTTTATGGTAAAATGGATTCTATTTATGGTGAAATATTTTCCACAATGTATGTTTATTCAAGTAGGTTTTCCCATTTTAATACAATCTTGCAATCACCAATGCTTTATAGTTTAACGAATATATAAATATAAAATACTTTCATTAATATTGAGCTCGGTTAATAAGATGATAATTCCTTTCATTAATAATGCGTTCTGTTAATAATAATAATAATAATATTTTAATAATGTTAATAAATAGTTAATTCTTCCATTAATAATGTGCTCTGTTAATAAGAATATGCTATTGCTACCTCTCGGAATTTTGGAAATAAATTCAATATATACTGGAAATCACATTACTGAAAATCCATTCAAATATGTAATGTATTTTTAAACAAACTTTTGTTGATAGCCAACAGAACAAAGACATATGTGTGGAGATAAAAAAAAAACATTAATAATAACGTAGTTGTGAATCCAACCGAGAGATAGAAGTATTATCTTTTTATCAACAGAGCGCAATATTAATGGAAGTATTATGTTCTTATTAACCGAGCGCATTATCTATGGGAGTATTATCATCTTAGTAACCAAGCGCGATATCAATGGAAGTTTATCTTCTTATTTGCAGCAAACCAAAAAATATTGAATAAACTAAACGATATCATGTCCGAAATTTGATGTTACAAGTCGCAATGTTCATAAAAAAAAAAAGAGTAAATGGTATTATCTAAACCACACTAATTTTCTCGCTCACTACGATTAAATTTATTTTTAATAAATTTTTTCAAATAAAACATTAATTTTTACAGTTGTTTTAGCAGTTCCCTTTAAAACGGACATGAAATATGTGTTACTAAGACTAGCGCTATAACATTATCAAGTTATCTAAGTATACGAACATCTTTGGCCTTCGTGAATACGGTGATTATGAATATCGTGAACCTGTGGTGGTGTAATACCATGAACACCCCACCGACGGGTGATGGGGAATTATTTTAGGGATAAATACTCTGCATTTGCTTGTCTTATGGAAGAAACACCACAACAGATATCCTATCAGTGGAAGACAGTTATACACGCATTATCACAATTGTCACAGAACCACCTCGTTTCTGAAAATAGTAACTACAATAAAGCGGCCAACGAATTCAAACCTCACCCTTCATACAAGCTAATGGCGCAAATTGCCACTGGAGCACATGTTCGCCTTAATCTATAAGGATAGATGTGTATGTAGTATTTGTCATATAAATGTAGCAGTGTGGTATACCTGTTATATTATACAAGCACTGTACCACCTCAGTACGGACAAGCCACATTGTAAATGCTCTCAGGTCAGAACACACCTTGCTTCCAAGTTCTTGTACCGTAAGAGAAATACTACTGTGTCCAAAAAATAAGAACAATTTAAAATTCCCTGGTTTATGGAATTTAATTTTTATTTTCTTTTTTAGCTTGCTGGCACTGTCCTTGATATCAGTGTGAAATTTGATGTCAATATATTCATTAGTGTTTGAGTTGCGCTTGATTTTGTGTGACGCTAACAGTGATTCCGAAGATTTTTGAAATGTCTGAATTAATTGAGCAAAGAACTTGCATTACATTTGTTTGTATGGATGTATAAAATGTTGTAGATGGCATTCAATGAGCATTCCTAAATCGGAAAGAAAAGTCTACAAGTGGTATAAACAGTTCAAAGAAGGCAGAGAACACGTTGAAGACGAAAAGTCCTCTGGTCGACCATCAACCTCAACCGACGAAGCTCACGTCCAAAAAATTAAATATTTGGTGCTTACAAACAGTCTATTTACAATTAGATACATTGCTGATGATGTTGGAATTTCAAAAGGATCGGTCAATTCCATTTTGGGCCTCAAAGGCGTCAAATCTCACTTGCTACCGAAACACTGAATGCGCCAGCTCACACTATATTGATTCTTTGTGACTATTTCGCCAAAAATAAAATACATATCGTTCTACAACCCCCGTATTCACACCGTGCGACTTCTGGATATTCCCTAAACTCAAAAGACCACTCCGGCGACACCATTTTGAGTCGTCGATTGAAGAGATTCTACGTGAATCGGCGCGCGCTTTGAAGATCATCCCTGCCGATGACTTTTTAGCATGCATTGAGGATTGGAAAAAAAGTTGGCATAAATGCATTGTGTCCGGAAGGGATTACTTTGAAGGCGATGAAATAAATTTGGAAGATAAAATAAAAAGTTTTTGCAAAAAATTAATAATTGTTCTTATTTTCTGGGCACAGTAGTATTGGTCAATCACGCTGGTTAGTGCACATTTTGCTTACACATAATTGAAATCAGCCTAAAGTGACTGAAAAATGACCATAGCGCGACAAACCAAACCAATCCACGTCCTTCACCCCTAAAGAAATACTTGTCAATCATTCAGGTGTTTGAGTACCAACTTTGGCACAAAAAGCTATTAATTTCTATCAATGACTCAAAATAATTTTTACAAATTGGAATAATGTAATTTAATGATTTTAATCAATCAATTACATTTAAAGCAATAAGATAACTAATTTTTAATTTTTTAAATACTTGATATTTTAATCAGAGGCCATTCAACATTTAAACCTTATATAAATTTCCAGTGTTGCCCTGTAAAAAAAAACAATGTAAGAGAACAAGTGCTCAACTTTCTCATAATCTCTCGAATCAAAGGAAACATTTTTAGCCCTACAGATTTAAATTGCCCATCTCTAGTTGGACTAGGGAATTATTATTCAGATTCCCTAATTGGAATTTGAATAGAGCTTTCTCGTTTAATATGGTAAACTAAATTCCAATAAATTATGAACTATTAATTTAATAGGGAATAATTAATAGAAATTCCTGTCTGATTACGCTTGATTAATAAAATATTTTAAGTATGCATACTTGAAGTATTAAATATTATATATGTATTCATAGTACGTTATAAATATATAATAAATGAAGTACAAGTGTCATTAATAATATTTATGATACTTGTAACATACTATATTTATTGAATACATTATGAAATGTATGTCTAACATCTTAAAAATTACTTGATTTGTATATCATAAATAGAAATGAAAAAAAAAAAATAATAATAGTAATAAAATTAATCATAAAGATTTCGAGTTAAGTTGTTTAAAGTGATTATCTATGAAAAAATCTAAATTTAATTACGCTAAAGCAATACCATATTAGATAAATTAAAATATAATTCTAAATTTTACTCTATTTATAATTAATTTATAAATAATATAATCTGATAAAAATTAATTTAAATTACTGTAGAAAAAGATGAAGAATTAATTTGCCTAAAAAAGGCTACAAATTCTTTAAGCACAAAAATATTCCTAAATAATTATTAATAAATCCAGAAAGAAAACTTTGAGCTCGACTCGGGACTCAGTGGCAACGTGCGCCACTGGTGAGGATTAGGGCCGAGGTTCAATCCGCTGGCGGCGTTGTTGTAGACACTGTTTCAAAAAACCAAGAGAATTGATGGCGTTTGGATGGTCAGCATCTTGCCTCGTTGTCGTATTACCTGGTGGGACCTGTTTTTCTCCCATACGATACCCAAATACGGGGTAGTTACCCCTAAAAGTCCTTCCGAAAGTCACTGCCCTCCTTCTTCAACGGCATGGAGCCAAGTCAGACTTCTACCTACGAATGCTCCTTTACAACAGAAGCTGCCCCTTTTCCTCCATCCATAATTAGATTACTCAGGGGATGTCTGTCCCACGCATAAGAACACTGAGGATTAGACACAATAATAGATAATTTTGTTGAATTGATCTCAATTTAATAATTTTCAGTAAAATTGGAAATTCAAAATTTTTATTCTATATCTAAAACTACTTCATGTTAAACACTTCTTCCAAAAATTGATTTTGGCTTCACATTGTCCAATAAATCAATAAAAATATTTTTTTCTAAACCCAATGTATTTTAAATAAAGATTTTATGCTTATAAAAATGCAACCTTAATTTGGAAGGAGCTTTCGATAAACTTCTAAGTACTGGAAAAAAAAAAAGTAATGTTCATGATAGAGATATTTCTTCCTTTCTATCTCTACTTGGGCTTTTTTTTATGAACTTACAAAAGACAAAAAAAAATAAGCATAAAAGGATGGCTTTTTTGGATGCTTTCCCAAATCTCAATCTACTCAGAGCAAAAGTGATCCATTTGTCGTGTTCTTACCATTAAATGTTTCAAATGATTTATGAATCCTTAATTGCTTATGGTTTTTTTTTAACTTTCGCAATTCGCAAAATTAGTAGTGAAAAGTCAAATTCAAATTAAATTTAAAAATTTTATTTCCACAATTCCCTTCAAAATTTGAAAAAAGGTAGACAATTATATGGAGCCTGATGACAGAGTGATTAGCTCTCTGGAACTCAGTGCCACAGGATTCGAATCCCGATGATGACATGGATACTTGTAGTGGTTCTGAATCTACTTTAAGCGGTAGGTCCCGGTCTAATATGATTGTAGATCATTAGGTTTGATTTTGTTTGTCTCTCTACGGTCATCTTGTGCACACTTTAGGCTAATTAGACTGGGGCCTACAGTTTAAAGTGGACCTGAAGCCCGTGGCCAGAGTGTCAGCTAATTGGCCTCATGTAGAGTGTTAGGTGTAAGGCTGTTAGCCATACGCCGTAAAAAGAAATCATCTCCTGTCTCGAAACCTGCTAGTAGGCTGACGGCCTTGCCTCGCCATGAGGCTATTGCGCCAATAAAGAAGTCAAATATATTTTCATCCTTTTTCACCAGCATAATTATAAATGTATATACCGAGATATAATAACTGGCGTTTTTCGTAATCCTTCTGTGGATTCTAGAATAACATAAGGGTGTGGGGGCTTTCCGGCTTAAAGATTTATCGTACCATCTCCAAAATAGATACGATAATATTCGTTCCTGCTTCGCTTGTCGAGTTCAAATTCTATGTATCCAATTTCGCACTACTGATAACATGTGCAGCTACCGTAAAGGAAGATTCAGTTTGCAATTAGATGATGGTCATTGCGAAAGGGATCACTTAGAGGTCACTATGACAATGGTCACTTAAAATTGATTGTTTGGTTTATCGCTCTACGGTCACTTTTTGCACTCTTTAGGCTAATTAGACCAGGACCTAATATTTAAAGTGGATTCCGAAACACTGATAAACATCCATGCCACAGCTAGGATTCGAACCTGAAACCTGTTTTCCAAAGGCCAGAGCGCTAGCCAATTGGTCATCATTTCGCTAAGTTGAAGTCACTGCTGTTAGAAACGGGACAACTCGATAGGGATTCTAACAATGTATTTAAACTATTCGCTTTGACAGTAAGGCTGCCTGGTGTAAGCTTTTCGGGTTTTCTTTTATACAACACATAAATGTGGGTAAATTATCCCTAAAGAACACAGACGATCTCAGGTAATGTTAAATCCTTCTGATTTATGAAAAAAAAACAGATTACGATAAAAGTAAAAGCTAAATTAACATCTTACAATACATAATAAATAAATAAATTTAGATAAATTTCAAATACATTTATCAATAAATGCAAATATTTTATTATAAATTATTTAAAGTATATACAAACTAAAAAAAAACAAAAAAACATTACATGTTAATGCTCTAAATCTATTCAAAATAAATAAATAATCAAAACAAGAATTCAAGTCATTCTTATAAATTCAATTTTAAACTATTTTTATGTATATTTCAAGATTTTTTATCTTAAAAGTTTTAAATGCTTTTTTTTTCAATTCCTTCTATTAGCTCACACTCTCACTATATATATCTTGTTCATATTTTCAATCGTTAATAAAATACTTTTTATTCATCCACTCAAGTTCAAATACATTTTTTTTTGAACTTGTAGTGGATGACACTTGATGTTAATACAGTTTTTTCAAACATTAATTCAGTAATTAAATTTAATTAATTAATTTTAGTTTTTTTCAGATTTAAGTTACACATATCTACCAATAGATGGCGCCAGATAAACTTAAAAAAATGCATGAAAAATATTTATAAAAGACTTTCTGCAATGTATATACAAAAAAAAATATCCCTTTTTCCTAGTATAAAATAAAATAAAATAAATTAAATTAAAATTTAAATCTAATATATTTAATGACTAGAAAAAGTTTAAAGGGTACGTTACAGAATTTTCTATGCTCACAGGGGTGTAAAATTAAAAAGGTTTAGTGCTATTGACACTATTTTTTGAAATCTCTTTTTTTCTTCTCTCTATTATTTTTTAAAGGTGAATTAAATGTTCAATGAATAAATATAGTAACAGTTAATAACAGTTTTAAAAGAATAATGCATGTATAATTAAACTTTTCACAAATTTGCCTCAAAACAGGAATATAACTATAAAATTTGGAGATTATGAATTTTTTATCATATGATCATTTTCATTATGTCACAAATGTACAGGAAAACTTAAAATAAAAAGACTGTTTTACACAACTTTAGAATTAAAAATACATAATGACCAAATAACTATAATGAAAAATTTATACTGCAATGTCCTGATAAAATTAAAGTTTTAATGCCTCGAAATAACAGATTGTGAGTACGAAACACAACATGAAAGTCGAATTATTGCTATTCTGATGATGCGCACGGAAAAATTCGTATGTCAAAAAATACATTCATTGAGTTTAAGGATGTTATAGAGTAGTGACAACAACCACATATCAAACTTAAGGACTATTGTTCCAAATTCAGTTGGTGCACTGTGTCAATTATATAGCCTAATTCTATTATGATTCCTGGATAACTTTGAATATGCTAAATGTATGTTGCTGTAATAGAGAATGGTTACAGTTCTAAAACAACAAATCATTTTACTTGATGCCGATGGGCTTAACTTTGTTTAATTCCACATTGTTTTCCCCAGATTAGTTGTAAAAGAAATGTCACATAAAAATACTAATCTTTGTCCCTCGCAGTGTCCATTCTAAATTTTGACGTCAAAATTGCACCCTGCATAACTTTGAATCATCTACTATACGCTTTTCTAGTATTGAATGACTCCTTGTCTAGGCATTGTAAAGTATTAGCAAAAATGTAAACAAAAAATGTTTAAAAATAAAACTTATTTAAACAAACAAATATAATCCGACTAACTAACAAAATTAATCACCTAATTTAAGAAAACAAATTTAGCGAAATGATAACTGTTCCACGTAAATGCCTGAAATGATTCTTCACAGAAACAAACCCTATTAACAAAGCTGTTTTTCTAGTTGGTTTTACTTCTATCTGGAGGTCCTAATGATCCCTGTCCTAGATGATGGTCTCCTCCTAATTCAGTCCCCTCTGTCGTAATGAGAACAAAGCTTTCTAATGAAACCCACCCAAGGAACATTACTCACCAGCTATCTGCGACGCGGAATTCGCTTGTCACTTAACAACGCTTGAAGAACTGCTGTCTTTTGCTTTCCCCGTAGAAGGTTGGTTATCTCTTTGTTTCACATGCTTTTTACCCTGTTTTCTTTTATACATAGCATGGTCAGATAGGGATACAAACTCAAATATGGAAATTATGACTTCAAACAGTTTAGGAATTGATTATTGTGGTTTTATTCGTAACTTCTACAAAGAAATATTTTTATAAATGTAAAACAAGCTTCTATTAGCAAGTTACAAAAAACGAGCAAGATTTCTATATGAGCTCGTGCGTAGTGCTAGTGTGACTTAGGAATCTAGTTCGAATCCACTGGTGGTTTCTATTGCAGTCACTACTACTATTACATCACTGTACCTAGAGCTGTTTACAGTTTGGTGATGATGTGGGTGAGAGAAGTCTGACTGGGCTCTGTGACGTTCTTACAGTCATATGAGACCGGGACCTACATCTTAAAGTGGATTTCGAACCATTACAAACATCCATTACACCGCCGGGATTCGGACCTGATACCCGTGGCATCGAGCGCCAGAGCGCTAGACACTCGGCCATTCAGGCCCTCCTATTCCAGTCACTATTTTCAGAAACAACGAGATTCATTTTTGATTATGAAAACGTGCGTTTTTTCGAAGATATCTACTATAAGACACACAAATGCGAGGTCTTAATGACCTATCCTTCCAGAAGCCAATGTTAGGAGGGCGAGTCACATTATGTACAAACATTAGAACTTGAAACCCATATTTAAACCTTACATCCTGAAATTCATGTTTATACTCTATACCCTGAAACCAACGATTAAACCCTGGACCCTGACGCCCTTGCTTAAAATTTACACCCTAAAACCCACAATTAAATCATATACCCTGAAACCTATATTTAAACCATAGATCCTCAGACCCACGATTAACCCTAGTTCCAGAAAGCCACAATTAAATCTTAAACATTAAAGAAAGCAATTCGATTCGAAACCCTACAAGTGCTGTCGAATTAAAAGCCCTCGTACATAGTATAACCGAGTACGGACGCCATTAAATGTTAAATCCTAAAAATATTTCAATTTGGTTAGAGAAGATGAGGAGAAAGACAAGAGGTACGGAAATAGGTGCGACAAAATGTGAGTGCAATGTAACAGGCATATCATAATGTTCCTTGGCAATGCTGCAATTGCTACAATCCACTATTGTAGTGGGGATGAACCCAAGATAAAAAGTCAGATAAAAAGAGATAAAAGTTAGCAAAAAATAGGAACAAATAAAGAAAATTTGTTAGAAACTCAATTATATCTAAGAAATACCTATTCTAGGCGATATTTTTTCTAACATAAAATTTTCCCTTGATTTGTCTAGAAAAAAATTCAATGAAAAATATATAATTAAACAAACTTTAATTAACAAGCTTAACAATATTTTAATTAATTAATAAAGAGCACAGTAACGAAACAACATATGATTATTATTTTTAATGTACTAGTAAGCTTTGTACTTTAACAATAATAATTCTTTTCTAAAATCAATAATTCTAAATAATAATGTACTTGTACTATTTTATTAAATAAAGTTATATTTTAATTATTGTTAATGCTGTCGTAAATGTGTAATGAAACGAAACATTACAATTATTACTTTATTATTAAATATTTTAAAGAGGGAATGGCTATATTATAAAATTTTACTCAAAAGTAAGATGAAAAAAAAACGCAATATTAAAACATATTTTTCTCTTCACAGCTGTATTAATATTTCATGCATTTTCTTATTAATATAATGCAATGGAATCATAAATCTTTACTCAAAGGATGCACAAAGCAGTAGTCTACAGAAGAAAAATTCACGAGTTAATAAATTTCTCTTGTACAAACTGTTTAATTTTTTCGTCCATGCATTTCTGCAACAATGTATGATGTTTCTTATTTTAGAAATATCATTTTCCTTTTCTTCTTCTTGATTTATTTATGAATGAATGAAACAATCTTTTCAGTATTGTGAATAAAAATTATTGGATTAAACTTTGAAGAAAATTGATATGACTTAAATTAAAATAAAACGTATTCTGACTTGACTTGAGTTGATACTTCGAGATGTATGCTCTATTCTGCTGCTTTATTCCAATTTATCCAAATACTTATTAAAATAGAATCTATAATGTATTCTGAAAAAAAATGTTTTTCAAAAAGCGATAATACGAAAACTTAACTGTTAACTTAACTTTAAGAAAAATTTATTTATTAGCTAAAAATAATAATTATAATAGGTTTTGTTTGTCGCTCTACGATCATTTTGGTGATCACTTTAGGATAATTATACCGGGCCTAGAGGTTAATGTGGATTAAAGGTTGATAGATCTTTTTTTCAAGCACGTGTTGACCCTTACGTTAGACTTCGGACTTTGTACGGTTTTTTTCAGCTCGTTAGACTTTGGAACCGATGATTGGTTTTGTTTTGTTTTGTTTTGTCTCTCTACGGTCATCTTGTGCACACTTTAGGCTAAACAGATAGAGACCTACACCTAGTGGATTAAGAACCACTAACAAAACATCCACGCCACTGTCAGGATTCGAACCTGAAGCCTGGGATACCAAAGACCAGAGCCCGAGGACTGCAGAAGGAGAGAGGAAAAAAAAGGGGTGAACAGAGAGTGATGAATTGTGAGCAGTACGGAGGGGGCAAATGTCACTAAAAAAAATGTTTTAGACAAGATGATAACTGAGTATTAAAATCAATATATGGATTGCTGACCATTATTCTAAATGCAAATCAATCAAGAGAGATTTTCAAATTGGGTTTCAATGCGTAACCCTGAATACATTAATAATCTATAATTCAAGGTACGAGTAAGTTTAGAACAATGAAATTGCCATTTTAGAAAACAGTGGCAAAACGTGGACTATTCTTTGTGGTCAAAGATATTTCACAAAAAGACTGAAAGATTATCAGGAATTTGCTCCGTGCATACTGCGCAAAGTTGAATCTACTACATTTTTTTCTTTCCTGAAGCTAAAAGTTAAAATGTTCTTGCACTAGAAGGTAACAAAATATTAAAATCAATATATGGATTGATGACTCTAATTAGTCAAGAAGGGATTTAAAATTATGGTATCATTACATCCTGGGTAACGCTGGATATATTACAAATCTATAATTCAAGGTGCAGGTAACTTCAGCACAATAAGATTGTCATTTAAGAAAATAGTGACAACATGACTGTTGGAGATGGATTGTGTTCAAAGATATTTATTATTCAAAGTTGGTGTTCCAATATATTTATTATTCAAAGTTGGTGTTCAAATATACACTCAAGAGCCAAAACATTATGACCACCTGTCAATAACGAGTTGACCCACCTTTGCAGCGCAACACAGCTTCAACTCGCCTTGGCATGGATACCACAAGTCCTTGGTAGATGGCCGGAGACAGATTGCACCAGATGTTTAAGCAATGGTCACGCAAATCCGAGATATTGCGAATTGGTGGTCTTTGCACTCTGAGCTGCCGCCCCAGACCATCCCAAATGTGTTCTAACGGATTAAGATCTGGTGAGTTAGGCGGTCAGGACACTAACTGGAATTCAGCATCATGTTCCTGGAACCACTCCAACACAATTTTAGCCTTGTGACAAGGGGCGTTGTCCAGTTGGAACATTCCTTTTCCAGCTGGAAAAACAAAGGCCAAGTAAGGGTGCAACTGGTGCGCAATGATGTTCAGATACACTGAAGCATTCATGGTCTGCTCTACCACAATCACGGGTCCCAGAGACGCCCAAGAGAACGTCCCCCAAAGCATAATACCGCCACCAGCGGCCTGTGTATGACCTATTGTACATTGAGGGAGCAACTGTTCGCCTGTAAGATGGCGTATCCTGACACGGTCATCGGCGTGATGAATGACAAACCGTGATTCATCTGACCAGGCAACTCTCTTCCACTGATCCATGGACTAGTCACGATGTTTCCGAGCCCAGTGCAGGCGCAGTTTGCGATGACGCTTGGTCAGCAAAAGCACATGAGTGGGACGTTTGCTGCGTAGCTCTATATCCAACAATGTCCGCTGAACAGTGTGCTCCGATACTATTCTACTTGGCCCGACGGTCAGCTGAGCCACTGTCTGGCTCCGCGTTTGCTTCACCATGCGAGACAGTCTCCGACGATCTTTTTCTTTGATAGCGTGTGGGCGTCCAACACCATGTCGTTTACTGCTGGTTTCACCGTCATTCATCCACTTTGCATAAGTACTAACAACTGTAGATCGCGAACGACCCACGATTCGTGCAGTTTCGGAAATACTTGTTCCGAGCCATTACAATCTGCACTCTATCAAAGTCGCTTAGAACCGCAGCCTTTCCCATCACACACAGCAGTAAGTGAAAGAATGATTCTTCAGACTATCCAGCAGCAGTTAAATATCACTTCCACCTGATCACGTGCCTTCCACCTCATCCAGGCGAGTTCATTGCAAAATGTAGGGTGGTCATAATGTTTTGGCTCTTGAGTGTATTTATTATTCAAAGTTGGTGTTCAAAGATATTCTCAAAACGACTGAACATATATTATCAGACCTTTCGTGGTGCATACTGGGAAAAGTTCAATCTGTTATATTTCTTTTGTTCCTGAGGCTAAAATTAAAAATGTTCTTTGAATAGAAGTTACCAAAAAGTTGAAATCAATATATAGATAGATGACCATTATTCTAAATACAAGGCAATCAAGAGTGTTTTTCAAATTATGATTTCAATGAATCCTGGTTAACGCTAAATACATTAAAAAACTATAATTCAATGTGCGAGTAACAGTAACTCAATAAGATCTCTGTTAAAGACAACAGTGACAACACGTGGTTTATTCTGGTGTTCAAAGATATTATTGGTATTCAAATTTATTTATTATTCAAATTTAGTGTTCAAAAATATTCCCAAAAAGACTGAACAGATATTATCAGGCTTTTCGTGGTGCATACTGTGCAAAGTTTAATCTGCTACATTTCTTTCGTTCCTGAAGCATTAAGTTAAAATATTTTTGCACTAGAAGATAGCAAAATATAAAAATCAATACATGAATTAAATGACTATTATTCTAAATTCAAATCAATTTAAGAAAGGTTTTCGAATTGTGGTTTCATTGCAGCATCTAGGGTAACGCTGAATACAACAAATCTATAACTCAAGGTGCGAGTAACTTCAGATCAATAATATAGCCTATTAAAACAACCAGTGACAAAATCTATTTTTTTTGCCATCAAATCCCACTACCAGACTAATGAAACTGGGAATTAAAAGTTAGCATTGAGTTTTAGACATTTCGCACAGCAAATCAAACATTTTCCCACTCCTTATCGATAATTTATTGTGGACACGGGTATTTAAGCAGCTTTTCCGGATAAGAACCTCAACCTCCGTTCCGAGCCAGTCCGGATAAGACATGGACCTCGGGGCGATAAAAGACTGTTATCCTCCATCCATCCACTGCGCGTATTTATCGGCGGAATCATAACAAGCGGCTAATGGAATCAGATTATAAGGGGAATCACAATGGCTAAACGGCCCGCCACCTCGTACTCTGATACCATCTCAGATGCGATCAATGCTGTTTCCTTCGAGCGGCCCTCAGCTTTCCGTTATTTTTAGCAGGTCATCAGCGAGAAAAGTTTACCTTAAGTGACTTTTTCCTCTGATTATATGTGGGTTGTTGGCAGAGAGGTAATCATACACGAGTGAGCCATTTTCAGCTAATGTTGTCATAGCAACACTTGACTCCCTATTTTTTCCCAACTTTTTTTTCCGTTTTCTGGTAGTTTTATCGTTCTTTCAGCTGAGATGCAACTACATTTCATGGTGTTGCGAAATAAATCACTTTGGAAAAAGTGTGATGTAAAGTGAGAATGATTAGAAAGTGTAAGCTAATAATGGTGTAAGGTTATAATGATTAAAATTCAAAAAGGCAACATTTTTCATGCAGCTTGGTGTAGAATGGTATACAGTTGAATTTCTAAGCAAGATAATCCAATTTCTATATTCACTGATGTGTTTACTCTGACTCACGAGGAATTCTTCGGCCACTGCGACTTTGCGTGTCCAACTCGTGGTACTAGAAGCAAAGGAGGACTAAAATTCGAATACGCTGTTGGCATGGTTGCAATCAGTGTTTTCAGAAAAGAGTATAATCGAGGGTAATTATGACATTATGTGTCTATTTGCTTGTGACCTATAAAGGAAAAGCAGTGCAAATTTATTTCGACACCTCAAATATGCAATTCATGTAAAAGATGCAATTCATGTAAGCGTTGGTTAAAAATTGTGATGGGGAATTTAAGAGTTTTATCTTTCTCAAAACCGTAAAATTGCAGTTTGTCGCTTTACATTCATTTTCTGCATATTTTAGGCAATTAGAGCGGGACCGATAGTTTAACTTAAACTCCGAACCTTTAACAAACATCCATGCAACCACCCAGAATTTGAATCTGACACTTGTGGTACCAAAGGCGAAAGCTCCAGCCAACTGGCCGTCATTCCGCTAAAACTATATCGAGGCATACCAGTTTTACTTACAATGAAATGTTCTTGTACTAGTAGGTAACGAAATATTAAAATCAATTTATGGATTGACGGTTATTCTTCTAAATGCAAATCCATCAAGGAGGTTTCACTGCATCCTGTGTAACATTGAATGCATTATAAATCTGTAACACAAGGTAAGAGTAACTTCAGCACAATAAGATCGCCATTTAAAATAATACTGACAACATCTATTTTCTTCACCATTAAATCCCATTGCCAGATTAATCAAACTGGGAATTAGAAGTAAGCATTGATTTTGAGACATTCCACACTGCAAAAAAAAACATTTTCCCACTCCTTATCGATAATTTATTGCGGACACGAATGTTTACGCAGCAATTCTCGATAAGAACCCCAACCTCTGTTCCGAGCGAGTCCGGATAAGACATGGACCTCGGGGCGATAAAAGACGGTTATCCCCCATCATGTATCCATCCACTGAGCGTATTTATCGGCGGAATCATAACAAGCGGCTAATGGAATCAGATTATAAGGGGAATCCCAATGGCTAAACGGGTTGCCACCTCGCACTCTGATACCATCTCAGATGCGATCAATGCTCTCTCCTTCGAGCGGCCCTCAGCTTTCGTTATTTTTAGCAGATCATCAGCGAGAAAAGTTTAACCTTAAGTGACTTTTTCCTCTCCTTATATGTGGGTTGTTGGGAGAGAGTTATCATAAACGAGTGAGCCATTTTCAGCTAATGTCGTCATAGCAACACTACACTTTTTATTTTTTTTCCAACCTTATTTCTTCGTTTTCTGGCAGTTTTATCGTTCTTTCAGCCGAGATGCGACTACTTTTCATGGGCGTGAGAAATAAATCACTTCGGAAAAAGTGAGAATGATTAGAATTCAGTAAGGCAATATTTTTAATGTGAGTTGCGCATTAAGTTTCCCGAACAAGAAGATCCGAGTTTGAAACTCGACTGATGGGTTTATCCCGGAGATGGTTACGTGGAAATTGTCGGCATGTCCAACTCTTTGTACCAGCCACGACGCAAGGTTACGCTTCGAATTCGATGATGGCATGGTTGCAGTCACTGCCTTCAGAAAGAAGGTGATTCGATGGCAATATGTGTGTATTTGTTAGTGACAAATGAAAGAAAAAACAGTGTAATTTTGGTTCGAACGTTCAAGTATGTAATTCATATAAGCATTAGATAAAACTATTTATGTGAATTCTTCTACCATATCTTTCTTAAAATAATAAAGATTTGGTTTGGTTTGTCCTTTACGGACATTTTTTGCACACTTTAGGCTGATTCGATCGGTTGTTTAAGTTAGATTCCGAACAACTAACAAAAAATTCATGCCAGGATTCGGAACTGAAGTGGCCTGTGGTATCAAAGGCCAGAGCTCTAGCCAATTGACCGCCATGCCGCTAAAACTATAAAGATGCATACCAGTTCTAGTTACAATGAAATATTCATGTAGTAGAAGATAATATAAAAATAAATTTATGGATTGCCGCAAATTATTCTAAATGTAAATCCATCAAGGAGGTTTCAATATATCCTGGGTAATGGTGAATTATTATAAATTTATAACTCAAGGTGGGAGTAACTTCAGCGCAGTAAGGTCACGGTTTAAAATAATACTGGCAACATCTATTTTCTCTGCCATCAAATCCCACTGCCAGATTAATGAAACTGGGAATTAGAAGTAAGCATTGATTTTGAGACATTCCATACAGCAAACCAAACATTTTCTCACTCCTTATCGATAATTTATTGCGGACACAAGTGTTTACGCAGCAATTCCCGATAAGAACCCCAACCTCCGTTCCGAGCGAGTCCGGATAAGACATGGACCTCGGGGCGATAAAAGACGGTTATCCCCCATCATGTATCCATCCACTGAGCGTATTTATCGGCGGAATCATAACAAGCGGCTAATGAAATCAGATTATAAGGGAATCACAATGGCTAAACGGCCCGCCACCTCGCACTCTGATACCATCTCAGATGCGATCAACGCTCTCTCCTTCGAGCGGCCCTCAGCTTTCCGTTATTTTTTGCAGATCATCAGCGAGAAAAGTTTACCTTAAGGGACTTTGTCCTCTCATTATATGTGGGTTGTAGGCCCCTTACGTGTCACAGGTAATCATACACGAGTGAGCCATTTTCAGCTTATGTTGTCATAGCAACACTCGACTCTCTATTTTTTTCCACCCTTTTTAATTTTCGTTTCCTGGTTGTTTTATCGTTCTTTCAGCCGAGATGCGACTACATTTCATGGGCTTGCGAAATAAATCACGTCTGAAAAAAGTGTGATGTAAAGTGAGAATGATTAGAATTCAGAAAGGCAATGTTTTTAATGGGGCTTGGTGTAGAGCGCATTTGGGGTTTCGAACAAGATGATCTGAGTTCGAAACTCGGCTGATGTGTTTACTCTTGAGACAGGCACGAGGAATTTAACTGTCAGCATTTCTTTGTGTCAGACTCGTAGTACCAGCCTCAAAGGTGGGCTATGGCTCGAATCCGCTGGTGGCAGGGTTGCAGTCACTTCTTTCAGAAAGGAGAAATCTCGATGGCAATATGTGTGTAATTACTTGCTTATTTAAATCTTCAAACATGCAGTTCATGTAAGCGTTAGATAAATTTTTTATGGGAAATTTTTTACCAAACTTTTCTCAAAACAGTAAAGATTTGGTTTGGTTTGGTTTGGTTTCTTGCTTTACGGTCATGTTTTTTCCACACTTTAGGCTAATTAGATAGTGGCCTACAGTTCAACTTGGATTCCGTATGTCATTTTACGGTAATTTTTTTGCACACTTTAGGCTATTTAGACCGGGACCTACAGATTAACTTGGATTTCTAACTGCGAACAAACATCCATGCCACGCCAAGATTCGAAACTGGAGTGGTCTATGGTGCCAAAGACTAGAGAGCTGGCCAATTAGCCTTCAAGGCACAAAAACGATAAAGAGGCATACCCCTTATAGTTACAATGAAATGTTAGAAGATACTAGCACTAGAAGATGTACTAGAAGATAACGAAATATTAAAATCAATTTATGGATTAACGGCCATTATTCTAAATGCAAATCCATCAATAAGGTTTCTAAGCATCCTGGTTAACTCTGAATACAATAAAAATCTAAAACTCAAGATGTGAGTAACTTTAGCTCAATAATACAGCCTATTAAAACAAACAGTGACAACATCTATTTTCTCTGCCATCAAATCCCCTGCCAGATTAATGAAATTGGGAATTAGAAGAAGTAAGCATTGATTTCGAAACATTTCACACAGGAAACCAAACAATTTCCCACTCCTTATCGATAATTTATTGCGGACACGAGTGTTTACGCAGCAATTCCCGATAAGAACTTCAACCTCCGTTCCGAACAAATCTGGATAAGACATGGACCTCGGGGCGATAAAAGACGGTTATTCCCCTTCCTGTATCCGACCACTCCTCGTATTTATCAGCGGAATCATAACAACCAGCTAATGGAATCAGATTATAAAGGGAATCACAATGGCTAAACGGCTTGCCACCTCGTACTCTGATACCATCTCAGATGCGATCAATGCTCTCTCCTTCGAGCGGCCCTCAGCTTTCGTTATTTTTAGCGGATCATCAGAGAGAAAAGTTTACCTTAAGTGACTTTTTATTCTCATTATATGTGGGTTGTTGGGAGTGAGGTAATCATACACGAGTGAGCCATTTTCAGCTGATGTTGTCATAGCAACACTACACTTTTTATTTTTTTCTCCACCCTCTTTTATTCGTTTTCTGGTAGTTCTATCGTTCTTTCAACTGACATGCAGCTACATTTCATGGGCTTGCGAAATAAATCACTTTGGAAAAAGTGCGATGTAATGTGAGAATGATTCGAATTCAGAATAGCAATGTTTTTAATGGGGCTTGACGTAGAGGGCGTTGGGTTTTTCTTACAATATGATCCGAGTTCGAAACTCTTCTTATGTGTTTACTCTAGGAATGTATGAGGAATTTGTCATCAAACATGTGTTACGTGTCCGACTCCTTTTATCAACCACAACGGACGGTTGTGGTTCGAATCCGCTGGCGGTACGGTTGCAGTCACTGCTTTAAAAAAAAGAGGTGATTCGATGGCAATTTTGGCAATATGTTTGTATTTGTTTTTGATACCAGAATTAAAAGGCAGTGCGATTTTGGTTCGAAACCTCATACATGCAATTACTGTAAGCGTTAGATATAAATTGTGATGGAAAAACTTGTACCATATCTTATCAAAACAGTAAGGATTTGATTTTGTTTGTCGCTTTACGGTCATCTTTCTGTCTATTTTGGGATGATTAGGCTGGGTCTACAGTTAAACTTGGATTCCGAATGACTAACACACATCCATGTTTCGCCAAGACTCGAACCTAAAGTGGTATAGAGTACCAAATGCCATAGTTCTAGCCAATAAACTATAAACAAGCACACCAGCTCTAGTTACAATGAAATATTCTTGTACTAGAAGATAACAAAATATTAAAACCAATCTATGGATTAACGGCCATTATTCTAAATGAAAATCTATCAAGAATGTTTTAATGCATCCTGTGTAACGCTGAATGCAATATAAATCTGTAACTTAAGGTACGAGTAGCTTCCGCGCAATAAGATCGTCATTTAAAATAATAGTGCCAGCATCTATTTTTTTTGCCATGAAATCCCACAGCCAGATTAATGAAATTGGGAATTAGAAGTAAGTATTGAGTTTTAGACATTTCACACAGGCAAACCAAACATTTCCCCACTCCTTATCGACAATTTATTGCGGACACGAGTGTTTACGCAACAATTCCCGATAAGAACCCCACCCTCAGTTCCGAACGAGTCCGGATAAGACATGGACTTTGGGGTGATAAAAGACGGTTATCCTCCATCCTGTATCCATCCACTGCGCGTATTTATCGGCAGAATCATAACAAGCGGCTAATGGAATCAGATTATAAAGGGAATCACAATGTCTAAACGGCCCGCCACCTCACACTCTGATACCATCTCAGATGCGATCAATCCTCTCTCCTTCGAGCGGCCCTCGGCTTTCCGTTATTTTTAGCAGATCATCAGCGAGAAAAGTTTACCTTAAGTGAATTTCTCCTGTCATTATGTGTGGGTTGTTGGCAAAGAGGTAATCATACACGAGTGAGCCATTTTCGGCTAATGTCGTCATAGCAACACTAAACTCTTTATTTTTTCCCATCTTTTTTTCCCGTTTTCTTGTAGTTTTATCGTTCATTCAGCTGAGATGTAACTTCAGTTCATGGACTTACGAAAAGTCAGAATTTCTTCGGAGAAAGTGAGATGTAAAGTGAAAATGATTAGAATTCAGAAAAGCAATGTTTTTAATGCGGCTTGGTGTAGAGAGCATTAGGATTTCAAGCAAGATGATCCGCGTTCGAAACTCGGCTCTTGTGTTTATCCCGGAGATGGTTACGAGGAAATTGTCGGCAACCATATCTTTACATGTCCGACTCTTTGTACCGTCCACAACGCAAGGTTAAGCTACGAATTCGCTAGTGACATCGTTGCAGTTACTGCTTTCAGAAAGAAGGCGATTCAATGACAATACGTGTGTATTTGTTTGAAACACATGAAAGAAAAAACCAGTGAAATTTTGGTTCGAACCTTCAAACATGCAATTCAGATAAGAGTTAGATACAAATGTTTCAGGGAAATCATTTAGGATATCGTTTACAAAGCAAAAAAGTTTTGGCTTGGTTTTACGGCCATTTTTTGTACACTTTAAGCTGATTAGATCGGGACCTACAGTTTAAGTTAGATTCCGAACTACTAACAAACATTAAGGCCACAGCAAGGATTCGAAACTGAAGTGAAATGTGGTACCAAAGGACAGAGTGCTAGAAAATTGGCGGTCACTTCGCTAAAACTGTAAAGAGGCATACAAATTTTGGTTTCAATGAAATGTTCCTGTAACAAAAGATAACGAAATATTAAAATAAATTTATGGATTGACGACCATTATTCTAAATCCAAATCCATCAAGAAGATTTCAATGCGTCCTGGGTAACGCTGAATGTATTATAAATCTATAACTCAAGATGCGAGTTACTGCAGCGCTATAAGATCAAAGTTTAAAACAAACAGTGACAACATCTATTTTCTTTCCCATCAAATCCTACTGCCAGATTAATGAAATTGGGAATTAGAAGTAAGTATTGATTTTAAGACATTTCACACAGCAAACCAAACATTTTCTCACTCCTTATCGATAATTTATTGCGGACACGAGTGTTTACGCAGCAATTCCCGATAAGAACCCCAACCTCCGGTCAGAACGAGTCCGGATAAGACATGGACCTCGGGCCGATAAAAGACGGTTATTCCACTTCCTGTATCCGTCCACAGCACGTATTTATCGGCAGAATCATAACAACCGGCTAATGGAATCAGATTATAAGGGGAATCACAATGGCTAAACGGGTTGCCACCTCGCACTCTGATACCATCTCAGATGCGATCAATGCTCTCTCCTTCGAGCGGCCCTCAGCTTTCGTTATTTTTAGCAGATCATCAGCGAGAAAAGTTTATCTTAAGTGACTTTTTTCTCTCATTATATATGGGCTGTTGAGAGAGAGGTAATCATACGCGAGTGAGCCATTTTCAGCTAATATTGTCATAGCAACACTTGACCCTTTATTTTTTTCCCACCCTCTTTTTTCTGTTTTCTGGTAGTTTTATCGTTCTTTCAACTGAGATGCGAGTACATTTCGTGGGCTTGCGAAATAAATCACTTTGAAAAAGTAAGAATGATTAGAATTCAGAAAGGCAATGTTTTTTATTCGGTTTGATGTAGAGAGCATTAGATTTTTATAACAATATAATCCGAGTTCAAAACTCGGATTAGGTGTTTATCCAGAGGATGGGAGCACGGAATTTGTCGGTCATCATATCTTTATACGTCTGAATCGCGATACCAGCTACAACTGAGAGCTGAGGTTCGAATCCGCTGGTGGCATGGTTGCAGTGCCTTCTTTTTCAGAAAGGAGAAGCCTCGATGGCAATGCATGTATATTTGCTAGTTTGTTCGAATCTTCAAACATGCAGTTTACCTTATCGTTCTCAAAACAGTAAATATTTGGTTTGGTTTGGTTTGTCACTTCACGGTAATTTTTTGCACACTTTAGGCTAATTAGACCCGGACCTAGAGTTTAGCTTTCATTTCAAACTGCTAATAAGCATCCACGCCACGCCAAGATTCGAACCTGGAGTGGTGTATGATACCAAAGGCTAGAGCTCTAGCCAATTGGTCATCAGGCCAGTAAAACGATAAAGAGGCATACCAGTTCTACTTACAATGAAATGTTCTTGTACTAGAAGATAACGAAATAATAAATTCAATTTACGGATTAACGACCATTATTCTAAATGCAAATCTATCAAGATGGTTACAATGCATCTTGGTTAACGTTGAATGCATTAAAAATGTATAAGCTCAATAAGTTCGACGTTTAAAACAAACATTCACAACATATATTTTCTTTGCCATTAAATCCCACTGCCAGATTAATGAAATTGGGAATTAGAAGTAAGAATTGAGTTTTAGACAGCAAACCAAACATTTTCTCTCTCCTTATCGATAATTTATTGCGGACACGAGTGTTTACGCAGCAATTCCCGATAAGAACCCCAACAGCCGTTCCGAACGAGTCTCGATAAGACATGGACCCCGGGGCGAAAAAGACGGTTATTCCCCATCCTGTATCTATGCACCCCGCGTATTTATCGGCGGAATCATAACAAGCGGCTAATGGAATCAGATTATAAGGGGAATCACAATGGCTAAACGGTCCGCCACCTCGTACTCTGATACCATCTCAGATGCGATCAATGCTCTCTCCTTCGAGCGGCCCTCAGCTTTCCGTTATTTTTAGCAGATCATCAGCGAGAAAAGTTTACCTTAAGTGACTTTCGTCTCTCATTGTATGTGGGTTGTTGGGAGAGAGGTAATCATACACGAGTGAGCCATTTTCAGCTAATGTTGTCATAGCAACACTACACTCTTTATTTTTTTACCAACCTTTTTTTTCGTTTTCTGGTAGTGTTATCGTTCTTTTAGCAAGAGATGCAACTACATTTCTTGGGCTTGCGGAATAAATCACTTTGGAAAAAGTGCGAATGATTTGAATTCAGAAAGTCAATATTTTTTAAGCGGCATGGCGTGGAGGGCGTTGTGGTTTTCGAACCAGATGGTTTACGAATAAGAAGAAGATCTGAGCTTCAAACGCGGTTTATGTGCTTATCCTGCGAATAGGCACGAGTAAATTGTAGGCCACCATACCTTTACATATCCGACTCTTGGTATAAAACACAACGGACGATTGAGGTTCAAATTCGCTGATGGCTTGGTTGCAGTCACTGTCTTCAGAAAGAAGAAGATTCGATGGCAATTATGACAATATTTGTGTATTTGCTTGTGACTCATGAATTAAACAGTAATGCGATTTTTGTTCGAATATGCAATTCATGTAAGAGTTGGATAAAAATTGAGATGGAAAAATTCATGGCTCCTCTTTCTCAAAACTGTAAATATGTGGTTTGTCTTTTTACGGTGAATTTTTTCACACATTAGGCTATTTAGACTGGGACATATAGTTTAACTTGGATTCGGAACTATTATCAAACATCCATGCACCCACCAGAATTTGAACCTGAAGCCTCTAGTACCAATGGTCGAATTCTAGATAATATGCAGTCAGGCCGCTAAAACTATAAAAGTGCATACCAGTTCTAGTTACAATGAAATGTTCTTGTACTAGAAGATAACGAACTATTAAAATAAATTTATGGATTAACGGCCATTATTCTAAATGCAAATCCATCAAGATGGTTTCAAAGTATCCTGGCTAACGCTGAATGCATTATAAATATGTATCTTAAGGTACGAGTAACTACAGATCAATAAGATCGTCATTTAAAACAACAGCGACAGCATATATTTTTTTTGTCATTAAAGCCCACTGCCAGATTAATGAAATTGGGAATTAGAAGTAAGCATTGATTTTGAGACATTTCAGACAGCAAACCAAACATTTTCCCTCTCCTTATCGATAATTTATTGCGGACACAAGTGTTTACGCAGCAATTCCCGATAAGAACCTGAACCTCCGTTCCGAAGAGTCCGGATAAGTTATGGACCTCGGGCCGATAAAAGACGGTTATTCCCCTTCCTGTATCCGACCACTCCGCGTATTTATCGGCGGAATCATAACAAGCGGCTAATGGAATCAGATTATAAGGGGAATCACAATGGCTAAACTGCCTGGCACCTCGTAATCTGATACCGTGTCAGATGCGGTCAATGCTGTCTCCTTCGAGCGGCCCTCAGCTTTCCTTTATTTTTAGCAGATCATCAGCGAGAAAAGTTTACCTTAAGTGACTTTTTCCTCTCATTATATGTGGGTTGTTGGCAGAGAGGTAATCATACACGAGTGAGCCATTTTCGGCTAATGTCGTCATAGCAACACTACACTCTTTATACTTTTTTCTACCCCTTTTTTCTTCGTTTGCTGGTAGTTTTATCGTTATTTCAGCCGAGATGCAGCTACATTTCATGGGCTTGCGAGATAAATCACTTCAGAAAAAAAAGTGAGATGTAAAGTGAGAATGATTACAATTCAGAAAAGCAATGTTTTTAATGTGGCTTGGTGTAGAGCGCTTTAGGATTTTCGAACAAAATGTTCCGAATTTGAAACTCGGGTTATATATTTACAATGGGGTTGGACTCGAGAAAATTGTCGGCAAACATATCTTTACGTGTCTGACTCGTGGTAACAACCACAACGGAGAGCTGAGGCTCGAATCCACTGGTGGCATGGTTGCAGTCACTGGTTTCAGAAAAGAGGTCATTTAATGACAATTGTTGTTGTTATTCTAATTCAGCTGGCATTACAGAAGCAGTTAATCTTTATGCCATAAGCAAGGGCATCGCCGCTGTTACTTAGTTAACACTACACATAGGGGCACTTGTAGTTTTAAGATATGTTACGGACGCGAGTAAAACTACCCCCCCAACTCTCTACGATCCTATTAGACTGGGTCCTAGTGTTTAATGTGGATTCCGAAACACTGCAAACATCCATACCACCGGCCTGGACTCGACCCCAAAACCTGTGGTACTGAGCGCCAGACAGGTAGCCACTCGATCATCAGGCCCTTCGATGACAATTGTGACAATATGTATGTAACTGTCTGTCACCCATGAAGGAAAAAGCAGTGGTTCGAATCTTCAAACATGCAGTTCATGTAAGTATTAAATAAAAATTGTAATTGAAAAATTTCTAGCATATCTTTCTCATAACTATAAAGATTTGGTTTGGTTTGTCGCTTTACAGTCATTTTTTGCACATTTTAGGCTAATTAGACGGGGACTTACAGTTTAACTTGTATTCCGAACTACTAACAAGCATTCATGCCACTGGAAATATTCGAACCTGAAGTGGCCTTTGGTACCAATGTCTAGAGCGCCACCCAATTGGCCACGAGGCAGCAAAAACTGTAAAGAGACATACCAGTTCTGGTTACAGTGATTTTTTTGAGATGGTAAAGTGGTAGTTTTACACCAAGAATTGTCATGAAAAATCGAACATGTTTATTTAACATAAAAATCTCGGAATTGCCATAAAGATCCAAGAAATGCCATAAAAGATCGAAAATCTTTTCCTCAAAGTTAAGATGGACAGTTCAAGCCCTATATGTTTCAAATTGTCAATGACGCCTGGAAACTTTAATTTTGTTACAAATTCATTTTTTTGTGTGTAAAAAAGACATCAAAGTAACCGGCACTCGGAAAAAAAACTAACTTTCCTTGTATTCGCTTTCATAATTATTGAAGCATAATTCATAATTAATAAAATTATTAAAGCAATACACAAGGTGACCATAAAATAAATTGCTCTACTTGGAGACATCTACAGATAAAACTAAAGAACGGAATGAAACCGAGTTCCATACAGCAGAAGGTATAGAGAAAGGAATTCTGAAAAAGAAAGTACTAAAAGCTGATTTCTTTATTGAACCATTTTTGTTTCAGATTAACTCATGGAAAGTTAATTATTAGCAATATTTCATATATGTTCAAATAAAATAAAATACACATGCAAAAATGAATGGCATACAATATGAAACTCTCGGAAAATTACATTTAATTAATTAATATTATCGCAAACTAGGCCAAATGCAACATTTCCACGTGCTTATCTTCCCTATGTTCCCTATATAGCATGTGATTTATGACATTCTTTAATGCTTCGCGTAAACTGTCACCTTGGATGTTTGTAAGGAACCTTTTAATGTTCTCTTTTGAGGAATGTGGGTTTGTACAGCCACTAACATATACAACGTATTTTAGGTATCTCTCGTAGCTAAAAGTTATATGGGATCCTTTACTTTTTTATTTTGTTTGTGTTTTAATTAGTAGTATTGAGTACAATAATTTTCGTTCGCAGCTATCAGAAACAAAAAAAACCTTTCCTCTTTCCTTTTTTTTTTCCTGATTTATGGCTAGTTATATACTTTGTGCTAAAACTGTTCTTTATAACTGTTATTATTATTTTTAATTCAAATAATTTATTTTTTTATGAATTTAAAAACGGATAAAAGCAGGTCAATTTCAATTTTTTTAATCATTTAATTTTTTTCCTTTTTTCCAAAAATCATATTAATTCCTGAATATGATTTTTGTTATGTTTATCATGCAGAATGAATCACAATACTTTATATTCAGGTACTGACATTTTCATATACATTTTCATTTATATATATATATATATATATATATATATATATATATATACTAATTGCTACGATATACTGATAATCAATTAAATGTATGATTAAAGAAGGCGCTATAGATGTTTAGACGACCTAAATAAGATTATTCACATTAACACTCACGTTACATACTGGGAATTCGACGTGTCTTCTGCTATTCGAAACAAAATTCTAGGTAGTTGCTCTAAAACCTTTCACGTAATGCCCATTGCCCCATGGATGTTTTATTCATGACGTTTATAAACATGAATAAGGCCGACCGAAGTACAGTAACGAAATTTATTATATTAAATTTTTAATATTCAGTCCAGAGAGTATTCCTAAAATGTAGTAAAATACATAATAGATTAGATTTTTAGTATTCTTTTTTGTAGTTTTACTTTACTATTTTTTTTTTTGGCTTAGATAGATAGGAATTATTTCAAATAATAATATAAATTTGTGTTTAATTTTTCTGTTTTAACAGGAGTGACTTATTTGTCAATAATAATCAATAATACAAATAAAATCAAATATGCGAAAAGGGAATAATCGTAAGCTATGACAGACGACGTTTTCTTGAAATCGTAGCTACTTCTGAATGGAAAAGAAATTAAAGCAAGAGCAAATGTTATGTTCATATTTATTTTCTTTGCATACCACCCAGATAGCGTCATCTTATTAATGTCAACATTTTCTTGTATCATCGAAATCGTGAGAATTCTCTGTAGGTCAACATGAGTGATTTAATATTAGAATAATGTCACTATTCCCGTCTGGTTCAGGTCGCTGAGGGAGTTCAACAGGATGTGAATCACCACTAAAACTGCAAAGATATTGCAGATTCAGCGTTACGTAGGCTGTACCATATATGTGCGCCAACCTCATTGTTCCATTTGTTCCAGTATTATTTGAATGAGCAACTCTCAAGACCAATTGAAGGATATATAGATTTAGTATAGTATTCATTGGGACCTGAATGACCGAGCGTTTAGCTCTCTGGTGATCGGTACCACAAGTTTCTGGTTCGAGTCCTGGCTGTGACATGGATATTTGTAGGGGTTTCGGAATCCACTTTAAGCCGTAGGTCCCGGTCTCATATTACAGTAGAGCATCATAGATCCCTGTCAGACTTCTCATCCAAATCATTCCCAAATTGTAAAGGACTAACACATCTGTAGGTCTAGTGATGTGGTGTGGTGTAATAATAGTAGTATAGTATTCATTGTCAGCTTAAACAGGAAGGTTTTGCTTAATGGGTTTCGAAACTGGTTTGAATAAATCAGAATGCAAGGCCCTATCCACCAATCTGTATTAACATTTGAAGTTAATTATGTGCACTATTGATTTAATGTGAATAGGTATATTGAAACACTAAATGCAAATCTCAAACTTCCTAAAGGAATGTAAAATTGTTTAAATTTACATTTATGTTAATATTTTGCTTTGATTGAAAACAAAATAAAAAAAAAAAAAAAAAAAACGAAACCGGTTTCGGAATCAAATAAGAAGTGATTTTTGTATTTCCAATATCATGCTAAAAATTCTAATCAAACGAGACCATTTCGCCTTCAAAATGAAACCAGATATTTGTGTATGGAAATACGAAACAACTTTTTTTTTTATCTATTCAGATTGAAATGAGTCACTTGAGTTTTCAGTATGGCATCAAAAGGAAAAATTTATTCTTGCAAAATAAAAAAATAAATAAATAAATAAAATAAAAGGGAGACAAAAAAAAAAAACTTTTTTTTTCTTAGACCCACATTTCACACAGGTGTTGTACTTGCAAGAATAAGAATTTTCTTTTTTGCATAACTTTTCGCTTTCTGCTGAATATATTTAAGGCGAAAGGTTTCAGTATAGATTATTTCGTTTTTTTTTCGTTGGTACCAAAATTAAATTCTGGATTTTTGTAACTAAATGAATATTTAATATATCACATCATCTTTTTAAATTCACCATCTTGCAAATACTTTAAGAAAGCAGTTACTTTTTATCTTTTTTTTTTTTTTTTTTTGCGATTACTATGTTTGAGTAAGAAAATTCTTTATTTTACATTCTTTTTTTATTTATTTATTATTATTTTTTTTTTTAAATTTTTGCGAAAGTATATATATTTGTATAATCTTCACAGTATAACTATTGTTATTAACAGAACAAACCTGTCCTGTTAATAACAACAGTTATACTGTGAAGATTATACAAATATATATATTGTTATAATGATATATACATATTGTCATGTACAAAACATTATATATATATATATATATATATATATATATATATATATTGTTTTATATTGTTGGTAGAAACTTGTTGTCTTTTGTTATTAGCATTACAATTTTTTTTTTAAATTGTATTAACTTTTATTTAAATCTGTGATGAAGATAAAATTTCATGTGAAAAAGTGTGATATTGCTGTTTCTCCATCGATCAATTATACGAAATATTATTGTATCATATTATTACTATATCACCTTTTACAAATTATAAAATATGATTTGCAAACTTATGGCAAAAAAAATAATAATAAATGAGAAAAATACAAGTATAAAATTAAACGTTTTTCTTTTATACTTTAGAAATATTTCTTTCCTATTGTTGCCAAATCATATTAGCATCACCAAATAAGTATTAAAAATATTTTCAGCCATATAGTAATTACTTTTAAAATAATGGACAAATCAAAAAGGTAGATAGCGGGTTGAGAATCCGAATAATAATAAAAAAAAACTTTGTTCGAAATCCGATCTAGGCTCTGTGTTCAAACTAGAAGAAGCATGGTAAATCCCTAGGTTGGATTATTCATCCGTTGGATTTGATAGAAAGGAACATAAAAAGATATTGTGAAACACTATACCTAGCAATATTTACTTAAAGTTGTTGTGGTAAATTAGAATTCTATGCAACAGCCCCGTATGGTAGCCCTGAGTAACGATGAATCTTCTACATATTTTTCATTCTAGTGGAGAAAGTTTTAGGTTAAAATGCTCGGCATTTGTCAGTAACAATATATAATACATAAATTTGTCATTTGCCCTAATACATAAATTTATCATTTACCGTAATACATAAATTTATCATTTACCCAAATACACAAATTTATCATTTACCCAAATACACAAATTTATTATTTACCCTAATACACAAATATATCATTTGTCATGATACATAAATTTATCATTTGTCCTAATACATAAATTTATCATTTGCCATAAAATTTTTTATTTGCCTTGATACATAAATTTATCATTTGTCTTAATACATAAATTTATCATTTGTCCTAAAACATAAATTTATCATTTGTCCTAAAACATAAATTTATCATTTGTCCTAAAACATAAATTTATCATTTGTCCTAAAACATAAATTTATCATTTGTCCTAAAACATAAATTTATCATTTGTCCTAAAATATAAATTTATCATTTGCCATAATACATAAATTTATCATTTGTCCTAAAATATAAATTTATCATTTGATATAATACATAAATTTTCATTTGCCCTATTACAAAATCTTGTAATTAACCCTAATGCATAAATTTATCATTTGTCCTAATGCATAAATTTATCATTTGCCCTAATATATAAATTTAAAATTTGCCCTAATATATAAATTTATCATTTGCCATAATATATAAATGTATCTTTAAATAATTCAAGTAGGTCAAATACACCAGAAATACTTCGCGTGCCTTTTTTACCACACTTATAGTTTAATAACTTACGCTTCGTCAATACCTAAATTTCATTTCTCTAAAAGCATCTAATCTTCATTTTAATGATTTAATATTTTGAAATATGTTTGGCATGATAGCACCTAATTTTTAAAAAAAATACTTGAAATATCATTCTCACTTGCGGGTATTGAACGAATCCGGGAGTTTACTGTATGAAATAAAAAAAAGACACATGAAATAAATTAAGCAAAAGCAAATTTCAGTCCACATTCAGAATTCAACAATCTGAATAGTTTATGAATTTTGCTTTAAATATTAATGAATACCTTCTAGCGTTTTATTAAATTTTGCTTTTTGCCAATCGATATTCTGCTATTGTACGCTTGCAAATCTTAACAAAACATAAAGAAACTAATTTTTTAAAATTATTTCATTACATGAATATTGAAACGATAGGAGAAAATAGTAGGAAGTTAAAAAAAAAATTACATAATGCAAACATATTTTGCAATAAATATTCACAAAGGTAAATGATGTTTAAGAAAATTTCGTTTATGAAATTTATAATTACGTGTATACTATTATCATAAAATCATAACAATGTTAGAAAATAGCTCTTTAAAAGTCAGTACAAACATGATATTTGCAGATTACTTTGAATTCGCAAAAACACTCATACATAATATAAATAATTCAGAATATTTATGCGTTATAATTTATGATGCAATTAACAATAAATATAAAATAACCATAGATAGTTTTTATAAGATTAATTATTTTTACTGAGTAACAGATAAAATGCATCTTTTGAATTATGATAAAACTCTAAAGATGCATTTTTTAATTAGATAACACTATAACTTTTGAAACTGTATTAGTTGTCTAGACTATTCTAGAAAATTAGACAATCTAAATGCATTATTACTAAAAAGAAAACCTAATTTTTTTTTTAAACTTAACAGTTATTTTTAAATAAATAATTAAATGAATGAGATAACGAATAATTTTTAATTAATTTTTAGGAATATTTTTGCAGTTAAAATGATAATACTGTTTTGTATTTGGGTTCGTCGTTTATTTTTTTCATATAATGTATGATTATTATTTGTCTTCCTTCAGAATGTTTGTTACTGAAATATTCACACTTTTGCCGTAATAGAATAAATTAAATATTTATGTATTGTTCTTGTTGTGTAATGTCTTGTATGATAGTTATTAATTTCAAATGAATATTAGAACTAAATTTCTAAATTAAATAATTTGAAATGTTAACTGTGAAGAAATTTTATACAGATAAATTTTATATTAAAACTTATCGAATATCTATTATTAAGAAATATTATTAGTTCATTATATAAACGATTATTGTAAACCAATTTACATAACATGATTTCAACATCCAAATAATTGTATGTTGACACCATGGTTTTATATGTGATATTTGAATTGCGCAAAGAAATGCATTATGTCGGCGCTTTGATAGAATAAATATTTTTTTTTTCAATATTTTTGTGTATCATGTATTTGTATCCATGTTTTTAATGTACTTTATTTTTTGTGTTGCTATATTAAAACATTCTATGGTGATGTTAAGCATTTCCTATTTAGTGAAGGTTTACATTAGGGTTTCTATAATCTCAATTTTTTTTTTTTTTTTTTTGCTGAGATATTAAACACAACAAATGTCTAACATTACTAAATGCAAGAAATAAAATTGAAAACAAAAACCCAATTATCTTCAAATTTCCACTACACTTCAAAAAATAATACATAAATTAAGATTATTAGCAAAAAATTATTAATTTTTAATGCTATAAAATACCACCCCAAAAAATAAATGATGTTCCTGTATCACAAAAAATATATATATATATATATATATATACATATTACATCAGCCCAAATTCTGCAATTTTAATACTAAACGCAATTTTCATTACATTGTCCATATCCATCTTATCCATCCGCGTTAATCATATCATAATGTTAATCAAATTTTGTGTGAATAATCAAACCGTGGTACCAAAGGCTAGCGCTCTAGCCAATTGGCCATCAGGCCTCTATTAATCCTAGGAAGATGCTTGCCTCCTGCAATTCAAGTTGTATTTTATCGGATTCACAACACTATGAGTGTTGCCAGATATCGTATTATAATTCTGGATACATTAAGATTTCCGCATACATTTGTGAACTATCATTATAAACATTAAATATTAAAAAGTAATAAATAAAAACAAATTGACTGATCATTTTTGCATTTAGTTGCAACAAAACTTCAGCCAGATGCTAAACATTAATTAATATCTCACACCAAGTTCTTTTAATTTTTTCAGACTATATTTATTTTTTCATAAAAAAAAAATACATAAAAAATTTTAAAAAAAACAAAAAAATATTGGACGAAGAATTTGGTAAGTAATTTTTTTTAAAATAAATTTAATTAATTTAAATTTAAAATCCTTAATTAATGCTTAAAATATCATTTCTGTAAAATTCTTCATGCAATTTCGTGTTATTGTCGAAACTGTGTGACCTGAAAAACATAAAATATGAATAGAAATATTATTGCAAAATATATTATGAGAACTATTGAAAACGATATCACGAGAAAAATATTGTACACCGCATATAAATAAAACAGTAAATAAAATAAAATTATTATAATCTAAATTAGATATTCCCAAATAATCTTATGAATCCGTAATTAATACCACGACTAATGGTATACGAAAACAGGCGAATACGAGATAGAAAGACACTCGGGTTAATCCATAAGAGGTTACTAGATTGGTCCCCAAAGTGTGCGGTATAGTCCCCTAGTGCAAGTGTGCGATACCTTCTCCTAGTACAACAATCCTCAAACTTTGTTGATCCGTAAGTAGAAAATAATTAAAAGCTTTACATATATATACGTGCGTATTTGTAGAAAATTAAAATCATTTATTTATTTTAATTATTATGAAAAACATTTAAATTCACTTACAAAGTTACATTTTTACTTAGAATTGAGTTTGAGAATTTATATTGCATTTGATTAGAAATATCGGAAATATCTGATTTCATGTCATTCTCCGAATAGTTCTCATAGTTCTGATTAGTTGAATTTCATGCCATGCCAGATTTGAATGCAGCTTTTGTTCTGTCTCTAATCTACATGGGCCTACGTATTTGGCGTACCTTAACGTATTTGACGTCAATTAACGTATTGCTTAACGTATTTGGCATACCAACGTATTTGGCGTCAAGTATAACTTTGGGTAAGCAACCCCGATTAATTATCAAGGGGAAACAATTCCCATTGACCGTCGGTGGCCTGTTCATGTTATACACGAGGCCCACTGAGGATCCACCTTTAGCTTTCTAACTGGTATGGGGTATATAATCGTAGGTAGGTAATGAGGTATGCAAATAAAAAAGAAAGAAAAAAGTGGTAAACAGTAGTATCTGGTCTTTTTCAGGGCATGTATTAAAAAAAAAGTCGAGAGGGTTAAAGCCTAAACAGTTTAGAAGATTTTTAAAAAAAACTATTAAAAAAAACTACCAACAACATTTGCCGCAAAAGCAGATGTTTACAATTTACTTTGGATTATAGGTTGTATATGATTGCTATAATTGAATTTTTCATTTTGGTATTTTGCGGAACGTGGCTTTAGTGTGGTTAAAAATTTGTTAAAAAAAACGAAAAAGGGGCCGATTACAAATTAAAAATGTGTTGATTTAAGTATAACGCTAATGATAAATTAGGGGATGATTAATTCTCTGATAGTAGCTCATCAGGTTCACCATTCCCATTGGCATCATTAGGGGCCTGAATGGCCGAGTGACACTCGGTACCACAGGTTTCGGGTGCGAGTCCCGGACGTGACATGGATGTTTGTAGTGATTCGGAATCTACTTTAAACTGTAGGTCCCGGTCTGTTTAGCCTAGAGTGTGTACAAGATGACGGTAGAGTGACAGACCAAATCCCGTTGGCATCGTTTTAAATGTTATTCGCAATTTGTATTTTCATATCTCATTTTTCATTATCTCAATTTTATGAGTATAATGCGTTTTTTGTAGTTGATTTTAATAAGTAATTTTGTAACTTCAAGGCTTCTTATTTATAATATTTAATTATCATGCCTCAAGGTAGATTAGGCGAGGCGAGGCGAGGCAGATTAAAAGGTTCTAAGTTATTTCAGTTTCGATTAAAAAGGTAGATTTTCTGTGGTCCCTTCGTAGTATTTTTTTTGTTTAAAGAGGACAAGTAAATATGGGAACCAATGGGTTATCATAATATTGTTTTATCCAGTTTTGCTACTAAAATAACAGATATGAAATGCTATATTAAATAATGTTTAAAATAGATATGGGAGTGCAGCTTTTTGTTTATTATAGTTGGGCATAAAGGTACAATGATTTAGATCCAAAACCCTCATTAATTCTCCCGTGTGATCTTCCATTCACAACTTTAATTGCTCAATTAATTCTCGGATAGCAGAAAAGATATAATATGACACTTTCCATTGAAATTTTCGCCTCAAGTCCGGTGACTCCAGGTCCTCGGGTTTCTGTTGTTCACAGCCGAAAGCCGAACTACGTGGTGACTTTGGCAAACCCGAACGGGAACTAATCATGGTTTTGGGGCACTAAATGAATGCCCGCTGTCGGGGAATTCGTTTCATGTGGCGCGAATGTTCCCGTGATCACTTCAAAGCTTTTAAGCCCGGGCCTCAGCCATTAATCATCACAGTCTTTAACTGCAGCTAGGGGTAGTGCAAGAAAATTGGAACTCACCCCTTCGATGGTGTGAGCTTGGTTCGGGGAAGTTTAGAAGAAGATTATGTCATCATGATCTTTACTAACTCCTTTAAGGTACATGGAAAGGCTGTCCGTAAATCAGTATTACTCTTGAAGCACGTTTAAAATCATGCATGTAATAATGCTCTCTGAAGTCGTTTTGCTCTTTGAATTTTTTGAACTATTGGTCAATAAATTCCAAAATTCATTCATTGAAATACTCCTATTAACTGCGGTCCGATGGCAAACAGGCTAGCGCGGTGCTTCAAGTTCGAATCCTGGTTCTGGTATGGATGTTTCTAGGTGGTTCCGAATCTACATTAAATTGTAAGTCTCGGTCTAAATAACCTAAAATGTGCACAGGAGGACAGTAGAGTGACAAAACAAACCCATATTATTGTCTATGGATAATATTTTATCATTATAGCTTACTGCTGTATCATAATTGTTGACTTGAAATTTGTCTTCGTGTACTTTGACTACAAGATTCTCCACAATTGTCTGGTGGTGACACAATTGTATGCATAGTGGCATTCTATTGCTCTGTTATTCTATTAACCTATCGGGTTATATTTAAACTTAATGCTAAACATTTATAAATGCTGTATTATGTTTTGAGGATAATCAAAAAATTAAAATTTCTTTTTTTTCTTATCCCACTTGGTAGACAGCAAAATATAGACCAAATCCAAGAACCCGTGTGGTCTCATGGAAGGAGGGAAAGGGGGCAGCTTCTACCGTGATGAATCACCTGTAGGTGGAAGTCTGACTTGGCCCTGTGACGCTGAAGAAGGGTGGCAGTGTCTTCCGGGAGGAATTTAGAGTGAAGCAAACCGCATTTTCGTATCATATGTAAGAAAACCTGGAAACCTCACTCAGGTAATCTGACTAACAATGCATGGTGCTGAACATCACAAACACCACCGAGTTTTCTCTTTTTTAGACCTCGTGTCTACAGCAAAGCCGCTAACAGATTGAACTTCGCAGAAAATAATATTCTGGTACAAGATCAAATGTATTATTCAATAAAAACACGCTAATTATATTAAAAATTACGTCATTTATGGGGACGTGGGATAGATAGATCTCCAAAGTTTTGATTTACAAATCAGTATAAATAAGTATTTGTTCTTAAATTTTGACAAAGATAAAGAATCAACTTTAAATTTAAATGACAATTTTGTATCCAATATGTGTAAAAATTGAGAGAGAGAGAGAGTAATTTGTAACGGAGGGGCTTGGGGAATATCCCAAACTGATATTGCAAGGCATTTTAATGTGTCTTCTGGGATTCTGTGAATGATTCTGGGATCATTTACACCAATAAATTATAGTAAATCATTTTAAATATATTTTATATTATATAAATATAGAGTCGCTCGGAACCCATTTTAAGCCGTAGGTCTCGGTCTCATATGACTGTAAGAATGTCACGGAATCCAGTCAGACTTTTCTTTTTTCTTTTTTATTTTATTTTATCATTCACAAACTGTAAAACGGCATCTCAGCTTTAGGCACAGTGACGTGGTGTGGTGTAGGAGTAGTCATATTAGACTGGGATCTACGGTTTAAAGTGAATTTAGAACCACTACAAATATCCATTGCACCACCGGGACTAGAATCCGAAACCTGCGGCACTGAGCACCAGAGCGCTAGTTACTTGGCCATCAGGTCCCTTTTAATAGTTACCTTGTGAAAATATTATAATTCCTTATAAACAATCAACATCAATGTTGGTAAACACTTCGTCATCTGTGTCGGTGGCCTGGTGGCCAAGTGGCTAGCGAACTGACTATTGGTACCACAGGCTTCATGTTCGAATTCTGGCGATGGTATGGGTGTTAGTGGTTCGAAATCTACTTTAAACTGTAGGTAACGGTCTGTTTATCTCACGTGTGCACAAGATGGCCGTAGAGCGACAAACCCAATAAACCGTCAGTGTCGTTCTTTTGTCACCAAGTAGAATAGTTTTTCGTTTTGTACAATATACATTAGATTTATATTGCAGAGAGAAAAAACATTTTTAATTTAGTATTGTACAGAACGAAAAATAATAAGGAAGAGGAAAAAAATAAGGTAGGAAGATTTTTTCCTTCCTTATAATTAGAGCATAATAAGGAAGTAAATTAAAAAAAAATAAGCTATATATAATAACAAAAACGGATAATTAATTAGATACTGAATAAAAATAAAAACTATATAAATATAAAATATAAATTTTCTAACAATATTGATCAATGATTTTATACGCTTCACAAGATTCAATGTTTAATCCCTATATGTATTTCAAAATATGCCACTTAAAACGATCGATAACGACTCTATGAAATTGACACATGCTACCAAATGATTTTATGATTGTTACCAGACCTCCCATTGCTGAACAGCTCGTGGAATAGAGAGAACGGAGTCTTTAAAAGGAACGATAATGTTCGTCTTTTCTATCCAGGTTTTCCTTTTTTTTCCCGTTCCCGATCTCTTAAAACTTTCATGTGCCGAGAAGTTTCGCTCTTCCAATTTACCTTAACCGCCGACGGCGAGGAATTTCCACGTGATTGATGCGGTGAGTTTTCTCGCGGGAAAGGGGGAGGGGTGGTGTTCCTCAGGGGGATACAAAATTCTACTTCCTTATGGCCCCCTCACATTCCACCATTAACTCGCAGAGTTTCACAGAGCCAAGTGGCTTTTGTCACGAACCGTCTTTAGCACATTGTCCCAGATACTCTTTTCAGAAGAATAATCACTTAGAATAATGTAGGAATTTTAATTTAGATCTGTTGAGAAAGTTAAAATAAATTATTGATTATTTATTGGTAAATTATTTATAAGTTGTTGCTGCTTCCCAATTTCTGGGTGCTAGCAACTACAAAGTTCGATGTATGGAAGATTCAGTGTTCCAAAGGGTTACTCTACATAGTATTACCCACTTTTAATATCGTTGATATATGATAGTACCGATATTTTTATATTAATAAGTTATGTTGATGCTGTAAATGTCAGGCACCTTCACATAATATAATTATGCACTTTAAATTAAGATTCGTGTTAGGTCCAAGGTTCCACCGTATTGTACCGACTTTCATATACATTCTTTGATAATTAATCCTGGTAGAACTGACTGGATCTACTAGTCATTAACATTGATCCATTTTATGTTTCAAAAGTAGAATGGTATGTATTATATGGTAGGCGCCTTGCCTTATGGCAGCTTGTCTATGGAATGTCAGATAGGTAGTAGATTCAGATCTAAATTATTGATTATTTATTTGTAACTTATTTATAATTTGTTGTTGTTTCCCTGTGTCAGATTACTAGCAACAACAAAGTTCGATACATGGAAGATATTCGATATGATAGATATTTCGATCAGTGTTCCAAAGGATTCCTGTCACACTATACCCATTTCTAATATCATTGATTAATGATAGTATCGATATTTTTATGTTAATAAGTTACTGTTGAGGTTTTCGAATTCCAGGCATATTGACATGAGGTAATAATCCACTTCAAATTAAGATTTGGGATAGGTACAAAGTTCCAAGTTTCCACTGTATTGTACCGACTTTAGTAAACATTAATTGATAATCAATCCCGGTAGGATTGACTGGATCTACTAATCATTACAAAGCTAAAATCATTAAAAGCTAATCATTAAAAGCTATGTTTCAAAGGTTATAATGATGTGATATGTGGTAGGGACCTTGACATGTGGCTGTTCGTCTCTGGAAAGTCAGACAGTTAGTAGATTCAGATCTAAATTATTGATTATTTATTGGTAAATTGTTTATAAGTTATTGTTGTTTCCCAATGTCAGGTTATTAGCTACTACAAAATTCAGTATATGGAACATTCAGTGTTCCAAAGGTTTACTGCCACACTATACCCAATTTTAATATCATTGATTAATGATAGTATCGATATTTTTATATTAATTAATTATGTTGATGTTTTTGAATATCATGCACCTTGACATGAAGTAATTATCCCTTTCAAATTAAGATTTGGGTCCAAGGTTTCACTTTACTATACATACTTTGATAAATATTCATTGATAATCAATCCTGGTACATGACTGATTGAATATACTAGTCACTACAAAATTAGATGCGAGTTCCATTTTATTTTCAAAGTAGAATGAAGGCACTTTGACTTGGAGAAAGTCAAGGTGCCAATACCAATAACTACCGCTACCTAAGCCATGGCCTGATGACTAATTGGCTAGCGCTCCGGCCTTTGGTACCACAGGCTCCAGGTTCGAATTCTGGTGGTAGCATGGATGTTTGCTAGTGGTTCAGAATAAACTTTAAACTGTAAGTCCCGATCTGTTTAATCCTCGTGTGCACAAGATAAACGTAGTGAGACAAGCCAAATCAAACCAAATCTTGACTTGTGGCTGCCGTCACTGGAAAATCAGATAGATAGTATATTCAGCTATCCACATTGTGCTTAGCACACTCTCTTCTTCATTGGTGTAACATCTCCAGAGTGGGCCAAGGTCGTCTGCCTACTAGAAGATTTCTAGACAGGAGATGCTTTCTTTTGACGGGGTAGTGTTGCCATCCCTCTGTCCAATGCTTTACAGTCATATTTAACCGAGACCTACAGTTTAAAGTGGATTCTGAAACACTACAAACATCCATGGCACCGTGCGCTAGTCACTCGGTCACTTAAAACGTAGCCTATAGCATTAATTCGTTAATCCCTACAAGCCGATTTTGAATCATAATATATGTTTACTTCATTTATATTTTACTTACCATGCATATTTTCTATCATATTTCATGTATTCATATTGTCATAGTCCAGAAACTGTTTTAGATAAATTTAATTAAAATTGTAAAAATAAATTTGAATCATGGTACGAAACGCATTCTAGTCTAAATAGAATTTATCTTTTAGTTTTCATTTTTGTGAATGATATTTCCAAGAATTGTTGCTTTAAGAAAAAAATTCGAAAATTAAAAAAAAAAAAACATTTAACACAGGTTAAATGTCTTTAATTAATTAACTAACAACTTCGTAGCTATTTTTCAATAAATTTAGAACGTTTATTTCATAAAATTTTCTTAATATAATTGTATAGATACTTGCGGCGCTACTTTTAAGTGGTTCCAAATAAATCGTTCGTTTATCGTAAAATGGTTAACAGCATACCAAAAAACACTAATGATTATTAAATATATTTTCATCATTGAGGAATAAAATGTAAAAAAATTCAGTTTCTTTAGATTTTTATAAATTTTATTTCCTTTTTTATTGAATCTTATATTAAAATTTTTAAATTCAGTAACTACATTTCTAACATGATAAATCAGAGAGTGGGACCTTTTAAAAAAATTAGATTTTTGCTTGTTAATATTAGTTGGACTTAGTTCCCAACATCTGTGCGTGACATTTTCCTCCAAAAAGCAACAGCAGTTATTGAAAAAAAATGAAAAATCAAGTCGCACTCCAATTAAAAATAGCGCAAAGCAATCCACTAATGAATAAAAAACAACTTTTAAAACATAAATGTAAGTGACAGTAAAAAAGTAAATTGCTGTAAAACATTTTTTCACCGCCGGTAATGGACATAATATCTCAAGTACAAATAAATGAAAATGGGTAGAAGTAAAAAAAAAAATGAAATTGATTTTCGTTTTCCTGTTTCAAAAAGATTGCGTCAGAAACCACTTTCAAATCCGAGAAGATTATTATACACATAATGTATTTAAATTCTCAGGGGGAAAAAAAAAGACGGAAATATATAGATATAATCGTATTTTAGGAACATTTTTAGTTAAATCGTTTTAACAACAATTATGATTTAATTAAATTAGATTTTTCTAGAATTATAACAGACAATATTGATTTATTTAATATTATTATATTATTAATAATAATATAATAATATTAAATAACAATATTATTATTCAATATTATTTAATATAAATTTATTTATTATATTAATTATTATTTTATTATTTTTAAATTATTAAAAAAAAAAAAAAAAAAAACACTTAACTCTATATTATCTTTTTTTTTTTTAAAAAGAGACAATGTTTTCTCAATTCATTGCAGTTTTCATTGCAGTTGCATTTTTAAAAAAGTAACTTATTGAAGTAACTTACTAAACAAGTAACGAATTGTGATTTATACGTCAGAAATTATCATATCATAAGTTTCTCTTTAAAAAGCTATGCAATACAATTTCTAATAAGATTTATTTTTAATAAAATTTCTAATACGATTTATTTGTAATAAAATTTCTAATACGATTTATTTGTAATACACTCATGTCCATAAATTAAGGATAATGAAGTTCAGGCAAAGAAAGAGACAGAAAAGCAAAACAAATTTGACTTATTTGTAAAGTCTATTTATTAAACAAAAACCAAGCAGCTAATGGAGTGTACAATTTCTAATACGATTTTGTTGTAATGCAATTTGTAATACGATTTGGTTGCAATATAATTTTTATGATTTGCCTGTAATACAATTTTTACAATTTACTCGTATTACAATTTTTTACAATTTGCTTGTAATGCAATTTGTATAATTTCTTGGTAATATAATTTTTACAAATGTAAGTGACAGTAAAAAAGCAAATTGCTGTACAAAATTTTTTTACCGCCGGTAATGGACATAGTATCAGGTACAAATAAATGAAAATGGGTAGAAGAAAAAAAAGCAAATTTATTTTCTTTTTCCTGTTTCAATAAGATTGCTTCAGATACCACTTTCAATAGTTATATATACAGTATTTCCTTTTCACTTTATTATTATAACGAATTTATTAGTTATTTCTATTATACTCTATTTACAGCAGAATTTAACATTGATGAAGATATTTCAAAACATTTTTTGCTGGTGGGAAGGAATAATAGTAAATATATTAATTATTGAATCAGTAAAGTTAATCTTTTTCTTAAACAAATATAATTATTGTCGATTAACATAGTTTCATTAATATTAAATGTCAATCATCTTGTTCATCAGAATTACTTAATTAATTAATGAGATTTTAATAAAACACACATTTTATTAACATAATATTTATGAACAGTGCATAAGCATAAGATAAACTAGAATACTTCCTGTAGTATGAAATCACGAGAAAACAGATGGGTTTAATGAAAACATATGGTTACTGGTCTAACAAACTCTATCTAATTACGATTGTAGTACGCTAATATTATAGGGAGAATTAATTTCTGAAATTCAATGAGCATTGGGATTATTGCCAACATTCAAGTTTAATCATCACAGTAATCTTATCGAAATAATGTTTTCGACAAAATCCTTAAACTAATTATATAGGCTAAGTTATTAAGTTAAATTTTCAATCTATACAACAACGAAAATCAACTATTATGCTTCAAAATTAATTAAAAACAGTTAAGGATTCCATCTGCATTATAATATTTTTAGAAATTCATTTCTATTTTATTTACAGGATGAAATTGATTATTTTAAGATAAATTTTAATAAATTATTAACGATGACCTCTATTCCGATATTTTTTTCTTCTTAACGATATTTCTTCTTTTTATGGAAAATATTCCTAAACTACTTTTAATCCTCATTAAAAGTAAAGAAGAAATTATCAAAATTTTTAAAAAATAGTTAAATATAAAAATTTTAATAATTAAAAAAAAAATATATGACATTGCCAAATATGTATTACATACATCTAAAGCTAAAGTCATGAAGCATCTTAACCAATACAAATTACAAGTACAAATTATTAATTTTAAATTGCTTTTAGAATTGCAAAAATATAAATAAAAATAATTGAAATATTAACAAAACAGATTAATAAATTTGCAAAGACAACATTCTATTCACCATTAGTTCCCATGTATATCAACATGTTCCCATGTATATGAAGGTTTTTACACTTTTTCATGAAGGATTTTTTTTTTACAGTGAGAAATTTTTTTTTTTTGTTTTATTGCGATTTATTCATTTTATATTGATAAGAATTCAAAAAAAGGAAAGATAGGGCAATAAAAATGCACAAAGAATAATAAACGCCACATTTGTAGTCCTAAGCCTTAATAGTAATTTCCAATGGAAATGTTTTCATGCATACCTGTCATAATCCATTCATTATTATTCAGAGAATTAATTATTAAAACTAATAAATATTTAATATATATGGTATTAGTTTAATAAAATATTAACGATTTGTTCAAATAATTCAACAACACAGACAGCTGAAATTGTACTTTATTTTCATATTCTTAACTGTACACCGTAAATACCATTATCAGTGCAGCTAAATCATAAGATTTGTTTGTTGAGCCATTCTGTACTAAATAATTTATTTATTATTCAATATTTGTTATCTTTATTATTGATAATGAGTGTATGACTCCTTCTCAGACTCCTGCAGCGCGGGATAATCATTCAATGAGTAGTCTACTCATGGATGGACGGAAAGAGGACAGCTTTTATTGTGATGAAGCATTTGTAGGTAGAGTTTGAATTAGCTCCGAATCGCTGAAGAAGGAGGGCAGTGTCTTATGAAAGGACTTTTAGTGGACTACCCTCTTTGAGTATCGTATGGGAGAAAACGCGGTTAACTCCCAAAAGGTAGTCTGACACACGAGACAAGATGCTGAACATCATAAACGCCCTCAAGCCACCTACTTTTTAAATTGCGTCTACAACAACACGTTACCATTGAGCCACGAGTCAGCACTTAATGATAGTAATTATAGTTAAGCTAAATGGGCACATATGTGATAAAGAGTTTAAAGTACATCTTGTTTTCCATATTAAACTGCAATGCATACTTTTAATGTGGTCAGTAATTGCAATACAAGTTCCCCTGGTTTGGAAACCCAACACACTATCCACCCCGTTCCTTCATTCACACATATCGATAACATTTTTCTTTTTAACGAAAAGTTCTTTTCATATTTAACTGCGATTTACATTTTCATATTTGCTCTGCAATTGCGAACAATAGCAAAGAAAACAAAATCCGAGCAGGGATTTTAATTAGTTAACTTTATACTTTTTAACTTAATCTATTGTGAGTATCTTATTATGCGAAGAAACGATATCCATTGAAGTTTTTTCAAGCGTACAAAATCTCTTGGAAGTTAATCAAATTTTACATCCATGAGCTAACTTTTCATTTTTTTTTAAAGTTGTACTCCTAAACACTTTTTTAATTACCGTTACACCAAAAGAAGATCATAATATACATGCAAAATGGATTTTCTCCCAAAATTATTCGGAAGAAAAGCGAAAGTTTCAAGAAACAAAATTCTTAATTCACACACACTTTTCGTTGCTCTAAGAAGTTAATTAATATTGAATGCCTTTTTACTCCGTCACTTTCGGGTGCAACGGAAAAATGGATTAATACGTTTTCTTCTTTTTCGCTTTTCTTTAAGATTTAAATCTTTCGTGCAGTTTGTTTCTTAAAAAAAGAGAGAGAAATCTGCAAAGCTGAATAACATTGTTGCAGAAGAGTTTTAATTTGATTTTCAATACGAATATATCTTTCAAAGTGGCTTTATTCATGTAAGATAATTGCATTTTTTCTAACATTTGAATTAATTATCAGAACTCAATTATTAAAGTCCTTTTTTAATTATGCAACAAAACTGCATAACTTACTAGAGTCATATTATATCCGGTATAGTGTATCCATGTATATACCAGTTATAGAAATAATAAATCTTTAAGCAAAAATGACTTTTTATTAGGTACGGGTTTTAAAAATGCAAATCATAAACACTATAGATGTAATGCAAAATGCAAATATAGTGTAACATTGTAAACACTGAATCTGTTATAACTTCACGGGTTTAGTGAAGAACGACCTTAATTTAAACCTAACATTCCAAACTATAACGACATAATTTAAAAAAATACACAAATAATAATTCGTAGGCTTTTTCCATAATAATGATTTTATAATTAATAAACCTGTATTACTGATAGTGACTACACTTAAGGTATACATATATATGGACTAGGACTTAAAGAGATTAAAGTACATCTAGTTTTCCTATTAAACTGAAATAAATAAATATTTTTTTAATTTGCTCTATAATTTCAATATCATTTTATATACTACTTAATAAAAAGAATATTTTTTATATAATTTTTTTTTATGTGTTGTTTTTAGCGGATATACAAAATAGATTTTATTCAGAAATATATATAATTATAATTGCGATGTAATTTAATTATAATTCCAATATATAATTCCACATCATCCAACATATTTATTCGATATGTATCAACCACACATAATATGTTAATTTTTTTTTTTTTAAGAAAAGATGTTTCCATATGAAACTGCGATTTACATTTTCATATTTGCTCTTCAATTTTTACGTTTTCTTCTTTTTTCGCTTTTCTTTAAGATTTAAATCTTTCGTGCAGTTTGTTTCTTAAAAAAAAGAGAGAAAAATCTGCAAAGCAGAATAACATTGTTGCTGGAGAGATTTAATTTGTTTTTCAATACTGAACGATTTTTCAAAATGGCTTTATTCCTGTATGATAATTGCATTTTTATTCTAACATCTGATTGAATTATCAAAACTCAATTATTAAAGCACCTTTTTTAATTATGTAACAGAACTGCATAACTTACTAGAGCCATATTATATCCGTTATACTGTATCCATGTAAATACCAGTTATAGAAATGATAAATCTTTAAGCAAGAAGGACTTTTTATTAAGCCCTGGATATCAAAATGCAAATCGTAAACACTATAGATGTAATGCAAAATGCAAATATGGTATAACAGATTCAGCTTTTACAATGTTACAACTCTACGGGTTTAGTCAATAACGACCTTAAATTAAACCTAACATTCAAAACCACAACGACATAATTTAAATTTTAAATTTTATAATTTTTTTGCTGTATTATTTTTAGTGGATAAACAATATGGGTTTTATTCCGAAATATATATAATTATAATTACAATGTAATTTAATTATAATTCAAATACAGGTTCATCTGATTTAGAGAGTTAACACCCTATCGTCCAACATATTTATTCGATATGTATCAACCACATATAACATAACATTTTTCTTTTTAAAGAAAAGTTATTTTCATATTAAACTGCGTTCTACATTTTCATATTTGCTCTGCAATTGCGAACAATGGCAAAGAAAACAAAATCCGAGCAGGGATTTTAATTAGTTAACTTTATACTTTTTAACTTAATCTATTGTCAGTATCTTATTATGCGAGGAAACGATATCCATTGAAGTTTTTTCAAGCGTACAAAAGCTCTTGGAAGTTAATCAAATTTTACATCCATGAACTAATTTTTCATTATTATTTTTTTAAAGTTATACTTCTAAGCACTTTTTTAATTACCGTTACACCAAAGAAGAACATAGTGGATATGCAAAATGGATTTTCTTTCCAAACTTATTCGGAAGAACAGCGAAAGTTTAAGAAACAAAATTCTTAATGCACACACTTTTCGTTGCTCTAAGAAGTTAATTAATATTGAATGCCTTTTTACTCCGCCACTTTTGGGTGCAACGGAAAAATGGATTAATACTTTTTCCTCTTTTTTGGTTTTTTCTTTAAGATTTAAATCTTTCGTGCAGTTTGTTTCTTAAAAAAAGAGAGAAAAATCTGCAAATCTGAATAACATTGTCACTGGAGAGATTTAATTTGTTTTTCAATACTCAATGATCATTCAAAATGGCTTTATTCCTGTATGATAATAGCATTTTTATTCTAACATTTAATTTAATTATCAAAACTCAATTATTAAAGCACCCTTTCTTATTATGTAACAGAATTGCATAATTTACTAGAGTCGTATTATATCCGGTATAGTGTATTTATGTATGTACCAGTTATAGAAATGATAAATCTTTAAGCAAGAATGATTTTTTACTAGGCACTGGATATCAAAATGCAAATCATAAACACTATAGATGTAATGCAAAATGCAAATATGGTGTAACATTGTAAACACTGAATCTGTTATAACTCTACGGCTTTACTCGAGAACGACCTTAATTTAAACCTAACATTCAAAATTACAACGACATAATTTAAAAACATACAGAAATAATAATTCAGAGGCTTTTTTCCATAATAATAATTTTATAATTAATAAGCCTGTATTAATGATTGTAATTACACTTAAGGTATACATATATATGGACTAGGACTTAAAGAAGTGAAAGTACATGTAGTTTTCCTATTAAACTGCAATAAGTATTTTTTAATTTGGTCTATAATTTTAATATCATTTTATATGTTACCTATAAAAATAATATATTTATTTTTTTTTGCTGCATTATTTTTAGTGGATATGCAAAATGGATTTTATTCCGAAATATATATAATTATAATTGCAATGTAATTTCATTATAATTAAAATAGGGGTTCTTCTGATTTGGAAAGTTAACACCCTACCCACCATATTTATTCGACATGTATCAACCACACATAATATGTTAAAAAAAAAAAAATTAAGAAAAGCTCTTTTCATATTAAACTGCGTTTACATTTTCATATTTGCTCTTCAATTGCGAACAATAGCACAGAAACCAAAATCCGAGCAGGCATTTTAATTAGTTAATTTTATACTTTTTAACTTCATCTATTGTGAGTATCTTATTATGCGAGGAAACGATATCCATTGAAGTTTTTCCAAGCGTACAAAATCTCTTGGAAGTTAATCAAATTTTACATCCATGAGCTAACTTTTCATTTTTTTTAAAAGTTGTACTCCTAAACACTTTTTTAATTACCGTTACACCAAAGAAGATCATAGTGGATATGCAAAATGGATTTTCTTTCCGAAATTATTTGGAAGAACAGCGAAAGTCTTATGAAACAAAATTCTTAATGTACACACACTTTTTGTTGCTCTAAGAAGTTAATTAATATTGAATGCCTTTTTACTCTTCCACTTTCGGGTGCAACGGAAAAATGGATTAATACTTTTTCTGCTTTTTTCGCTTTTCTTTAAGATTTAAATCTTTCGTGCAGTTTGTTTCTTAAAAAAAGAGAAAAAATCTGCAAAGTTGAATAACATTGTTACTGGAGAGTTATAATTTGATTTTCAGTACGTATATATCTTTCAAAATGGCTTTGTTCATGTATGACAGTTGCAGTTTCTTCTAATATTTGATTTAATTTAATTAGCAAAAGTTAATTATTAAAGTAACATTTTTATTTATGTAACATAAATGTATAATTTACTAGGGCCGTATCATATCCGTAAGGCCGTTAATATAATGTATCTATGTATATACTATTTATAGAAATGATAAATCTTTAAGTAAGAATCACTTTATTTGGCACTCAAAATCAAAATGCAAATCATAAACACTATAAATGGAATGTAAAATGCAAATATGGTGTAACTCTGTTAACACTGAATCTGTTATAACTCTACGGGTTTAGTGTACATTCCAGAATGCCCTTAAGTTGAATTGTCATTCGAAACCACAATGTCATAATTTAATAAAATAACATAAATAAAATTTCAAAGGCTCCATAATTTCTGTAAAATATTTAGTTTATAATTAATAAGTGATTAATAATTCTATATTGGATTTCCTCTTAAATGCAACTTTTCCTACTTTTGTCATTATGTTAGTTCATATTCTATTCGTAAAAAATTAGAGATAATGATGCATGTAAAAGTTTCATGATTAAACTATTATTAGTATAAACTTAACAATGACTAATGACTTATATTTAATTAGTAAATAAATTAAAATCCTAAAAGAAAATAAATCCTATATTCTTAAAGAACACCCTGTGTTTTTCGTTCCCTATTGAATAGCAAGTTAAATATATATATATAGATATTTACATATATATTTTTATAATAAAAGTTCTAAAAAAAAATAAAAAAATCAAAACGAACTTAAAAAAAAAAAACAGGTTATATATTTCAATACTAACATTATTTAACTTACATTATTTTTGAAGTGAGAAATTGTATAATTCATGGTTAATTATACACTATAAGTCTTACATACATGTAATATTTCAATATAAATAAAGTTTTTTGCTGTTATACTGAACACATATTACGGTACCAGCAACTTTCAAAGAACACCACGAAGGTTGGCGTTACAGAGGTTCTCACCCTTCTCCTCTTGTCAAATGCATGGACAATTTTGACCAGGTTTTTCATGCACATCGCCTTAGACACGGAACTTTTTTTGCCTTCAAATTTATCATAAACATCGCCATAGACATGGAAACTTAGGCTCGGCATCACTTGTCAAGCATCGAAAGAAATATCTTTCTTTTGGAAATCCAATATGCTAAGGGTTCTCAACATCTGTATCGCATCACGCAAGAGATTGGAGATGGTTCAGAGATTGGGTTTTGGATTGGAAAATAACGTTTAGAGATAGGGAAAGGAAGGCAATGCACGAGGGTACCAGGATCTCTAATACACCAATTGTATGCTAGGGAAACAAGAACTATCATGATCACTCATCAAAAAACTGTCCTCTCTCTGGTTGTCGTAGGCCCTCTGATACTGATATGTTTCATGCAGGTTGAAATATATATATATATATATATATATATATATAATAAAATGTCACTGATACCTAGATTGTTGTGAGAAAGTTCTGATTCTTCTGGAGAAAAGTTGATAGAAATACAAAGATAATGACATTACATGAATTGAAGAAGGACGATACACATTTACAATTAAATAATTATACATATAATTATAAAATAATCATAAGAATTTTTAAAAAATGAATACAAAATATACGCGATGTTTTTTGTGAGGTTTTATCGATAAGAATAATTAAAAAAAACTAAGCGAAATATTTGTAATATATTACAAAATTTTACATGTATAATTTAAATATGCAATTAAATCAAAAGACAAGATAATAGAATACTCATCATGTCTTGTAAAAGTATGAGCAGTACTCTATAATAAATATCATTATATCATTGCAGTTTTGAAATGCATGGATGGATGGATTAGACCATCATTGAAGTTTTGAAAAGCATGAATGGATGGATGAATTAGATCATCATTGCAGTTTTGAAATGCATGGATTGATGGATTACAACACAACAATGTAAATACGAAGGTTGTACAATGATGATACATGTTGTACAATGATCATATTTACTGTTACACATGTTACTGTCACTGGGATTACACAGTAAATATGAAGGCGAAGAATGAAAAATAATAGCATCCATAGAAAGAATATTTAGGGATAAATATCTAATATTTCCTTGTTGTATGGAAGAAAATGGATAAGCTCATAACATGCTGCTGATTGTCGATATACAGATGTTTATATAGAGTGTCAAGGGAAAATTAGGTATCCCCATTTTTGAATTTGATATATTATTATAAAACAAGGTAAAACAAAAGCAAAAAGTTTAAAAAATGTAAAATTAGTATGATTAAAGTTGATATAGATGACGTACTTACAGCATGTAACTAAATTTATACATAATATTACAGCCCCAGCTAAAGAAACTTGGTAATAAGACCTGAGAAACTCTGATTATAATTACAACGTGTTATCCACTAGGACATATATACAATCAAATGAAAAATATTATAATCACAATATAATTATTTTATTCTTCATGTTAATTATATACAACGTATCCAATGTTGTTGCTGACTAATTCTCAATGTCTTGCAGTGCAGGACGGACATCCCATGAGTGATCTACTCATGGATGGATGAAAGGGGCAGCTTTGTTCTGATGGAGCATCCGTACGTAGAAGTCTGACTTTTACACCGTGACGCTCTTACAGTCATATGAGACCGGGACCTATGGCTTAAAGTGAATTCCGAACCACTACAAACATCCATGGCACCTCTGGGAACTCGAACCCGAAACCTGTGGTACCGAGCGCCAGAGCGCTAGCCACTCGACCATTCAGGCCCCACTTATCTAATGTACAACATATCAATGTAAATATGACTATCTACAATCAAATAAAAATTGAAATTAAAAGAAATATTATAATCAGAATATAATTATGTTATTATTCATGTTAATTATATACAGCATATTATCCACTATACAACAAACACACTATTGTAAATATTGAGGCGAAGAATGAAAAAAATTCTCTTTCAGGAGTTAAACGTTGAAGATGCTCGTCTTTTAAAATTGAAGCCCTGATACGCATCTCGGAATAAATATGTCACATGAATATTTACCGAAGAAGAAACTGCAAACAGCGAGAAACAGACCCTCATTTCATCCATGCCGCAGAAATGAGATGTTCTTATTTAGATTTCCTCTCCACAATTCACGTATTAAGTTCCACATCATCTCTCACTCACGACCGGGACCTGTTTCTTGATTGGATGCAGAGGAGATGATCATCTCGGGGAGCTTTTCTTTATGTGCCTTTTTTTCTTCTCTTCTTCTTTCTTTTGAACGGAAGCTGTTCTTCTTCCTTTCCTTATCATCAATCCATGGGAAGAAGTGCGCACTATAATGCAATACAGTGATTTACCGTGGAAGTGCTTCCGTGAAAGAAAAACAAAAGATCGATGGGAGATATTTCCTCATCCTTTTTTTATGCCTTTTTTCTTCTCACAGTGTGGACCAAAGAAAGGTACTAGTATAAGATATCTGTGGCTAGAAGACTTGATTTAATTTTATTTGAACAATTTTAATTTGTTTAATTTGCTTTAGTGGTAAGAAATATATGGAGTTTATTTTTTTTTCCCTTACATCTGTGTCCTTCGTATTCACCATATGTATATCAAAAATTTCATGTCCACGCCTATGGAAGAGAAGATATTGTCATATTTGTGAGAAAATTTCTAAAAAGCATCCAAGACTAACTGGTTATCAATATAAAGACGTTGTCATCTCGCCGAACGTGAGATAATCTATACGCTACATTTGATTAAAGAGTTACAAATTCGAATCTTTTGTACATATGTGATGTGATGTAAACGATATATACCGCTGTACACGCATATGTACACTGATGTACATACGTGTTGTGTATCGTGTATGAGATAAACTTTCCACTGTTTTATAGCAAACGAACGGCACATCAGTGGGACATTTATGGGCAATTGCTCTGAAATTTCTTATCGTATGACAGAAAACCCCCATAGCTTCCACCAGTCTGCCTAATTGTCTATGCATTACAAGAGATATATGCATGTTTTACAATTGCCTTATCTTATAATTGCCTCTTGTATCTGAATGTTCTAATTGTGATAGACGTAGCCGTGGATTTGAATTTCAGACCTTTAGTTCACTATTTGCTATTTAACAAATTATGATTATTATAGTCATTTAACAAGTTATGATTTATTTTTTTTATTCATTGTTTGCCTCGTGCTCCACTAATTTTGATGAATAGTTCACTGATGCACAAATAGAATCAATGATTGCCAAGAAGTCATTTAAGGAAAATTGGCGACATTTAAATGTCGCATGAAAGAAATTCCAGAATACTTACGCTAAGAAGCCTAACTATCTATGCATTACTGGAGGTATATGTATGTTTTCACAACCACCTTTGAGTCTCTTCGTTTCGTAAATTGCTAACTGTAATTGACGTCACCCGTGGATTTGAACCCAAGACCTTTAGCTTTCATTTAACAAGTTATTAGCTTTCATTTAGACCAAGACCTTTAGCATGTCATTTAACAAGTTATAAGGCTTTTTTTGTGTTCATTGTTAGCCTTGTATCCCATTAATGTAATTGATTTTCGGCTGATGCACAAATAGAATCAATGACTACCAGAATGTAATTTAAAGAAAATTGGCGACATTTACATGTCACATGAGAGAAAAGCCAGAATACTCACACATTGGTGACTGATTGGCTATCAGAGATTTTTATATTCATTACCCCAGTTTCCATCAAGTCCAACTTTTGAAAACAATAACTGCAAAATGATATCCCAATTTGATCGAATAGTTTTTGAGAAACTATGATGGCTTCTATGTGAATTTCAAAGTTAAAAGAAATTCCATTGCACCCATTAGACTCCGCCGTCTATAAGTAGTACTTGGAGGAGTTAATCATTTAACATTAACTAAAGTAAAACTAGTAGTTAGATTAGATTGAGGATTAAACATAAATAACTGTTTCTTGAAACATTTTGGATTTCTATAAAAAAAGAATGCGTGCCAATATCTAAACAAGCTTTGAAGATTTTAATACAATTTTCAGTGTCATATTTATGTGAATCATTATTTTCTACCATCACCACAATTAAGATTAAAAAAGACAAGAAATCTTCAATGTATTGACGGGAAGGTGAGAAGGTGTCTTTAAAATATACGACCAAACATTTAAAAATGGCTAGGACACTTCAGGCTCGTGTTTCTCATAAACTCAAGAATAAGTATTTCTCAGAAATATATATAGTACGTCCACAATTATTTGTAGGATTTTAAATATGCCTTGACTTCAAAAGATTTGAGAACCACTGCATTATAATGCGAGATCCACCTAAGTATGAGATGTGCATCCACTAATGAGTAGAGGAAATAATACCATCCAAAAGAGAATATTTAAGGGTGAATATTCCACTTGCCTTATTTGAGAAAAGGGATAAACTCCTAACATGCAGGCTGATTGTCGATGTAAAGATGTTTATATAGGTTGTCAAGAGAACCATTGGGTATAATCTCTGAAAGCAGTGACTGCAGCCATCTAATTTGGAGATGAGCCCTCCCACTGCTAGCTGAACTAGTTGCTCACGTGATCACTGAACTATAACTTTGTGATGAAAACTCGAAAAAAAAATTATTTTTTTAACAGGTTTTAGTTACATTTATTAAGATTTTTAATTATATTTTAAATGAAAAAAATTAAATTAAAAAAAAATTAAAAATTGAATTAAATGAAATTAAAATTGAATGAAAATAAAAATTAAAAAATGAAATATTCTTATTTAATTTGTATACATTTTGTTCAAAATGATAGATTCAATGGGAATTGTTAGGTTTAAAAAAGACTTCTGATAATTCTGTTCACTACCACTGCAATATGTAACTCATGTGTTTTACTATTATTTAACTTCCTTAATTCTTAATATTCTTATCACTTTCCATTTTGGGTGCAAGAAGGTGGAACCTTCTCTTACAGTGGGGGTTTTTAGAGAGTGCATTCTTATTTCATCACCTCAATTTCGAACCAATCCCACCAAAAATTATATTCGGCTTCTTTGCTCTTTCCATCCCGCCTTACAATACATTACAGCCCACAAATTTATAGTGTCCATTCAGCATAAGCGTGAAAGGCTTGGATATTATGTTTGGATCCCAGTTACCCTAAATTACAACCTGGCATACTATCCTCAAAACAACCTGGGATAATCAAAATATGCATTCGAACCGTGTATGTATAATTAAATAAAATTTAAACTACTTTACAAAAAATTAAAAACATCATACTCATAACATTGATTGAGAGCAATAAAAATAGCAGCAAAAGATTAAATTTTCTTTGGAATTTGCATTCTGTTCTCTAATGAATACCTCAAATTTAATAAACGCTTTCCCTTTAGCGAATAAACCCGAGTTAATCATATTTCGAAGCACCAAACGTAGCATTAATTACTCTCCCATTTGGGCTTCATGGGAAAGGCCGTAGATTAAATATAATCACCAGTATCTCCTGACGAAGTAGATAAGATACAAACATTTAAAGGAAACAAATGTCTTGATTTATGCATCCCTTGAGAATTATGTGTATATATATATATATGCATGATAAAGTATTTTCTACTATTTCTTAGATTAATTGTCTTTTTTTATTTGTTGGCGGAAAAAGGATAAAATTTATGGTTCAGTTTAAGTAGTCATTCATGCCAGTCCTGTACAGGCAACATATATTTAATTTTTAAAAAAAAAAATATTGTATTTTTAGTCTAAGAGAAAGCAAAAAGTTAAACAATGAAAAAAATATTTTACGTATTTTTTTAAAATTTTGTAGGTGTTTTACTTTAATACACTTACATTATATATTATATAGGATAACGGCCTGGTGGCCAATTGGCTAAAGCTGTGGTCTTTGGTACTCCAGGTTCAATTTCTGGCAGTGGAATGGATGTTTGCGAGTGGTTCGGAATCCACGTTAAACTGTAGGTCCCGGACTAATTAGCCCAGAGTGTGCAAAAAATGACCGTGGAACGACAAACTAAACCAAATTATATAGGATTACACAATCAAGTTACATTTTGAAGCTGTGTCTAATAAAATAGTTGTCATCAATTAAGTTTGAAGAGAAAACCAGTTTTGTATAACAAATATTAGTGCAAAAATATTTCAATCATTTATATTATTACTGGAACTTGATAACCGAGCGACTGGCGCTCTGTGCCATAGGTTTCGGTTTCAAGACCCGGCAATTCCATGGATATTTGTAGTGGTACAGAATCCTCTTTAAACCATAGGTCCCAGTCTAATATGTCTGTAGAATGTTGTGCATATCTACCCTACCCCTTTAAAAGAAAACATCTCCTGTTTCGAAATCTGCCAGTAGGCTAACGGCCTTGACCCACCAAGGGGCTGTTGCGCCAATGCAGAAGATATTAGGGCTTTTATTTTTCTATTGTTATATACTTGCGTTTTGTGTTGCAGTTGGGCAGGACATTTTTTTTTTAATTAATAGGTAAGTTATACATCGTGTTATTACCTTGAGATTAATCTGTCTTTATCTGTGCTGAGTGTGTAGAAAAAAATTAAACAACATAAAATTCTTACTTGACGAAAGTAATATCCCACCTCAAATGTGATTTCTTTATTTCTTGGAAATCTGGGCATACAACCTTTAATCATTAAAGCATTAATTAGAAAGCAGGTCTATATTTGCTTCTTCCTTTCTTAGTTACACAAATACAAAATTTTAAACTTTAGTGAATTCAACACATTAGCTACCGGAACAAATTAGTTGCAAGGATTTATTATACTTTTTTAGAGGATTGCCAAAAGCATACTTAATACAGATAAGGACCAAATATGCTTGTGGTCAGTGTTGTTTTATGGTAGAAAATAATTTTTTTCTAAAAATAATAACGCTATGTTAAACTGTCTTTATTAAAATTGCAAAGGCAGCGTTGAACAACTGCAACACATAACACACAAAATAAAATTATATAACAAATATTTACAAATTCATCTTAAAACAAGTTAGTATAAAGGTCTTTGTACCCTCCGTACTGGCTGTAATTCTTCACTCGACTGTCCACTCACTTTTTTCCACTCTACCCAATAATGGTTTACAAGATCGAACGGAGGTAAAAGAAAAAAATAGAAGAAAAAAAAACGAACAAAGACAAAGATCAACCCATCCTTGAAAGAAAAATCTATTAACCTTGGAACAATTCCCCGTGAGCTATATAGTTTGTTTCGTGAAAGCAGGGTGGATCTTTACTTACCATTTTCGATTTTAAATTGTTAATTAAAATGGCTGTGATCGTTGCCAGATAATAAACTAAAATGGGAAAGCAAATGTTTAACAGGTATTAGCATAAAAATATTTCAGTGATGAATATTAATAAATTGAAAAATAAACACCATTTTTTCAATAAATTTTTGCTTGGTTATCAATCAAAAATTGAATTAAATACATATATAACCAATGACACAACCACAATAAACAAATTTATATACCGCAGAAAGGAAAGAAAAAATAACTACATAAATCGTAAAAATATAAAAGGAAATCAAAAAACAGAGAAAAAATACAGAAGAAACTTGTCACAAAATAAATCAGTTTGTATAACAAAGCTATAAAAATAACATTCGCTTTTCATAAACTTTTATACGCTTCTAGGTTAATCCCATAGAAAAAAAAAAGTTACCAAAAAACAGAAACAGTTGGAAATAAATTGATTCACGAACCAAAATACATTGTTTATAGCACCAAAGTCATGCACAAAATGCATACCAATATGCACAAAATTTTAAACTGTTGAACATTCTCACTCATACATTAAAGATAAACATCAAAACTACGGAAAAAAAAAAAACCCGCAAAACAAGTGCAACTGTAGCAAAACACCCCATAAAGAAACAGTTATAATATCTTGTAGACAGCTTTATGAAGAGAAACGTGCTCTCAGTATATTCAGAACCATGCTATTTCTTCGGAATAAACTCTGCTCGAAACAAATCTAGAGACTGGTATACAAATAAACTCCAGTCATAACGCAATAATCCAGGGATAAGCGTTATATGGATGTTATAGATTAACTAATATCATATACTATGCTTAATATTCAGTATTTTGAGGGAATCAGCATATTACAAAATGTTACAGTTAAAAATGCAAGTACGGAAAACCTTAAAAATACAGTGCAGAGTTTTTATTGTAGGGTAATAGGGATAATCGAACTCTATTATCGTAAACAGAATTACAATAGTACCCTATTTTATTCGAATTGATTAAAAAATAAATTAAAAAAATATAAAAGTAATACTAACTAATGTGATAAATTTTGTTTAATATTCAATATTTTAAGGCAATCAGCAAATTACCAAATGTGGGCACTTACAAATAAGAAAGAAAAAATTAAAAATACAGTTCGCAGTTTTTATTGTACTTGTTCTTTTGCCATTTAATTTCCTTTGCTGATTTTTTATATAGAACAGCGTGTTACAGTAAGAGTTTAATATGTTAATCGAACTCCATTATGTTAAACGGGATTACAACAGTCCTTTATTTTATTCAAAATGATAAAAAAATTATATAAGAAACGTCTTTGTTAGAATAACTTACTACATTAGCACATCACATCTCAATGCATATTCATAAAAAAAAGGGATATCTTAATAACGTTTGCAATTATCTTTAGATGTTCACAAAATAGACAGCATCTGAAATGGCTCGAATGAAGTAAAGTGTAGTGTATTGCAGTTGGTTAACAAATTTAATTTACATGGCAATTCCAATAAGTTTTCCAATAAGGAATACGAGATTTTTAACATAATCGGAGGTGTTTTTGTTTTTTGTTTTGTAATCACTGACATGAACTGATAGTTTTATCTAAAAATTTCCTTATCCATTCTATTTTAGATTATTTTGCGTTTCTTTTCTATATAGTTTTTCAGTATATTTACGTGTGTGTGTGTTTATGTACTCTAATATGATTAAATTCTTCCGTATGCAACTTTGGAAATTGTCTAACTATGTGACAATGTGCGTAACTAGTATGCCGGAAGAATCAATGAATTCGATTTATTTATGGCGTGTGTTGCAATCATAGCTTTCAGGGGAAAGAAAACTCAATTACCGATGTGATGCATCTCTTTTAACATTCATTTATCGGCATAAGAATTTCATAAGTGATAAACTAATCAAGAACTATTTTTAGAATTTTCTCGCGAGTTTTAATTAAGCATATCTTTAGAACAGGAAAGGAAAAGAAAAGGCCTTTTGAATAATAGATGTTAAGTTTGTCTATGAAATGCAAATGGACATTTAACTATAAATAGTTCATAAAATTTGTATGCATATTCAATTTCAATCGAATGAAAAAAACTAAATAAACCATTTTTTCATGTAATAAGATTTAGATTGACATTTTAATATTATTAGTGTCATAAAATATTATCTGAAATTCTATATTTCTAATTCAAAAGAAACAGCTTTAAAAATGTAATGTTTCAAATTCATAATACATTAATCACACTAAGAAATTATTTTAAATTAACAACTTTTTTTCATTTACAAAGTTATATAATAATTTGTTTAAGATTAAAAAATAAAATAAATCAACATGTAAAATAATATATAATTATAGTCAGTATTATAATAGTATTTTTTCAGTGTTTAAAAATGAAAGGTATTTTTATTATATATATAACTTACATATATGTTATATAATTTTATTTAATAATGAAAAGCAAAATGCTTTTTCAATAATAGATTTTAAGTTAGTCTATGAAATACAAATGGACATTTAATTTCTTTTATTATTTTATGTGCATGATGTATTATTTACGATATTATTTTATATGCATGGTGTATTATTTATATTATTATTATTTTATATGCATGATGTATTATTCATATTATTGCTATTTTATATGCATAACGTATTTGATTTCAATCAAATGTAAAATATTTCAAATAAAATGACTAAATAAACCATTTTAAATTATGGTTAGAAATAATATATTTATTATATAAATAATAAATAAATAATATATTTTAAATTATGGTAATATTAGCATTAATATAACTTATCAAAGTTCTAAGCTATGTAAATTTTATACAAAATTTAAAATTCAATTTATAAAACATTTTATAAACTATTAAACAAAATTTATTCATCTATGCTATTAATAAATGTTCATATAATTAAAATATCATTTGCTATTCTAGGAAAACAATGTTCGATATGATTATGACTTAGAACTAAAATTCACGAAAAAAAGTGCCTTAATGAATTCAATTTGTTTAAGTGGATATCGTTTGCAAGAAAAGAAATAATTTTCGAAAAAGGTAAAACATTCGTCCAATGATAAAAAAAGCTAAGAATATTTTATAACTTCAATTTTCATTGAAAAAAACTTCCAGTAAATGTCGGTACTGAATATTCATTAGAACATTTAGTATTGCTCATTTACTATATTGCCTTTTGGTGAAACAATTGTGATGCCATCATAATTTAGATCGGTCTCAAAAACATTATACCTATAATCGCTCACTGAAGGTGGCATTAAAGATTTTATTGGTCTAATTGTGATAAAATAATAAATATGTGTAATTACATTTTATTTAAATAAGTAATTTGAATTACTTTTAATGATCACAAACGCTTTTGAATGAAACCAATCAAATGCTTCATGCATTTTTCTTAGTAATATTAGTGTTTTTCTTTACAGACCGGGAATCTGCCAGTTTCATCGGAATAATGATCTCTTTAATATGCTTTAGTTTTCGATTATTTGTTTTTTTTTTAAACTTTTTTTCGTAATAAATTAAATTCTTAACAACGGTCCACTCAGATTTGAATCCATCTATGGTAAAGATCTATAATTTTACCTATTGTGCCAAATCGATAAGTAAGAAACAAAATGACAGTCAGAATTTTTAAGAAGAAAGAAACACATATTTTATTTAACTGCATCCTAGCTACCTAAATTATTTAATTAATATACTTCCCAAGGAATTTTCGTCTATTAAGCAAAGGAGAAAATTTTGCTTCGTTTTTATTTATAACTGCACCATTGGAGACGAGGAATGTAATGCGATTTCCATTTGTGGGAATTCCCTCAATTTTAAAAACTTATTGTTTACATTTTGAGTTTGGCGTTCAAAGTGGAAAGAACTTTTTGATGTTTATAAACATTTGTTTTATCAATTATAACTGAAATATTTCTTTTCGGTAAACTTCACATAATGTTACATAATTTACCTATAACAAAAGCGAAAAGGAAAGCGATCTCTTTGGATATTAAAATTCACATTTTGTATCGCCTTGCAACTGGTCAAATTGCAACGTATGTAGGAAATTATTTTGGTCTGCAATAAAGTTATCGTAAGAACTATCAAGAGAAATGAAGCTGCTATTAAAAAGTCGTCGTTTGAAGATATCCATTCAGTTCGGCTTGTTTCACTACATTTTATGCACACTTTAGATTAATTAGACAGGGACCTACAGTTTAACGTGGGTTGTACTACTAACAACTTCCATGTCACTCCATGTGGTAACATAGGCCAGAGCGCTAGCCAATTGACAACCAGGCCGTTTGATACATTAAAGGTATTTTGAAGATATCGAGGAATTATTAATTGATAAAGCCCTAAGTGAAAATGAAATAATGGAGGTTATCCTGATCGCAAAATCAAAATGATAATGACTAAGAATACCCTTTTTTAAATGCATATTTAATTAAAAAGAACTTGAACTACTTGTAAATTGGGTAATCATTTTGTCAAACATGATAGTAATGAGGAACGAGAAGAGAAGTTTCAACATGATCTGAAGTCATTAAAGTCCTCTAATAGATAAATATACAATGACCTAGCAAAATCACAAACATAACGATTAATAACTGCATGCGTTCTTAAATCCGTCGAAACCTAGGTAATACAGTATTTTGTTCAAGGATTTTAGAAAGAATTTCACCAATTGGAGCACGAAGATGATAGCCAAGACATTTCTAGTGATAGCAATCTTACGTAAACGTATATGTTTATTGTCAGAAAATAAAAATGATTAAAATATTTTTACGTATAAATCATATTATTTAGCTCCATTTTTGTGTTAATGAATTAGTGACATGTTTTTTCTTTCATTTTCAAATTTTAATTTACTTTGTATGATACATATGAAATTTGTATGAAATAAAATAAAGACCTATCGTGACATATCATGGCTTATTGCATTATTTTTGCTGATTTCTTAGGGCTGGACCAATCTTCTATTTTTCCAGAAATAGAATACATTTTTTTACACAAATTTATTTTAAAATTATTCTTCTGGAACATATCTATTATGAAATATAATTAGGTATTAGTGTATATATATATATATATATATATATGTATATATGTAACAGGATGGGCTAAAGTCAGATTTCTCCCTTTGGTTTCCCCATGTCTTTGTGCAGTTAGGCCAAGGAGAAAACGAAACTGCATTTTGTACTCCGTATTATGACGACGGATTCATGGACTTAATCTAGAAACTGCTGCCGACCAAGTGGGATAAGAAACATCAGATTTTTTTGGCCCTATGTTTTTAGAAGATCAGTGCATCCGTCACCTAAAGTGATAAGAAGGACATTTTAAATGATTATTTAAAATATTTTATATGTAAAATTATAAATTAAAAAAATGATTGCTTCATAATACTTTTTTCGTCCTTGCGATTAGATTTTTCCTGTATTATCCAATGGTAAGGTACGAAAAATAGTAAAACAAATACAGGAGGCTCAAAGTCAAATTCAATTGTGGCGCAGATTATAGTCACAAAATATTTTTACAAAATCTTTGATTGGTTTTGAGCCTGAATGGCGGAGTGTCTAGCGCTCTAGTGCTCAGTGCTGCAGGTTTCGGGTTCGAGTCTTGGCAGTGCCATGGATGTTCGTGGTGGTAAGGAATCTACTTTAATAACTAGGCCCCGGTATCATATACCTGTAAGAACATCACGGAGCCAAGTCAAACTTCTACCTACGGGTGCTCCATCAAAACAGAAGCTTGTCATTTCTCTCCATTCATGAGTAGATTACTCATGTGATGCGGATGCACTGCAGAACAACACTGGCAGACACTGAGGCTTAGTCACAACATCAATATTTTCTTTAATTTTTCCGCATGGATAAAAAAGCTACCAGGTGGGAGTTATCCCTTTTGTCTCCAATACGACATGCATATGCAGAGCTGTTATCCCTAAAGGTCATATCGGAAGATCATGTCCTGCTCTCATCAGCCATTGGTGGACAGCCAGACAATTTTACAATAAATCTCAAAATGTTTAGAATACAAAAAATTCATACCTAGTCTAACTTAGAAAAACATAACCGAAGCCCGCTTGAATAACAAACTGAAGAAAGGAAAAAAGAAATAAATCAGTTACATCCACAGAGAAACATATCTCTATTCGTGTCTTCTTCCAAAATATTTTTGTGTCAAAAAAAAAAGTAACTCGTCTTATCTTGAAGAAGAATAACTTGATGGAAGGATTGTGATTGGAAATGGAATCGGAAAAACATAAATAAATAAATAAAAAAAATGGCACCTCCCATTATCACTTCTTGCTATTCTTTCCGTAACAATCCTTCGAGACTAGCATATAAATTGAAAAATTGTTATTCGCTGCCGTTGTTCATTCTCTGATCTCTCTTCTCTCGCTCCTACAAAGAGAACGACTGACATACATATGAAGAATTATCCCCCACTTTTATTTAGGATCTCTCAAAACATTTCTCTTGGATATTCTCTGTTAATCGGTTGAGTAGGATGTTTATATAAGACAGTAAAATTGTGTAGAGTGCCCAGATTTTAGTTTAGCCAGACTACTTATATTGAATGCGTAACTTAACAATGGATCCCACAAAAAATATTGGATTGTATATATATATATATATGTAAGGATTGATTGAGATGCTCATGTATAGTGAATAAGCTTTTAAGGTTACTAGCGTAAGCTGAATTTTATCCCTAAAATGTTCTTTGGGCATTCATTCTTTCATTTTTATTTGTATTTATCCGAGTTTTTTTATTTATATATGAAAGTAAAAACACAGATAAAAACAAATAAAAGATAAAACTAAATAGATAAAAGAAAAAAGACAAAGACAAATGAAAGACAAAAAGTTTAATACAGATAAAACTTATATATACGAAACGAACTAAATAACCGAAGCCGAGTGACCATTGCTCTGACTTTCGGTGCCACAGGTTTTGGGTTCGAATACCGACTGTGCTACGGATGTTTGTAGTGGCTTATAATCCACTTTAAACCATAGGTCCCGTTTTGTTGTGATTGTTGGACGTAGGACTGACAACCCTAGCTTGTAAGAAGAAACTATATCCTGCTTTAAAATCTGCCAGTAGGTCCGGACCCATCCCATTGGGTTGTAGTATCAAGTAGCTAGTTCATTTTTCTTCTTCATTGCCCAACAATCTCGTGTGGGCCAAGTCCTACTGACAGATTTCGAGCCAGGAGATTTTTTTTTTTTTTTTTTACTACGGTCAGCCCAATATCCAACGCTCAGACCGGGACTTAGGTTTTAGAGAGGATTACAAACCACTACGAACATCCCTGACACCACACGGACTCGAACCCAAAACCTATGGCACCGAGTATGACAGGGCTAGTAACTTGGCCATTAGGATATATACATTGCTTTGCTATTGTGTTTTAAAGTTTTTTTCCAGGTTTTCTAATAAACAAATGAAACAATGACACGTCATATGTTTTCCATTGACCATATTATAATAGTTGTGATGAATACGGTCCTTCCGAAAAAATGCCATTCAAAGATTCCTTTCCTAAGACATTATCCGACAAACAATTGTTAGTAACCTGCTAATTAACAATATTTTATTATGCGCAATTTTAAATGATCATGTCTTTTTAATTTCCATATAACATGAATAAAATCTTTTCAAAGATTTTATTCGATATAATTGGTAATAGCGAATGTCTGATAACCATCTGAGTAGTGAATCCTGTACTAAGTTAAATAATAAATCAAAGAATAATGTTGATAGAAGGCCAGCATTCAAATTAGCGTATTTTTAACAATTTTCTTATCTTTTAATTTGTAATAAATTAAAATTCTTTCAACTTCAGTTTCTTTTTCGGCACATACATATAAAACCCCATGTCAGCGAGTACTGGCTGCTTTGCCATTACCATATGTTGTTGGCGTATATCAACAAAGCTTTGTTTCAGGAAGAAAATGTTTGAGATTTAAAAGAATTCGAATGTTGTTTGGGCGAAAAAAAATTAAATCGGAGAGACAAATACTCACTGAGATTACGAGCAATCATCCGATGGCATACTGACAATACGTAAATAATTTTTTCCCTTAGGAATACATTCTCTGCATTTTCTAGAATAGCTGTGACCAGAGAAATATTATAGTATGAAACAAAAAATTGATTAATTATTTAATTAGGAAACTGGGGAACGGAGATCAATATTTGACCCGTAATGCAAAAGGAAAAACTTTTGTGTCTATATCAAATATATACAGAGAATCCCTAAATACGTTTACCTTAGGAAGAAAGTAGTAAATTGAATTCGACATGTTAAATTCCATTTGTAAAAATTCCGAATGATAATTAACGCCATATGCTAAACGAAGTATAAACTGTCTTCCCATTACTTTTGTTTTTCATTTCAAATTTGGTGACAAAGTTCGAGAAATACAATCTAATAACAAATGTCCTAAAGTGATATTACAGTATTCTTTTTCATATTTCTTCAATTAATAAAAGAAAATATAACAGTATTTTATAATTTAAAGTCGTATTTATAAGAATAATTTATAGCATTTTTTAAATGAATCAATAAAAATAAATATAACATGTGAAATCTGCAGAACTTATCAAGCAAGAAAATTTTTTTGTACAAAGATTCTAAGAAATTAAAGATTCTTTTTTTTCTTAAAAGGCATTCATTCTCTTAAAAATATCCCAAAAATTAATTTTCACCAATATATATTACTTTTAAAAATTATTTTAAATAAATTTAATTAACTTTTAACTATAAGGAATTTATTTACTATATTAAATAAATAGTTTTTAAAGCTATTAAATACGACACTTCTGTTCAGTAATTAACAAAAATCATTCATAAATATGCAAAATGACATTTTTATGTAAGAATAAATCCCTACTGGCACATATGAATATTTTTGTTGTGCAAAAACTTAAATTTCAAACAAAACTGTAATAATAAATAAAACTGCAGATTATTGAAAAATAATGCAAAATGTAGAACACCTTTATTCATTCAATAAAAGTGGAAAAAAGTAAAAGAAAAATAAAAGAAAGGCAAAAAAAAAAAAAAAAAAAAAACTGTAAAATTCTAAACGATTTTCTTTTTGAAAAATATAATTTTCACTTTGAAATAACATTGTCTTTGCTTTCACCATAAGGTCTTTTATAACAATTTTACATTTATTTAATTAGATAATTATTAGCTAATGAAAGGAATTAAAATAAATATTAAGTATCAAAAAATAGCTTGAAAGAAATTTAAATAAACCAATTAACCAATAAGAAACGTTGAAAGTGTAAAAGACAAAAAAATATGATAAATGAAATGAAATTCTCTGTTCTCGAAAACAATATCCATAATGTTATCGGTAATAAAATAATAATAATAGAGCATTTATTTTACCAGATAAAATGAGAACGACACAGACAGAACAAATAACATTGTCTTTGCTTTCACCAGACGTTCTTTTTAAATAATTTTACGTTATTTATTTATATAATTATTAGCTAGAGAAAGAAATTTAAATAAATATTGTGTATCAAAAAAACTCATGAAAGAAATTTTAAATATTTATAAAAAAGTCCACGTGAAAGAAATTTTAGTAAATCAATAATAATATAAAAATATTTCGTGAAAGAAAATTTAATTTTTCTTGAAGAAAATTATTAAATTTTTAAGAATAACTCATGAAAGAATTTTTTTAAAATTAACCAATAAGAAACATTCAAAAGGTCGTCAAAAAAAAAAAAAAAACCTCTGCTCTCGGAAACAATACCCATAATGTTATCGGTAATAAAATAACAATCATAAGGCAATTATTTTATCAGATTAACTGAAAACGACGCAGACAGTAATTTAACGGAATAAAAACAAAACGAAAGCATTTCATTTCTAAGAAATAAGAAATTCTAAAAAAAAAAATAAAAAATGAAAGAAAAAGAACTGTATAGTCCCAAACGAGTTTCTTCTCTTGAAAAATAAAATTTTCATTTTAAAATAACATTGTCTTTTCTTTCACCGAAGATCTTTTATAACAATTTTACATTTATTTAATTATATAATTATTGGCTAGTGAAAGAAATTTAAAAATGATATCGTGAAAGAAATTTTTAAAAAATAAAAATCTTAAAATATGTTTTTTTTTAAAAAATTAACCAATAAGAAATAAATCCTAAAATTTTTTTTAAAAAAAATGTGTGAAAGGCATAAAAAAAAGATCAACGAAATGAAAAATATTAATATAATTATGAATTATGAAACAATTATGATTATATGATTATGATTTATTACGAAATTATAATTATGAATTATTTATTAAAAAATATTGATAAACTTCTTATGAATACGTTTTTTTATAAAAGTTTTATATTACTTAAACATTATTTACTTATTTAATTGTATAAATATTAGTTAGTGAAAGAAATTTAAGTAAACATTATGTATATAAAAGATCTTGAAAGAAATATGTATAAAAAAGTCACGTGAAATAAATTTAAATAATCCAATAAAAATATCTCTTGAAAGAAATTTAAATAAGCCAATAAGAATAACTCGTGAAAGAAATTTAAAAAAAAATAACCAATAAGAAACGTTGAAACTGTAAAAGATGAAAAAAAAAAAGTTCAAAGATACGAAAACCTCTGATCTCAAAAACAATACCCATAATGTTATTAGTAATGAAATAATAATAATAAAACAATTATTTTACCAGATTAAATAGGAGCGACGCAGACAGCAATTTGGTAAAGGAATAAAAACATAACGAAATCATTTCCTTCCTAAAAAACAAGAAAAAAAAATAAATAAAGATATTCTTTTTAAAAAAAAAAGTTTTATTTCGAGTCTTCGTTTTCACGGCGTGCAAACATGCAAGAGAAGTAGCCGCTCGTCTAGTGCCCTGATCCGGTCTCAAAGATTGCTTAAACCTCCCCCCCCCCCCTTTAAAAAAAAAAAAAGAAAAGAAAAAAGAAAAACGTTAAGGTTTGAGGAAGCTACTTGAAATGGAAATATAATGGGAAGTAGGGCTGAAGAGATAGGGAAGAGCAAACTGAAATAAAACTAGAAAAAGAAAGAAATGTATCTTCTGCCTAGAAAAGGAAATAGGGAAGAAAGGGAAAAAAGTCTGGAAAGTGTGTGCTGTTGAAAGAGGGAGAAGAAATAATGTAGATGGCGTGAACAAGGAGACTCGGTTCGGCAACGTTAAGAAACAGCAGACAACCGCACGTATTTCACTTTTCATCACGGGATGTGCGATCAATAATTTGTTTCGTTTCATTTTTGTAATTTGCTTTTGCATGTGATACTTAGGAAAACATTTATTGCCTTATTTTTCTAATGAACTAAATTGCATTATTTAATTTTTTTTTTAGTAATATTTTATATGGGAAATGAAAGTGAATTGGTTTATTTAGTTAATTTAGTTAGTTATTTTAGTTATTTAGTGGAAGTTTCGAAAACAAGAAATTATTATTTACACATTAATTAATTTAAAAATAAAAATGTATTGCATAGATTTGTTATTTTTTTAATTGAAAACAAATATATAATATTTAATTTTTTTGATTTTATTTTGAAAACAAAAGTGTAATAGTTAAATTTTTTTTATTTTGAAAAATAAGATATAATATTTACATTTTTTTTGTATTTTGAAAATGAAATTGTAATACATATTTATTTAATTATGTAATCATTAGCTAGTGAAAGAGATTTAAATAAATCAATAAGAATAACTCGTGGAAGGAATTACAAAAAAAAAAAAAAAAAAAAAAAAAAAAAGAATTATAAACGAAATGAAAATCTCTGTTAACGAAACAATACCCATGATGTTATCGGAATAAAATAATCATAATAAAACAATTATTTTACCAGCTTAAATGGGAGCAACGCATACAATAATTTAAAAAAACAAAAACAGAACGAAAGCATTTCCTTTCTAAGAAATAAGGGGGAAAAAAAAAAAGAAATTCTCTTCAAAAAAAAAAATAAAGTTTTATTTCAAGTCTTCGTTTTCACGGCATGCAAACATGCAAGAGAAGTAGTCGCTCGTCTCGTGCCCTGATCCGATCTCAAAGATTTCTTAACCCCCTTCCCCTTCAAAAAAAAAAAAAAAAGAAAAGAAAAAAGAAAAACGTTAAGGTTTGAGGAAGCTACTTTAAATGGAAATATAATGGGAAGTAGGGCTGAAGAGATAGGGAAGAGCAAACTGAAATAAAACTAGAAAAAAAGAAAGAAAAGTATATTCTGCCTAGAAAAGGAAATAGGGAAGAAAAAGGAAAAAGTCTAGAAATTGTGTGCTGTCGAAAGAGGGAGGAGAAATAATGAAGATTGCGTGAACAAGGAGACTCGGTTCGACAACGTTAAGAAACGGCAGACAACCGCACGTATTTCACTTTTCATCACGAGACGTGCGATCGATATTTTGTTTCGTTTCCCTTTTTTTAAATTTGTTTTTGCGTGTGATACTTAGAAAAACATTCATTGCCTTTTTTTTCTAATGAACTAAATTGCATTATTTAAGATTTTTTTTTTATATATATTTTATATGGGAAATGAAAGTGAATTGATTTAGTTATTTAAGTTTTGAAAACAAAAACATTGTTATTTACACATTAATTGATTTAAAAATAAAAATGTATTACAGAGACATGTTATTTTTTAATTTGAAAACAAATAATATTAAATTTTTGATTTTATTTTGAAAACAAAAATGTAACATTTCCATTTTTCTTTATTTTGAAAAATAAGATGTAATATTTACCTTTTTTTGTATTTTGAAACTGAAATTGTAGTACATATTTATTTAATCATATAATCATTAGCTAGTGACAGAATCAGAAACGTTGAAAGTGTAAAGGACAAAAAAAAAAAAAAAAAAAAAAAAATATAAACGAAATAAAAACCTCCGTTAACGAAAACAATACCCACAATGTTATCGGTAATAAAATAATAATAATAAAACAATTATTTTATCAGATTAAAGGGGGACGACGCAGACAGTAATTTAGTAAAGGAAGAAAAAAAAACAATTCAAAAGCATTTCTTTTCTGAGAAATAATAAAGCAAAAAAAAGAAAGAAATTCTCTTTAAAAAAAAACCAGTTTTATTTCAAGTCTTCGTTTTCACGGCGTGCAAAGATGCAGGAGAAGTAGTCGCTCGTCTCGTGCCCTGATCCGGTCTCAAAGATTTCTTAAACCCCCCCCGCTTCAAAAAAAAAAAAAAAAAAAAAAAAAAAAAAAAAAAAGAAAGAAAAGAAAAAAGAAAAACGTTAAGGTTGGAGGAAGCTACTTGAAATGGAAATATAATGGGAAGTAGGGCTGAAGAGATAGGGAAGAGCAAACTGAAATAAAACTAGAAAAAGAAAGAAAAGTATCTTCTGCCTAGAAAAGGAAAAAGGAAGAAAGGGAAAAAAGTCTGGAAAGTGTGTGCTGTTGAAAGAGGGAGGAGAAATAATGTAGATTGTGTGAACAAGGAGACTCGGTTCGACAACGTTAAGAAACAGCAGACAACCGCACGTATTTTACTTTTCATCACGGGATGTGCGATCAATAATTTAGTTCGTTTCCTTTTTTAATTTGTTACTGCGGGTGATACTTATAAAAACATTTATTGTCTTTTTTTTTTTTAGAGAACTAAATGAACTAATTTACATTATTTACCATTTTCTTTATATTTTATATGGAAAACGTACTGAATAAATTTAATTATTAACAACAAATTATTATTTACAACTTCGTTAATTTAAAAATAATGATGTATATATATGTATATATTTTTTTCTTTAAGAACTAAATGAACTAAATTGCATTCTTTAAGTTTTTTTTTTATATATTTTATATCGAAAACGTAACTGAATTGATTTAAGAATTAACAAAAAATATTATTTACACCTTTGTTAATTTAAAAATAAAAATGCATACATATGTTTTTTTTTTCTTTGGGGAATAAATGAACTAAATTACATTATTTAAGATTTGTTTCTCTTTTATATGGAAAAACGAAAGTTGAAAATGATATTATTATTTAAGTTCTGAAAAAAAATTATTATTTACACTTTTGTTAATTTAAAATTAAAAATGTATATATATATGTTTTTCTTTCTTTGGGAAATAAATGAACTAAATTACATTATTTAAGATTTTTTTTAATATTTTATATGGGAAATGAAACTGAATTGATTTAGTTATTTAAGTTTTGAAAGCAAAAAATTATTATTTACACATTAATTAATTTAAAAATAGAGTTGCATATTTTTTTTTCAGAACTAAAATATATTATTTATGTTTTCTTTTTTTCATATTTTGAAAACAAAAAATTACAATTAGTATTATTTTATTTTGAAAATTAAAACCTATATCTGATGCATTTTATTATTATTATTTTTTTAAATTTAAAAACAAAAATGCAATATCAGCATTTTTTTATTTTGGAAACTAAAATATAGAGTTACATTTTTATTTTTTTTATTTTGAAAATTAAATTGTAATACATATTTGTAGTACATATAGTAAATTTGCATGTACTGTATTTAAATAATAAGATTTCTGCATAAAACATTTTTTGTTAGAAAATTCAATTTATTTCAAATTTTTAAAATTTCTACTATTTTTAAAATTTGAAAATTTTATAATTACAATTGCTTTCTTATTACTTTCGAAAAGTTTCGCATAAACATATGCATGGAATTCAAGGGATTATGATAATTTATTATTAAAAATTATTTTCTCTTATACTCTATAAAATCCTTCCAAAGTGTTATCAGAAAAGGTCTTTAAATTTGATATATTTATCTAAATTCTTATTCCAGTCACAGAAATACCAGACCATTTCCATAAAAAATGACCCTAAAAAATTTAAAATATCAATACCATTAACAAAGAGAAAATTGTAAGCACCATCCAATCTTGAAAAATAAATAAATAAATTATAAAATAAAATAAAACGGAAAGTTAAAAAAGTTTAAAATCTAAGAAAAAAGGAAGTTGAAAAAGTTGTTGTTCTAATGCAGTTGGCAATACAGAGAAAATTAATCTTGATGGGATAAGCAAGGATTTCACGTTTGTTACTCATTTAGCAATACCCAGAGGGCACGTATAGCTTGAAGATATGTTACGGACGCAAGTAACACTACCCACACATTGCTCTACGATTATGTTAAACAGGGGTCTACGTTTTAAAGTGGAATACGAACCACTACAAACATCCATAACACTTCCGGGACTAGTAAATGTAAATTGAAATAATTATTTTTATATTTTTCATTATCACATGCATTATTTATGATAGAAAAAACAAATTATTTATTATAAAACAATTAAAAGGAATCGCAAATTTGTTAAATTTTAATTTGGACAAATGTTATGGCATTTATTCACTAATATATGATTTCTACATTAAGCAATAAATCCAAAGACTGTGCATTCTTTTAAAATAATTAACAATCACATATTCTTTTAAACGTGTGTTGATAAAAATTTAAAACTGAATTATTTAAATTCATGCTCTAGCCTATCGTCTGAAATAGATGCAAAAGGAATCAAATAAATAAAGTTACGATTAGAGCGAATGGAAATCTACATTAATTATTTTCTGTTTAGTAGAAATTCATTGTATTCAAAACGAGTTGTTTGAAAGTGACTTGCATCTGAAGAGAAAAAAAAAAGCAGCTCTGCCAAACATAATTAATCAAGGAACTGTTTCCAAAGTTGGCGCACTCTTTCAGAAAATTCCCAGTGTAATCGCTGATACATTTCTCTTGTATACGTTGTCACGTTTGATCACCTATCGTCTTTTAAGCCACGTTGTTACGAAATGGATTTGCCGCATTGGCTGATTTTTTTATAAAAGAAGCATTTCTAAATCATTAACGAGTTTCATTACATAATACACGCCAAGAGTGAACAATCTCATAAAATTTCTTTAATCTACGTTATGAGGTGAGTATGATGTCAATAAGCAGTTACAAGTCTTTAAACATCCAGAATTTTTTCTTGATGGGGTAAAGGGAGCTCAATAAAATAATAAAGCATAACCGTCTCTGAAAATTCACGGGATCATATTAAATAGTAAATATATCTAACGTCGAAATTCGGATTTTATTACATTGCCGTCATTTGGTTTAAAAATATAAAAAATGATCATTAAAAATTAAGTGAATTGCACAAAAAATAATTTTTAAGTTCTTAAAAAATTATTATTCATTAATTTAAATTAATTTCATTCTACATTCATCTTAAATTTTAGCAATAAAATATATTTCAGGCCCCCTGAGCGTAATCGAAGTTTTGCGATTTTGGCTTAGAAGTCGAATCCTTCCATGAATCTATAATTACATGTCTTTAAATGTGTTAAATAATGTATATCTCCAATTGTATGTATGTGGTGATTATGCGTGTACAAATAAAGCAGCGAGTTCTCAACTTGTGTCTCATGTTTCTCAACCCAACCACACTCAGTTACCATCGTACAATTTTTATATAATAAAAAGACAGTCTCATGGATGAGTGGCAGCATGCACAACAGCCTGTGAAACGTCGTTGATGTTTGAATCTATTGGCGGAGTCCGTTGCCGTCATTTCATTCAGAAATGCGGAGACTCGATAAATATTTTGAAAAATTGCCACATCACAAAAACTACCAACTTTGAGTTTCACTACATGCCACGCAAATGCATGTCGGTTACTTTTAAAAGTGCAAATATTCGTGATAGACATGAATGAAATACTGGTCTCCTTTCGTGTACACAAACGAAATCAAAGAAATATAGAAGTAATGCATACAAAATCAATTTTTCTTTCTAAAAATAAATTTTAAATAAAAATTTAACTAAAAAACAAACGTTTAGAACAAACACAATTGCTTCCAAAATAAGCTTTGATACGATGTATTTTTAGCACCTTTCAAAAATAACTAATAGTACCGAAAAAAATGGAAAAATAGTACATAATATCCCATTTTTAAACTTTATGTGTAGGTTTAAAACATTTATTTCAGAGTGAAAAAATTGAAAGGCGTGTTGTGGACAGGCTAAAAAAAACCACTCTTCAAATTTATTTGAAATATTTTGACAAAAAAAATGTAAGAGTGTAAATATATATTTAAAGGTTATTTATAGTATAATAAATCTAGATAATAAATCACGAAATGCTTATTCTACTTTTTTTTATAACGATGCATACTGAAATTTCTATATTATATATTCAATATTATTCTATATTCTATATTATTAAATTGTCTTTTATCACTAAAATAGTTCATAAAGTAGAAATGTATATTTATTCTTTAAATGATTTTTGTCATTAGCTGTATTATAATTTTAACGATAAAAATATTGATGCTAATAATAATAATAAATAGCTATTTCATTAATAATTTAAATTGTTTATAAAATCACAAACTTTAATCAATGAAGTATGCTTTTTTATTTTCATACTAAATTGCTTTTTAATTATGTATTAAAATCAATAATTCAAGCTCTGATTCTATAAAAGGTTAATGAAATTTTTACATAAAATTGCTTGGGTGAAAAAGTAAGAATTAATGAATAATCGATTTTTAAACATTTGAATTGTTATCTTAGAAATACAATTAAAAATAATAAATTTAAAAAAGTGATTAACCATAAAAATATGTAAATTAAACATTAATATAAATGGATTAGCATATAAATTTGAAAACTGAGATGTTGCTGCTTCTCATATTATAGATTTTTGTATTATTAATTACTGTCCCAGTAAATTAATGAATGAAAAAGCATTCAGTAAAAAGTCTTTAACTGATTCAAAATTACGAAATTATTCTCAGCTTTTTTTTCCGGACTTTTAGTTCAGTGAATTATTATAGTCGTTTGAATTTGAGACTCAACTCAAAAGCAAACCAAATACAGAAGAGGAGAATAATAATTAAAATCTAAATAAATTATCTAAATTGTGATAATTTTTCATCCCTATCTATTTATCACACTTTATCGGAAGGCTTATATATGAGAATTTTTTTTTTTTTTTTTTAAATTTTAAATGTTCAGAATACTTTATTAAGATTTCTTTTGAATTTTATTAACAATATGATCGCATGCAACTTATTTGACTGAACATAAAATACCTGTTTCGGAAAAAAAAAATATATTCAAAACGATTTCAATTCAAATTTTTGTAACATGTACATATTGCACTGTGTATCATTATGTGTTTAATCCTCGGTATCTCAGTCACTACACCTCACTTGCATAACGTATGGCAGGAAACCCGGAAACTCCCACCAAGTAGTCCGTCTCACGAGGCAAGATGCTGAACATCACAAACGACAACGAATCTCTATGTTTTTTGAAACAGTGTCTACGACATGCAGATAGAGGATTGAGCCTCAACCCTAATGCTTACCAGCGCCTCACGTTGCCACTGAACCACGAGCTGGGAACACATTATAATATTTTCATGAATTAGTTTTTCTCATTATCTTCGGAATGTTTCTCAAATCTTTGTCCAGTAAAATTAGTGTAGTACGATAATTTTTTTCAAAAACATTTTTCTATATATTGTGTGTAAAACTAATATATTTAAAAAACAATAATTATTGGTTTATATATTATTCTATGCTCAGAATGTTACGCAATTTAGGAAAAATAATTACATAAAAATCAAATATATAAACTGATTCTGAAAATACCTTAAAGTTTTTTGGGTACGCATCTGTCATTAAAAATAAAAATTAAGAAATAGAAAAAAAATTTAAATGTGATAAAATAATTAAAACATCAAAAACACTGCTCATTATTTTATACATCATTATTTAAACTAAAAAAAAAAAAATATAAACATTCGACAGTTTTGTTAATTTTAGGACATTTTATATTATCCAGCTGCATCATGTTAATGGAGTAACAGTAAAACAAAAGAAAAAATTTAAAAAACTTTTTTTTTTTCAGTTTACGTGTTTTGTCTCTTTCTGTCTTTATTTGCTAACCATCGTAAATTTCATTTAATAATACTTTGTAGTGAAAAGCGCTAATATTAAAAATATGATGAATGATGATGTGGATTGTGCACTGAATCAATTTCTAATTTTCTTATAGAAAAATTAAACTGAATTAAATTATATTAAAATACAATTTTTTAAAATTGTTCTAAACAATAAAGTTAGAACTAAATGGGATTGTACAGAAATTAAAAGTAGACAATTTCGCCAACAAAGTGGTTTTTTCGTATAAAAACAATTATCTAATATTGACAACCAAGAACCTACAAACCTCCTCTATGATTACGACTACATGTTTATTAATAATTCGGTTTAACAAACACAAAATTAAAGAAAATATTTGCAATATTTCGCAACTAATTTTCATTAGCAAATATTGCCAGCCTATAAAAGATCATTGATTGTTACTAGTGTAATTATAGAACTATAATAATTAAAAGGGAAAAAACCGCAACAAAAATTTCAATAATTAGGATTAAAAATCAGAATATTCGGTTCAAGATTTCAAGGAGAAAGTTAGTTAAAGTTCATAAAGAATTATTATTACTTCTTTATTTGAGATACGGAAAAATAGTTTTATAATTATTTAAAATTGTTTTGTTAATTAAAATTAATCTTTCTATTTCAACTGAGTAATTTCAGTTTTTTCTAACATTTTCTTGAGTGTTGTATAAAGAAAACTTCTTTTAGTGTCGCCACTTAAAAAAAAGTAACGTTATTGAAGCAATAAAGGCCTTTTCAGTTAAAAATATGCTTTAAAATAATACTATCATGAAACTAACCAACCAGCAAAATTATTATACATAAAAAACAATTTCTATAATTCACATTTGTTCAAAGTTACTTGTAATCCTAATAATATGGTTAAGAAATCCATGATTATCTTTATATATAGTCTTTTCAAAATTTATTCCGAAAAGTTTTCACTCAGTTAAACATTTAAATTGATTTTGATTGCAAAAACCAGAAATAATTATGTCTTTAATATGTAATTTTCTACAGTAGAGTGATTTCAAATTGATTTATTTAATTAGTGGAATCATCTGAAATTCGATTAATATATATTTATTATAAGGAAATAATATTAATAAATAAGTAGAATTTAGTATATATATATATATATATATATGATTTAGAAGAATGAAGTATAATTTGTGGTTACTTAAGATACTATTCTAATAATAAGATAAATTAAAAGCAGATTTTCAATGATTAATGATGAGGTTTTCACTAATCTTCTTCAGATTACAGTTTTTTAATTTATTTTTCCTTTCTTACCTAATCTTCAACTGTCTGACTGATTAAACGAAAAGAAAATCATTATTGGTGTATAATTAATTATTTTTTCCTGGAATTTGTTTTAAAAGAATCACTAAATTAATAGTATTTTTAAAAAGTTTTTCTTATACGTTATTAAAAAGCTTAAATTAAAATAACAATTTTTTTTTAAATAAGAATATAGATGGCTTTTGAAATTAAAACATATACAGAGGCTCGAAATACATGTTTTTTTTTTTCATTTTATATGATGCATATTACTACTAGAAATTTAGAGATCCATAAGAATTATTAAATAAAGTATTTTGAAATATACGAACTAACGAACCTGTAGCCTTTGGTACCAAAAGGCATATTGCCAGCTAATTAGCCGTCAGGCCGGCGAAAATTTCAAGAATAAATGTAGTTAGACAATGATAAGCATTAGATCGTAAGCAATAGATAATATATTAATCGAATAATAATAATAAGCATTAGACTGAAAAACGATTAATGATTCTTTATTTGATGTATGGAAAAATAATTTTACAAAAAAATAATATTATTTCGTTAATTAAAATTAAATTATCTATTTTAACTGAGTAAGTTCAATGTGAACATTCACTCGAGTATTGCATAAAAAAAAATATTTTAGTGTTGCCACTTTAAAAAATATAATTTATTGAAGCAATGAAAATGTTCCAATGTTTTCAGTAAAAATAAATTTAAAAAAAAGTTTAAAATAATACTATCATGAAACTAACCAACCAGCAAAATAATTATAAATAAAAAAAAAAATAAAAAAATTCTATAATTCACATTTGTTCGAAGTTACTTGTAATCTTAATAATATGGCTAAGAACTTCATGATTATCCTTTTACAGTCTCTTCAAAATTTATTCTATTAATTATTACAATTAATTATTATTAAAAAAATTAAAGTTGCCTACGGGTTACTACTTAAAATATTTAAAGATGTTTTATGAGATTAAATGACCATATACTTATTTCTAACATTTCTCTAAATTTTTTAACTAAAAGAAATAAAAAGAATTGAAATACAATATAGGATATCATATGTACAAACTGTGAGATTAACTAAGCCGAGAACACAGTTCAGGGTTGCATTGGAAACAGTACACCACATAACGAGGCAGAGGCAACGTATAATTTATGAGTGCAATCACGGTTGGTTTCATGTAAGCAGACAAGTATACTTCCTAAAGGAACAGCCTAATGCTTATTAGTCTCCATCATTATTAGCCTACATCAGATATAAGCAAAGCATATTAAATTGCATACACTGTCTATGCTCTCAATCACAGGAGATTCTCAGGAATCAACCTGGCAACATGTGCAAATTGTGCAATTCTACCCATGTAATTAAATTTGAATATTTGGACCACATTGTAATGAATAAACATAGCTAGTATAACTTCGCATATGAATGTGTTTGATACATAATGATCATTTCTTTCCCAACTCTTGGATTTTCAAGGGGTCTAAAAAAAATGTGCAATTTTAAGGTGTTGCTTAAAATAATCAAATAATAGCCTAGTGTTATCTATCTAGTGTCTAGAGTTGTCTAGCCTATTTTGACTAGATGTTTATGTATATTTTATTGCAGTAGTATTATGTATTATAGCCCTGTTTATACAGACAGTGCTGCATTTGAAACTGTACACTGTATAACGAGGTAGAGGCAACTTCATAATTTATGAGTGCAACCAGGGTTGGTTTTGTGCACGCAGATAAGCAAGCTTCCTAAAGGAACAGTCTAATGCTTGTTAGTCGCTTTCATAATTACAGCTGATATCAGCTCAGCATATTAAAGTGTATACTGTGTCTACACACTTAATCATAGAAGATTCTCAGTCTTGCAATGATTGTGATCTGAGCAAATCGAGCTATACTATTAAATTTGAATGTTTATATGATATTATTATGATTAAATATAGCAGCTATATAAATGTGTATCTGGATATTATTTATTCATAATGTAGTTTTTAATGAATCTACGTAAAGTCACAGGGGATAAAGTATAGCCTTTTTCAAAAGAGAATAACAAGTAAACGTTTAAATTTGAAAATAGTAGTTTGTATGGTGATATGCCATGTAACAGGTTTTAATTTTTATTACAATTAAAATCATAAAAAAAGGAAAATAAATTTAATAAGTAAAAAGGTTAAATATTTATCAATTCTATATTGCCCTTGTAAATCGTATTTCTGTACTGATAGAGAACCAATGCAGAAAAACTAACTAAAGTAATACAATTTTTCCTAGATAATAAAAAATTTCATTATTTAAAATAAATGTAGATAAAAATATTTATATGTCATTTAATTAAAACGTATTTTAATGAATTTATGTTGAACTAGTATGTTTATGTTTCTTCAGATTCCTGTTCTTTCTTGTACGTTACATACGGGAAGTTTTTAAAAACAAACATGATAACTTTTAAGTGTAAGTGAATATTATTGTAGCAAATTAAATTTTTGCCTTATGATATTAATTCCATTAAATCTTTTGTTTAATAAAAACATAAATTGTGTGTAATTTTAATTATACATTATAAACTGTTGCATTAAAATTTTTATTCTCTTTACCTGAATTTGATACGAGATTATTTTTAAAGCTAATTTATTTTGCATATGTTTTTTTTTTCCATTAAAGTAATCCCTGCTTCAAAACACTCCATGGATTTTAAAATGCTGAAGATAGTAGATATTTTTTACGTTCTCACTTATAAGAAAAACACTGTTTAAAATCTAATGGATTCTAATAATTAATTTATTTATAATTCTAAAATCAATCTTTTTTTAAGTTTATCATTAATTATATTTCTGGATTTATAAAAGCCTTTGTATTTATGTTAAGGATAGCATTTTATCAGTAGCAAACAATTTATAATTTGTTTTTATTAATAATGATAATTGTTATATTAGTGTTTTGTTAATTGCATTGAATAGTTTTGTTAATTGCGTTATAATTGAGTTTCTTAAATGTTTCATTTCTTTCAACAATTTCATTTTTTTTATTGACGATATTCACCAAAATTGCTTACTCTATTTTATTTCTTTTGATTAGTGTATTTTTCAATTATATGCTATTTTTTCCTGCAGTTTTATAATAAATATATAAAGCGTACTTTCATAGTAATACAATAGCGATTATTGTTTACTTATATTTTTCATTTTGTAACTATTAATTTACATGCATTTTGCTTTATGACTTCTTTTGTTTTGAGAAATGTTATATTAAAAGTTTGATTAAAGAGGTATAAGACTTTTATTAACGAACACCAATAAAAGAGTGGGAGCTACCGGAATAATTGGATATTAATAAAATAATAATTTTAGGAAAATATCTACATTAAAAAAAAATAATAATAATAAAACTTTGCTTAAAAAAACATCTTTCAATGTTCATATATCAATACTTACAACCATCCTTTTACTTCTACAGAAAATGATAATTTTTGTGTTTAGTTGAGTGTTTTTTATATTTAGGAAAACTATTTGAAAATCTAAATATATTTAAAAACGAGCAGACATAAAAGGTGAAGTAAATAAAGAAACCCAATAAAAACACGTCCAAGAAGTTCAAATTGTCCTTCTTGTCGTCACTTCTCTCTTACCACCAAAAACGTCACCTTTAAACCACGAAACAGGGAAGGTTTCAAAACGTCATTGTAAAGCCCTTACCATATGCAATTTACCAATGAAAAGAAGAAAAAATCTTTTACATTAGCAATATGTAAAATTCTGTTTAAAATCGTCACATAGTTAATAGTAAATAATACTACTGTGACTCAGAAATAATTTGTAAACATGCTAGATCTCATTGCGATAATTATTGTTGCAGAGGACAAGATAATCTTTGAAAGATAGTATAGAGATCAAGAGTCTTTGATCATACAAGAAGTCTTTGAAAGTGTGCATAACCCTTTCATTTCAAGAACTGTGGAAAGACACATTTGAAGCAAATATTTAGTGTCTTTATCTGATGTGAATGAGAAATTATGATTTTGTTACTTTTCCTATTTTTCACTGTTCTAATTTCAATTCAGTTATGATCCCGTTTAAAACTCGATCTCTTTACAAATATTTACTGTGTGATACTATAATTCTTTTAACTCTCTCAAACCAGATCATGGAAATTTTGTAAGGAGGATTGAAATCGCAAATCAACCATTATAAATTCGACTCTTTTTTTACATTTTTGACAATCTAGTACATAACCTATAATCTTTTAAAGAGTGTAATTGGGTAGTAAAACGAAATAGGGGTAGTATAGAAAAATAAACGTGTTTAACAATGAAGAAAAATGTATATTTTTTCAAAAATTAATGTCTACTTGTTGCAAAGATGGTTTTATGCCATTGCATGTTTTTCAGTCTTTATAATAAGGATCAAATTATTACGAGAATTTAACATGAAGTATTAAGCAAACAACATTCAACTATCGATATTTTAGACCTAGTAAATTATGTGGGAAAAAAATAATTTCATGAAATTAAATTCAATTTAACTTGAGGGCGTATGCAAAATATTTCAGAAGAAAAAGAAAATGATTTAAATTTAAATGTCATAAAATAATATATATATATATATATATATATATATTTATATATTAAAATTAGAATAAGTATAATTTTTAAAAGATTTAACATTAATACATAATATTTAAATCATTGCTTTTGTGATTATTACATATTTTTATAAATTTTAGGTATGAGAAACTATTCATGTCTCATTAGCATAGTATTAATATTCAATATCCACATGCGAGAAATAAACCGTAAATGCATGATTTAGTACAAAATTACTTAAACATTATTATTATGATACTCATACACATACACAACCACAAATCATATATATGTATATATAATTAAAAACGTAGGACAAGTAGAAAAGATAAAGACATGGAATTCTTGAGAAATATAACTATATGTGTTTCTCCTGATTGTATAATAAAGCCTTAAAGTTGAGGAAAATTGAAAAAAAAAGTGAACATTGGTAATAATATATTTTAAGAATTCTAAATACTCACAAGTTTCAATGATTGCACATTAAATGTACGATAAGAAGAAAAATTAAAAATTTTATTTATTACTAATTTTATAATTCCAAATATATATATATATATATCTACGTGTGTTTGTATATATATCAACAAAATGGCCTATAACCGTTTGAGAAAGATCAATAGGCCGTATTAAACTACATTACAAACAGTTTAGTATTGCATATTGATTTTTCTGAAATTAATTGAATTAATTATTGCTATTTAAGACTTGCAATTTGGCATCAAAACTGAGATTTAGCGAAATGCGCTAACTCTATGATTGAATTCACTTTGAATACTCATCTTTCTGTATATTTATATATGTACAACTGTGTCCAAAATGTAAGACCAGTTTTTAATTTAAATTTCCCAGGTATATGATATTTCAATTTTTTTTCATTCTTAGGTTATTGGCACTATCCTTGACATCCGTGTGAAATTTTACTTCAATATATTCATTAGTGTTTGAGTTACGCTGGGTTACGTGAATATATTCCGACGATTTTTGAAATGTCTGAATAAATTGAGAAAGATTTTGTGTGCGGAGACGTATCGAATGTTACAGAAGGCATTCAATGAGCATTTCTATATCGGAAAGAAATGCTTAGAAGTGGTAAAAACAGTTCAAAGAAGACGGATAACGCGTTGAAGACGAAAATTCCTCTGTTCATCAACCTCAACCGACGAAGCGCGTGCTTGCTAATCGTCGGTTTATAATTACAGACCTTGCTTATGAAGTTGGAATTTCAAAATTCCATTTTAAAAGATGTTTTGGTCCTCAAACGCGTCAAATCTCGATTGGTACCGAAAACACTGAATGCGCCAGCTAACACTGCATTGATTCTCCATGACTTTTTCGCCAGAAATGAAACCTATATCGTTCCACAACCACCGTATTCACACCGCGACTTCTGGCTATTTCCGAAACTTAAAAGACCACTCCGAGGACACCATTTTGAGTCGATTCGCGTCGAAGTAGATTCGACTTGAATCACCGCGCGCTTTGAAGGCCACAATGCCGATGACTTTTTAGCACGCATTGAGGATTGGGAAAAAAAAATTGCCACAAGTGCATTGTGTCCGGAGGGGATTACTTTGAAGATGACGAAATAAATTTGGAAAATAAATAAAGAGTTTTTGAAAAAAAAATTATTGGTCTTACTTATTGGCCACGTCATATATATATGTATTGCATTTGGAATATGCTGTTGTAAATTTGTTTCATTTTTAATAAGTATAGCCATCCAAAAAAGTGAAGAAAAAAGCTTAAAAAATCGAGAAATCTGTCAATGAGAAAGTATTTTTTTTTCTGTTTTTATGATTTGTCCTGTTTTTTTAATTGAATTTATTTCTTAATAAGCTCAGCTGAGTAAAAAATAGATATATTGGGTTTCGTTCGTATTCTTTTTATCTCCTCGTTAATGGCGGGGAAAGATGGTTAAAAATATAATTAGAATCTCTTTTAATGTTAGAACAATGGTGTGTTAAGATAATGTCGTATATTTTCCCAATTTCTAATAAAGATATTTTATTAATACATTTTTAATTTTATGATAAAATATTATTTTTTTTTTTTTTCGTTTTTTACCACAGATTTGATTTTTTTTCTTCAGTTCTTTAATATTAATGTTTTAAGTGACGATAACTTTCAGAGAAAGAATAAAAATAATGTCGTAAAATTTCAGGAAAATATTCCATTTTATTACATGCTAGTGATTCGATAATTAAATGCTTGACTAAATTTTCACTCGAAATTATCATCATATTCAATAAATTCCAAGTTTATTAATATTATAATATTTATCAATGTTACATTAATATATTACACTATTTATTATATAAGTGTAGTAGATTATTTATTATATTGATATATTTACGTTTTGATATTGATTCATTTCTTTTTAAACAGAATGTAATAAAATTATGAAGCTTATTTTTAAATATTTTAGTAACATGCTAACAATTTATTAGCCTAATATTGATTCATTTTAATTTTTATAATTATATCTTCTCTCATGAATGAAATATATAAAATTTCCATTATATTAAACTAATGTTACATATCATTTTGTATACATTACATTATTATTATAATAATAATAATAATAATAATAATAATAATTTATATATATATATATTATATATATATATATATATATATTTATACAAATATATATTAAATTTACTAATGTTAAATATTTTTGAAATAAAGAATTATTATTATTAAATTATTATTATAATAATGTAAATTAAGGTTATTTCTTTCATAAAATTAACAGTTTATGGATATATTAGTAATAAGTACAAAGTAAACGTATTTATATTAAAATTTCAATTTGATTTTGAGAGCAACATAATTTTACGAATAAACAGATGACATAGAAGCTTTTTTAATTCTTAATTTAGTAAAAAATAGAGAATCAATATTTAAAAATTAAATTTAAAAAATACTTTTGTCCTGATATATTATGAAATTTTTTCTATAGATAAAACTAGAGATATTATTTGACAACATTTCTTCGTACGTTTCCCTTTTCTTAAAGAAAAATACAGTAGTTTTAAACGTTAATTTCAGTATAATTTCATCTAGTGCATAATTAAAATCAAAAAAGCATTTTAAATTTAATAAAACATTAATGTTTTACTGTTTAATTACGCTCTTAAAATAAATATTTAAAAATTCGTGAGTAGAATAATTCAAAAGTACTTTTTAGTTCTTTCGCAGTTTTTCAATAGTTCTTACTCGTATACATTTTTGGGAGTTTTATACGGTTTTTTTTTCTTTATTTTAGATTTTTTGAGTAAAAGAAAACATTGCATTAAACTTAACATTACATTAACTTTTACATTAAATATACATAAACATCCAACAACTGTTACGACAAAATAAACTGCGAATATAAAATACAGAAATTTGAAATGTAAAATAAAAGTATTAGTTTTAATTGTTTAGTTTTAAATGTTTTATCCCATGAATGCTTTTATTTACATTTCAAATTTCTTTTTTTTTGTATTCACAATTTATTTTTCGGTAACAGTTGTTTGAGTCATATGTATATTTCTATATATTATTTCCTTTATATGAAATGGAATAATTTGAAAAGAATATAAAATATGGTTTTTTTTATATAGTTAATAAAAAAAAAACTGCAAATAAAACTCGTATTGACGTTTTACAATTATATATTTTATTTTAGAAAATAATTTATTTAATGTATTTATAATTTATAATTGTAATTGATTGTTTATGTTGCTTATTAATATAAAGCAATTTACAAGGAGAATAAAATTATTTGGTTAGTTTTTCCAAACATTATATCTGAACATAAAGATTTTTGATGTTTTGCTGTTTGCAAAAAGTTGATTATTAAGAATTTTACCCCTATTAGTTTATTTTTTAATTCAAATAGTTTTAAGATGCTTTGTTTTTAAAATGTTGTTGTTATATAAAAGCTACGTAAACTATTAATATTAAAATATCACCTAACCCAAGCTGAGTTTGTAAAAAAATTTATTAGGTTCAGATCTTTTCGGATGATAAATTAATGTTATTACATGAATATATTTCTTTAATCGTATTACTCAATGTAATAGATATATATAATTGTAAACGTACAAATGATCAATCATATTTGATCGCAAATAATGATTTAATTATTTCGATATTTAATTTGAAGGAATACGACGAGATATATATATATTGCTTCTATAAATTTAATTTCCTGTAAAATTTTTAATTTACTTTAATTAATTAAACAAATGATTGTCATTTATGGTAGAAATTTTTAATAAATTTTTGCCACGTAATTTTTCTAACCGCATTTCCACGATTCTTAACCATCCAATTTCCATCTTTTTCTTAAACACTTATTTGCATGTAAAATAGAGCTAATGGACATTTTTTAGGAATAACAATAATCACCACAAAGTCAAAGTAAATGGACCGTAATAAAACAATTAATCAAAACCAATGTAAGGTGACATTGACACATTAAATAATGAATTAATTTATATAAAATGTTATTATTGAAATATTTATTACCGCAAATGCTACTGTAGTTCATTTTAAAGAAAACTGTTAAATGTTAGAAAACAGTATATTATTTTTATTTCTTATCCCAAAGACAACTAAAAATATTATAATTTATATGATATATTTATACCAAAAAAGTTAATACTTAATTAAAATCCAAAAAAATATTTTTTTTCTCATTCAAGTGTTTATATTCGCAATATATTTATCTACCATTTGTTACTCCAATGCATTAGCAAAATGTTTGGAATCATAAAACTAATTACTTATTATTTGTTATTTGATATAATAAATGCATATATTTCATTAAAAGCCCATTAAAATAATGATAATGTTATTTCTGAACCAGTTTCTTGAATTCCCAAGGTGTATGGGAGCAATTTGTTGTTTTAATGCATTAACACACTATTGATAGTAATGAAAGCAGTTAACAACACTATTGCAGTTTATTATGTATATCCATATAAGAAATGCTTATATTTAATGGAACTCAATTAAAATAATGACAATTTTTTTCTCGTATAAGTTTTTGGATTTCCAATACGTCAAGGACAATGTGTTATTTTTAATATCCATTTTTCAAAAACTGGTTTTTTTAATAGCAATTATATATACAATTAATTAATAATATAATTTATCCAACACCATAAAAAAATGTTAGAATAAAGTGAAAATGAATTAAAATAAAATTATTGGGGTTTTTTCTCATCACAGTCATTAGTTTATATGGAAATCTTGTAGCTGTGACTGAAGACTTCTTATTAAAAGTATTGGTTAAGATAAATTTCGTATTAGTAAAAATATACTTTATCAGTTAAAATAAGCCATATCAGCTGACATAATAAAATATTTTGCATATGAATAAATATGAATAAATTTAATAGCAATATTTTTATTGTGTAAGAATTTTGACATTATACAGTGATGCTATATTCTTATATTTATTTAGAAGCACTAAATACTGTAATGTGTCTTTCCCTGGAAGCAAATATCACTTGTAAGGAATATAACACTCACCACAGGGACTTTGATACTTGATCGTTAAAATAAATGTTATTAACTGGAAATCAATTAAAATAAAATTGATTTCTTCTCATTCAAGTCATTAAGTTTTATAGAAATCTGTCCCCTCAATTCCTCTGACTGAAAACTTCTTATTAAAAATATTGAAAACAACACGGTAAAATAAATTTTTGCTAATACGAGATTTATCAGTTAAAATAAGACATGTCAGCTGAAATATTATTTACAAATGAATAAATATTAATAAATTTAATATCGATGATTTTATTGAGTAAGTAATTTGACATTATTCATTGATGATATCTTATCCTTATTTATTTAGAACCACTTAATACGGCAATGTGCTTTCCCTGGAAGGAAAGTGTACTTGTAAGGAAAATAACACTCACCACAGTGACCTTGGTACTTAATCGTTATAATACATATTATTAACTGTAAATCAATTAATATAAAATTGATTTCTTCTCATCCAAGTTATTATATTTTATGGAAATCTTTATACCTCAGACTTAAAACATGTTATTAAAAATATTAACAAGAATAAGATAAGGTATATTTTTACTAATACGAAATTCTCAATTAAAATAAGTCATACCAGCTGAAATAATATAATATTTTACAAAGAAATATATATTTATGAATTTAATATCAATATTTTGAGTAAATAATTTGACATTATCAATTGATCCTATCTTATCCTTATTTATTTAGAAGGATTAAATACTGTAATGTGTTTTTTCCTGGAAGCAAATAATACTTGCAAGAAAAATAACACTCCCCACAGTGACCTTGGTACTTTATCGTTATAATAAACGTTATTAACTGGAAATCAATTAAAATAAAATGGATTTCTTCTTATCCAAGTGATTAGATTTAATTAAAATCTGTGCACCTCTGACTAAAAACTTCTTATTAAAAATATAAACAAGAACAATATAATATATATTTTTACTAATACAAAATTCATCAGTTAAAATAAGTCTTATCAGCTTAAATAATATAATATTTTACAAATAAATATATATTTATAAATTTAATATAAATATTTTTATTAAGTATTTTGACATTATAAATTGATGCTATCTTATCCTTATTTATTTATTTAGAATCACTAAATACTGCAATGTGATTTCCCTGGAAGCAAATAACACTTGTAAAGAAATAACACTCACCACAGTGACCTTGGTACTTGATGGTTATCTCTCTCATTTGTTTACATGCAGCTTTTTCCAGTTCGCAAACATTGGGGTAATCCCTGCCGTCGCTTCCGCACACCGGACGTGATCCACGGCTATCCCCGTAGTTGGCACACTTTTCTGGACACATGCACTCCGCTGTCCGGCCATCCAGTGAGGGGCGACATTTGGACCCAAAGTGGCACTCCTTGTCCATGCATGGATCCTTCACATCTGCAGGGAATTGATAACAGCCCAGAGTCAGTCGGTAAGACACTAAATATCCTATCAGCACACAGAGTAAATGCCTCCTTGATTGACCCATTGTTATATCTAATGTGAATTTCATTAAATGCATGCTAAAAAGATCATTTAGTCAGATGTCAAATATTTCTATGGCAGACATCGGTGTCATATGCTAATTGATTTTTGATCAGTTAGCAGTAGATTGTTTTTTAACGTATGCCTTTTATCCAAAATCAGTTTTTTCATCTCATATCTTTTTACTAAAACGGCATAATTATATTATATAATACTGATCAGTATAATATCAGATGTATTTTGAATAAATATTATGGCATTATCAGGTGATGTTATATATGATTATTTAACTTTTCACATATATGAAAATAAAAAGGATGGATTTCTATTTTTTTTGTTTTGTTTGTATACCTGATTAAATATTAAAGACTACAAATACATTTAAAAGAATGGTCTTAGTTCAATACAAAAATTATTTAAAAAGCGATTATTTCTTAATTTAACATCTGCTCACATTCGTTAAATAACATGCGATACTATATGTTGTTCCTTTTGATTTTTCAAGATGACATTAAATATGCATTCCCCGTTTTGCAACCACATTTAAAATAAATGCCTAATGCATGGTGATTGGATAATAAGATTATAGAACTTTCCTGTCTCCAGACACATTTCTTCTCGCGGACTCTTTCGTAATGCCGTCAACAACTATGCTACTTCTCCATGCCGCCGAACACCCCACTTGTAGCGCATGCGCATTCGCCATGTCCCCTCGACCCCCCTTACCCCTTTGGCACTTTGTAAGCAGAGTAACCTGTCGCGCCCCCAAGTGGTCGACATTGACAACAGACGGTGAAAATTCCGGCAGCGCTTGATAGATGTTAGTTTAATCCAGTTTTGGAAAAAGTTTTCCCAGTTATTCTTATGTTTCATTTTGCCCGCTTTAGTGCATCGGGCTTTTTTTCTTTTTCAATGCGGTGGGAGATTTTTTGACGCCATGTGGCGACAAAAGAAAAAAAGTGTCTTAGAAATGAATTAGTTTTTTAATAAGTATTTCTATAACAAATCAATATATATTTTTTTTAAAAACGCCAATATTATACTCTTCAAAGAGATAGCTTAACATGAAAAAGAAACTGCCTGTTTTTATTCTTCTTATTTTTTTCATGGAACAGCATTTTTTTTTAACTTTTGCTGCCTTGTTTATTTTATTCCTTTATTATTTTTTATCTATATAAATAAATATTCATTATGCTGATGTGTTAACATATCTAAAAAAACTAAGTTATGTGTATTGGTCACCATCCATATTGTGGTATAAATAAGTGGAACACGAAATCAATGACAATGATAATTATCAGACATATTTGTGAAATGATGATATTGTGTAATTGCTAACTTTTTTTTTATTTTCCTGATTAATAATAAAATATGAGTTAACAATTACCAATCAATACAATCTTTTTTAAAAACAGTTTTCAAAGAGATAGCTTAACATGAAGAACAAAATACCTTTTTTTTTATTTTCTTATTTTTGTTTTCCATGGAACAGCGTTTTTTAAATTTTATTTTTGCTGCCTTGCTTATTCTATTCTTTTATAATTTTTTATCTTTATAAATAAATAGTCTGAAAGTGTGATCCAGTGTTAACACACGAAGAAAAACCAACTTATGTACTTTGAATGTACTTATGTGTATACCACTAACTGCATTGTAGTATAAATAAGTAGAACACGAAAACCCCGACTAAAATAAGTTATCTATATTTGAGAAATGTTGATACTGTGTAATTATCATTATTTTTTTATGATTCTGATTAATCATAAATTAGTTAAAAATCACCAATCAATATATTTTTAAACCAGAGTACTTTTCAATGAGATAGCTTAAGATGAAGAAGAAAATGTCTAAAATGATAAAATATCATGGAACATCATTTTTATTTTATTTTTGCTGCCTTATTTATTTTATTCATTTATCATTTTTGTCTATATAAATAAAAAAATAGTGAGAAACTGTGATCCAATGTTAAAACATGAATCTACAATCTTAATACATGTGTTTGATCACCGTCAGTATTGTAGTTTAAATACCTAGAACACGAAATCTGAGACTAAGATAATTGCTATCCATATTTGAAACATGTTGATGCTGGGTAATTTTTAATTTTTATTTTCTTGATTAACCATAAATTATGTGCTAACAAGCGTTTGTGTGACGTATGTCTAATCTTCAGAGCGGGACGGACACCCCATAAATAGTCTATACATGGATGGAGGGAAAAAGACAGGTAGGCAGAGGTATGACTTGGCTTCAAGTCGCCGTAGAAGGAAGACTTTTTAGACGGAACTACCCCGCATTTGCGTATCGTGTGGGAAAAAACTAGGAAAATCCACTACAAGGCACTAACTATACTTATACTCAAGAGCCAAAACATTATGACCACCTGTCAATAACGAGTTGGCCCACCTTTGGCACGCAACACAGCTTCAACCCGCCTTGGCATGGATTGATACCACCACTTAATACCTGTTAAATACCACTTCCACCTGATCACGTGCCTTCCACGTCCTCCACGCGAGTTCATTGCAAAATGTAGGGGTGGTCATAATGTTTTGGCTCTTGAGTGTATACCACTAATGAGGTAAGATGCTAAACAAGGTTCCTCGTTTTTGTATCATTGTCTACAACAAGCTGCCAGCCACCGCCCTTTTGCTCACCAGTGGAACACGTTACAACTCAGACACAAGTCGGGCGTGTTAACACGTATTCAAAAACATAGTCATTTCTCATTATCACCATCCGTATTGTGGTGTAAATAAGAGTATCACGAAATCTCTGACTAAGATCATTGCTATCCGTATTTAATAAACGTTGATACTGTTTTTTTTCTTTCTAATGCAGCTAGCAAACACAGACAGCTTGGTCTTTGGATGCCTTAAGGCAAGTGCTGCACAGACGTACTCACTTTGCATTACCCAGGGGGCGACTTGAAGATAAGCCACGGACGCGGAGTAACAATGCCCCCGCAACGCTCTACGATCCTATTAGACCGGGATCTACTTTTTAAAGTGGATTCCGAACCCCTACAAACAACCATGGCACCGCCGGGACTCGAACCCGAAACCTGTGGTACCGAGCGCCAGAGCGCTAGCCACTCGGGCCCCACGTTGATACTGTGTAATGGCTATTTCTTTTTTTGCTTTCCTAATTAATCATAAATTACGTGTTCACAAGCGTATGTGTGCCTAAACATCAGTGTCCTGCAGTGCTGGACGGACATCCCAAAAGTAGTCCACTCATGGACGGAAGGAAATGCGAAGCTTCTGTGAGGATAGAACACCTGTAGGTATAACTCTGGCTTGACGCTGAAAAAGAAGGGAAGTGCCTTCCCGGAGAAAATTTTAGGAGGAATTAACTGGTATTTGCTTATCGTAAAGAAAAAAAACCGAAAAACTCCCACCAAGTAGTCCGACCAGATATGCAAGATGCTGAACATCATAAACGCTATCGAGTCTGGAAACAGTGTCCACAGCAAAGCTTTTTGAACAGTGTCTGAACCTCAGCCCTAATGCTTACCAATGGCGCCGTTGCCACTGAACTATGAGTCGAACATGTTCACAAGCATTCAAATACATAGTCAATGTTTAAAAAATAAAATAGTCAATAAAAGTCAATACACTGCATAAGAATAATCGATTTATATAAAGATTATATATCTCGGATTAAAAATAAAAATAATCGACTTATATTAAAATTATTTATGTAAAATAAAAATAGTCGTCAAAAATAAAAATATTACAGGAAAATAGTGGGTTAACATAAAGATAATTATATGTCATCAATATTTGACAAATGCTAAAACTTGTGTATTTATTTATTTATGATTTCATTTTTTGTTAATCATATATTTATTAATTCAAATATTAACAAAATACTTACATAATTAATATGTAAAAATTATAGAGGTGTTTGATTCATAGCATCTTGAGGTTTTAAATTAAAGGTCGTGAGTTCAAAACTTGGCAAGAAAAGCCTAACCCAACGCTCTTTTGCAGGTTTTTAGTGTGTTGACAGTAAACAAATTATGAGAAATGTACTTTCATTAAAGGTCAGGAATATACAAATTGCCGTTCCTAATGAATGTGTTCATAATTATGGTGGTAAAATACGATTGCACTGTAATAGGTCTGATGATGCCTTCTTTATAAAGCTGAATCTGCTAAATATTACGCGTTCCAGTGCGGAAGCACTAGGTTCAAAATTTCTGGCATTCGACAGTAGAAATATTCAACATATTAAATTAAATAAAATTAATCATATTATTTAAAACATTAAATATCTATGTCGTTTCTTTTGCCTTATTTTATTACCTTTATAAGAATATATTGTTTTTTTTTTTTTTTTAAAATCTTTAATTATTGTAGGAAGAAATTGAAAACTTTTATAAAAATATTTTGTGAATTTAGGTTTAAATAAGCTAAAATATAATATTTCCGTTAACATGGAAAAGAAAAAAAAAGTATAGTCATTCTTCATTTTTTTAGAATCAATTTTGTAAAAAAATGTTATTTAATTTAGAATAAATAATTTTTTTTTTTTTTTTCAAAATTTGCACTTTCGTTACTTCTAAAATTAATTCCTCATATCTATATGTGTTTTGATATTGCAAGCTCTTTTCTGATTTAAAAACATATCACGGCACATGAGGTGGGATTTATTAAACCCAAATTGGGGTTTAATTTACAAAAATCCTAAATAATAAATTTGAATTAACAATTGTATTCCTGTTACACTAATACTAACTTAATAGCTTTCACTAATCGTTATTATTATTTTACTTCTTTTAGAAAACTAAGGGTTTGTTTATTGAAATATTTCTAGCTGCAAAATTCCTAGATGCTTTGAAATTAACAAAGCATGTTGCTTAATTAGGCTGCTCATAATTTATCACTAGAAAAGCGAATATGTAGCATATTCAGCATTATCAAGCGGGAAACACTGACTATCTGTTGTCTTCCAACCACACAGTAAAACAATAAATTTAATGAATATCCCATGATAAGAGGAGGTACGAGGACATCTTTTCCTTCCGCTAACTTCAAACTCAACTGCATGATTTTCTGGTTTACGGATTCATTGCAAACACGCTAAGCAAACGCACTGGAGTTTTCGATTGCCGGGTTTCGAACTTGGATACCATAGTTTGGAAAATTTTCGAAACTCGATAGATTATAGCGAATCAAGCCCCTTCCCCCCTGTCTATTTCGGTCATGGACACAATCAATCCTCCGATTCCACCCTTGGGGGTGTTCGTTCAGAATTGAGTCGGTTCAATTTCACCCAGATCATTCAACAGTTTGGCTCTAGGCACAGTGATGCATTGTGATATATTAGAGAAGCCCAATTACTACTGCATCACATCACTGGAACCTGTTAATAATATCAGTGCGATTAATTTTTAGAATAAAAAAGTTTTCAGATAAACCAGAGTTAAAATGAATACAAATAATTTTAACTGTAACATATACTGGCAACTGGAGTACCGATGGAGATAGTTCCCTTAACCTCCTCGTCTTAATTCATACACACTCAAGAGCCAAAACATTATGGTCACCCCTATATTTTGCAATGAACTCGCCTGGATGACGTGGAAGGCACGTGATCAGGTGGAAGTGGTATTTAACTGGTATTAAGTGGTGGTATTAATCCATGCCAAGGCGGGTTGAAGATGGATTGCGCGCCAAAGGAGGGCCAACTCGGTATTGACAGGTGGTCATAATGTTTTGACTCTTGAGTGTATATATATTTACTATTTTAATTGGTTGCTTAATGTCAGTATAAAAAATGCAAGATAAAGTTTCTAAAAATTGAAATGTGGTACTTAAATTAAAAAAATTCTAAAAATAAATAAAAAAAGAATAAAATTAAATTAAAATTAAAAGAATTTAAATTAAAATTCGGTACAATTAGGGACCAGTTGTCGATGCCATAAAACTATTGTGTTGTTGTTGTTGTTTCTTATTCCACTTGGCTGGCCAAGCCCACGAGCCCATACGTACTCATGATTGAAGGGGAAGGAAGCAGCTTCTGTTGTGATGGAGCACCCGTAGGTAGAAGTCTGACTTTGGCTCCGTGACGCTCTTACAGTCATAATAGGCCGGGACCTACTGCTTAAAGTGGATTCCGAACGACTACAAACATCCATGGCACCGCCGGGATAAGAACCCGAAACCTGTGGCACCGAGCGCCAGACACTCGGCCATTCAGGTCCCATAAAACTATTGTAAATGATAAAAATATTGTGATATACCGAAAGCGTAGGATCCATAATGATGGTCTGTATAGTAAAAGCAATTAATAGCCGCCTTTCCCCTCCAAAAAAAGGCCGATCTCAGAACTGTAACTTATAGAAATTACCTTTTACTTTATAGAAATTCTACACTTTATTGGTTATAATGAAAATGTTTTTTTTTTTAACTCTTCTTTAAATTTTATAGAATTTAATATGAAAAGAATTTTATTGTTTTTATTCAAATTATTATTATCTGCATTTTATTATACTAAGAATTGAAAAAAATAAATAAATAAAATAAACAGCGTAGATGTCTGCCTATTTATAAATCTATTTATCTCTCTATCTCTCTGTATGTATAGATATCATAAATTAACGAATCCTAAATTAATAAAAAATATAAAACAATCATCTTGATTTGAATTTAATAGAAATTGTTTTAACTTTATAGAAATGCCACACGTCACTGGATATGATAAAAATATTTTCTAAAGCCTTGTTTACATTTTACAGAATTTATTCTTATATGAAGAACTTTACTTTTTTATTTAAATTATTATTAACTGTCTGTAATTATATAAATAATTTAAACAAAATAAATACAATTAATACCAAGATATCTGCCTATTTATAAATCTATTTATCTCTCTTTCTATGTATCATGATCATCATTGCCCCAACAGCCCCATGATGGGCCGTCTGCCTACTGGCAGATTTCGAAGCCTGATATGTCTTCTTTTTACGGGGTAAAGTTGTCACCCCTACGCCTTTCAATCATGTTAGATTGGGGCCTACAGTTTAAAGTGGATTCCGAACCACTACAAACATCATGTCACCGCCGGGACTCGAATCCGAAGCCTGTGGTACCATGCGCCAGAGTGCTAGCCATTCAGGCCCCTCTCTACGTATATATGCCATAAATTAACGCATCCTAAATTAATGAATACAATAAAAACTAAAAATAATAAAATACCCAGTAATAATAATAAAAATAAATAAATTTTCTTTGCATTTCAAAATTAAATTTTTTTATAACACATTTGCTTCAATCTGTGAGGTTTTTTCCTTCATAAACTTGGTGGTATATTTTATTCCTACGTTGGAAAAAGTTGAATGTTTATTTTTCAATGAAATATTTCGCTAGATAAGTGGATTATTTTGACGATTGCTTTTTAAAATGAAAAGAAAACACTTCAAAATTGTTATTATCTGCCTTTAATAAACTTGTTTTCAAACTTCTAAAAAGTTATTTTGGTAACTGAAGACATTTATATTTGAAACAAAAATTGAGTCAAATTTAATTTTTTATTATTACTTGCCTTTTAATTGAATAACATGGGAAATAAATTTAGATATAATTCTTTTATAAATGATGTTTGTTGAACAAAATTAAATTTGAAATTTCATTTAAGAATTTTTCATAAAAAGTAATGAACTTGGTGATCTTTAATATATTTTTTTTTCATGAGGAAGATATGATGTTTGTCACTTTTTTGTTAAATCTTTATTTATAGATGTCCAAAATATTGAATCAGTTTAATTTATGATTACCTTAAATCATATCATTAATCTAACTTGTTCATTAAATCATTAATCAAGTATTATATTAAATGTATTGATTTTAAATTATTATTAAATGTTTTCTAATATTATTATTATGGAAACATTATAAATTTATTAGAGAATAAAATAAATTTATAATTTATTCTCTAATGTACTTTAATATTAAAATAGTCCAAAGTATCGAATCAGTTTAATTAATGACTACCTTAAATCATACATGTATCTTAAATTAAATTTATATTATATTAAATGTATTGATTTTAAATTATTATTCAATGTTTGCAATTATATTATTCAGAAAATACTATAAACTTATTAAATAATAAATTATAAATATATAATTTATTATCTAATAAATTTTAAGCTTAAAATAACTAAAATACACAAATCTATCTACGCATTTCAAGTTAAAATAAAGAACATTAAATTATGAAAATTAAAATTCTAATGCACAAATTTAATTAAAAAGTTTCTATACAAATAATTTTTCCTTTACTATCATTAATTTCCATTATTTTTTCTTTAATATTTAAGTAATAATTTTTATTTGTTTTTCTTTTCTTTATTTATTTTTTTGAATTATAAAGCAAACGTTATAGTAAAAGCCAATCTCTAATATACCCATGACATTCAACAAGGCCTGGTTTATAACTCGTTTTTCTTATTTAGGAAATCCTGGAAATTTTTTTAATGAAATAGGATTAAAAAACGATTATTTAAAACTTCAAATGTCTATTCCTGGTATAGGCACAATAAAAAAACACGGAATGAGAAAATGTTGGAGGGGGAGGGTTAGAACCCACAAATATTACATTTGATGATGTTAATTTAAGCTTAAATAATTTTGTTGGTCTGTTATTTAATATAATATTTATTAATACAGATGTAATATTTTTTTCTAATGAAGCTGGCAAGACAGTACTCTTCGGTGCCTTAAGGCAAGCGCTGCACCGACGTTACTCTTTTAGAACTACCCAGCTGGTGCGTGTAGATTGAACATAATCTACGGACGCAGAGTAACACTACTATCGCAACGCTCTATGATCAAGGTAGACCGGGATCTACGGTATAAAGTGGATTTCAAACGACTACAAACATACTGGCACCGCCGGGACTCGAACCCGACCTGTGGTAGCCAGCACCAGAGCGTTAGCCACTCGGCAATCAGGTCCTGGCCGCTTTAATATTGTTGAATTAATATGTGCATCGAATAGAAATTGTATGAGAAAATCTAGATTTAAATGTCTTCAGGAAAAATTCTCGGGAATCAAACAACGGGAATTTTAATTTCCATAAATCTAAATAAATTACATCCATTTTTTAAAAATGTGTATTAATTAAAGCAAAAAAAGGTCAGACTAAAACAGATATTTTAAAGATAAAAACATATTTTTGTCAGAATTAATTGCCTAATAATTTTCTTGAATAAAGAGAAATTTATAGAATTATAAATTTAAATCCAATTACTAATATTTTCTAAATTAATTCTTTTAAAAAAAAAGACGTTATTTAATTAAAACTTAAGCTATTTAAACATCTAGAGCTTTAGTGCAAATTCAACTTATATACTCTTTTTTGATTTAAACGAATTTATGTTTCTTTTGGATTAATTTCTATAGTTAAAGAATGAATTGCTCCTTCTGGGTTTCAGATTAAAAAAATAAATTTAAATTTCAAGCAGTTTTCTTGTGCAATGTTTAAAAAATCGGATAGAAAAAAAAATTCCAGTTGAAAAAGAAAAATTCCATGTTTTTCTATGCATTGATTGATGGAAAAAGGAGAGGTTTTAATATTAAAGCATTTTCATATAAAAACTTCCTGAACAAAAATAGTATTATGTGAGGCTTATAAAATTAATAATGGTAGAGTAGCGAATTCTTTGAAATAAATTAAGTTCACAAGAAAAATTCAAGTTAAAATAAAGTATAGTTAATCGCTTTTAGAAAATCGCCTATATATTAAAATATCTTTATTATATGTAGGAAAAGTCTTTAAAATTGCACATTTCAGGAAAAGTTTATTATTATATCTATAAACTTATGCGATAGCTTTCAATTTTATATAATTATCTTGACTATCAATCACCATTAGAAGACTTAGTAGATTGGCTAGTAATAACTTAGATTAGTAGATTGGTTTTACGGTCAATTTGTGCACAGTTTTGGATAAATAGACCGGAACAAGTTTAACATAGATTCCGAACCACTAACAAACATCCATTCCACCACTAGAATTGAAACCTGGAGCCTTATGGCAATTGGTATCACAGGTTTCAGGTGTGAGGCTCGGCGGTGTCATTTATGTTTGTACTGGACAGAATCTACTTTAGACTTCAGAATCCACTTTAAACCGAAGTCTCCATCTAATATGATCGTAGAGCATTGTGCGGGTAGTGTTACTCACTTCCGTAGTATATTTTCAAGATAAACTTGTCCACTGTGTAGCACCCCATGCTAGAATGCTAACCAATTGACCAACCATGTTTAGTAGAAGACGTCATTGTTATTCATTTTTCACTTCAAGAGAAAATAATATTCTTCCAAGAGCTTCATTTGAGAGTTCACAAACCTTTTCTCCGAGGCCAACGAATACTTAGACTTTCCTGCCCATAGTTTTACCATCGAAATTCCCCACACTCGTTACACACTAAAACATTTAATTTGATTACACTTATAAAATTTGAACTCTGATCTCTTAGTTCAAAAAGCCAAAGCGATATACTTTAGGCAACTCTGCCTGCATAACATAATAAATTCTTATTTCTTAAATAATATAACATAATCCTTTGAATTACACACAAGAATAACTTTATAACATTTTAACAGTCAACTTTGTTCAGTCTCATGCCTTCTATACATTCATTCCACCTTTATTTAATCCATACGTCTCAACTCTATTATCTGGAGTGTTAAGAAAAAAGCCTCGAAAATTCGAGTCCGCGAGATAAAACAATATCTCCTCCCGCAGAAATCTCTCCCTACACCAGACAAGTGAATATCCACCTTCGGGGAACAAATAGAATAAAAAAAATAATAAAGACTCCAGATTCCTCAACCTTTTCTCCATTATCTGGACATCCGGGATCACATTGAGTGGAAGTCCCTATCGATCCGCCACCCCACTCTCCTTAAGTGTTTTACTTGGTCCGGGAGTTTTCCGGCTGGAGACGCCAGTTTTCCCGCGTAAGATCGGTCTCAATCCAGATATCTGATTAACGATTGCCATCTGGGAAAAATCCTCCGCCAACCCCCAGGAAGGGCGAGAGCGAGTTCCCGTGCCCTTGGGGCGATGCCCTGCGCGAATTTTCTGGAACAGAATTTTTGTTCTCGGCGGTACATGCTTGCGGGGGTGGTATAGGCGTGGGAGGTGCAGGGTATAAGCTCCAGAGGCGGCGTGAGAGATAGAGCCCCTAAGAAGGAGTTATGTGACGAAACAGGTGAAGACAGCGATCTTTTTGCTCTTCATTCCCTCAGTTTTTTTCTACTCGTTGCCGCGATAGCTTATAAAACGAAGTTGAAGATTACGTCGTGGACTTTCAAAGGGATTTGCTGTTCGACGAGTGTTCTTCGCGAGGGGTAATCTTACCTGGATGCTCAACTCGAAAACTTTAGTTATGAAAAGTTCTCTCAAAAAGCTGTGAAGGATGTAGTTTGTTTTTTTCCTCTTTTCACCACGGAGAATTAAAATAGGAATAAAATAAATAAAGAAATATCATGAATGGTAAAAATTTAATATCTATCGTATATTTTTGCTTTAGACAAGAGATCGGGGACAATTAGAAGTTTAGTTAAGGGCAATTCAATGTGATTCATATGGATCGTGGGAAGTTGGCTGTTATACTACAATCGTCCATTGCCATATTGAACAAAGACCCCAAGAAAAGGCATGTATAGTTTCGCTCCCACTACTGTCTTTCTCGAAACGAACAGAAATATATGTAGTATAAGGGTTTATTTTTTCTCCATACGCGGCATAGAGAGCATTTTTTTTGTCTAGACTTCAATTGTAAGGTTTTTAATTCAGTCCCCTATTGTACGAAATCATATAGAACTCTGTGGTTTGACATTAAATGAGGTCTTTATATTCTGTGCACTGTATATTCGGGCCATTTACTAATTCCTCTATCAGAAAACATTCACAATTTTGATAGATGTGAAGGTTATTAGCCTATATTTATTCACAGAATAGTCTCCTCGTTAGATGATCATAAGCCCGCAAGACTTCTGCATAAGACTTTCGCACGTGGTCCAAGAGATATTACTGTTGGTTAATTTTTTTTTTAGTTACATATGTGCATCATTATTACTGCATTTCTTTGGTGAACATTAATTTGATTAACTTATTAGATTTGAACGTGAATCTCTTAGCTGAAAATGCAGAAGTTATATATGTGAGTCTGCCCACATAACCCAATCATTCCTTATTTGTTAAATAATCTTTTGAATTACACGCAAGAAAAACTTTTTAAAACGGAAACAACCCGAGTTATTCAGCCTTTTTCCTCTATACATTCATGCCACCTTTATTTAATCAGTACGTCTCGACTTTATCATGTGGAGCGTTAAGAAAAAGCCTTGGATATTAGAGTCCGCGAGATAAAATAATATCTCCTCCCGCAGAACTCTCTCCCCGCTCCCTGACAAGTGAATATCCACCTTCGGGGAAACAAATGAAATAAAAAAAATAGACTCCAGATTCCTCACCGTTTTCTCCGTTATCCGGCGTCCGGGACCACATTGAGTGGAAGTCCCTATCGATCCGCCACCCCACTCTCTTTAAGTGTTTTACTGGGTCCGGGACATATGCGGCTGGAGACGCCAGTTTTTAGCATGTAAGGTCGGTCTCCCACCAGATATATGATTAACGATTGCCATCTGTCAAAAATCCTCCACCAAGCCCCCGGAAGGGGCGAGGGTGAGTTCCGGTGCCCTTGGGACAATGTCTTGGTTCGAATTTTCTGGAACCGAATCTTTTGTTCTTGGGAAGTACATGCCTGCGGTGGCGTAAAAATGTGAGAGGTGCAGGGGATAAGCTCCAGATGCGGCGTGAGAGATAGAGCCACTAAAAAGGAGTTATGTGACGAAGGAGGTGAAAAGAGCGATCTTTGTGATCTTCATTCGCTTTGAGTTTTTTTTTCCCGCTGCCGCGATAACTTATAAAACGAAGTTGAAGATTACCTCGGGGACTTACAAAGGGATTTGCTGCGCGAGGAGTGTTCTTCGCGAGGGAGAAATCTTACCTGGCTGCTCAACTCGAACACTTTAGATTCGAAAACTTTTCTCAAAAAAGCTGTGAGGGATGTAGTTTATGTTTTTTCTTTGCCTGTATTCACCACGGAGTATTAAAATAGAGTAAAATAAAAATAAAAGTAGTAAAAAAATGTTATGAATGATTTAAATTTAATATATATTGCATGATATTCTTGCCTTGCGAATGCTAAGCACTTTGAACAGAGATCACGAGCAGTTAGAAGCAATTATTATAAATGATTCACCATTCTGATGTTAGTTACTGAGCAGCGACGTTAAAATTAAGAAATATTTACATGAGTCACAACTCTCCTGATGGCAAATTTTGTAGTGTTCTGGCCTTTGTTACCACAGGCTTCAGGTTCTATTCCCGGCGGTGGCATGGATGTTTTTTGTTGTTCAGAATACACGTTAAACTGCTCCAGTCTAATTAGCCCAAATTGTGCAAAAAATATCAAACTGAAGCAAATCCAAATCTTTATATATTTTAATAACACATAGAAATACATATATATTTCAAATAAACAAAATTCATTAACTAGATATTTGCTCTTAAACAAATATTTTGGAAAAAAAACCAATTCTTTATTTTTTCTAATTTATAAACCTCTTACGAACTTTTCCTGCTTAACCTCATAAGGCCTCAGGGCTTGGAAAGATGAATTAAATAAACCCTGTCTAAATATATTTTTTTATAATTTCAATCTTATTATCTTGAAGCCCAATCCATAAAAGGTAGCAATGAAAAAAATGAACCACCTCATTTTACATGTCACTTTTTTTTATTCTCAAATAAAATTCCCAACTAGAGCAAAACGTTAGATTATATTTGATTCGGTGGTAAAAAAAATACTTTCTTTTTTGTTCAGGTCGACTTAGTTAATAAAAGCACCTTTTTTAGTTAAAATAATTCTGCGTAAAAAGAATGAACAATCCTTAAATAAGAGGGAAAAAAAACTAAATTTTTTGTTCCTATAATCTCCTACAGCTGCTCATTCAGCGGTATTAATATACACTGTTCTTTACCTTTTCATACATCAACACATGTATTTATTTTTTTTTTACTTCTCACTGGAATATATATTTTTTTTAATCCAAACTCCAGTCTTTCGCCGCATTTACACAATTATACGAACAGCCCGCGAAAATCAAATTGTAATTACAATTCCCCCCTTTTTTTTTTCTGCCATTCTTTGTGACATTGCAGCAAAGAGGGTCTGCAAGAGAAGAAGAAAAAGAGTCGCCGTCGAAGAAAAGAGAACAGAAAATGAGAGGACAGCATCAAAAAAAAAAAAAAAAAAAGATATTAATGAGTAGGAAGTCCTCTAAGCCTTTCATTAGTGGAGATCTAACGTATACACATACAAATCGATATCTAAGTCGTTTTTTCGCTTTGTGTATAGGTGTATGTGTAGTGTGTATTGACTTGGGGAAACGAACCGTGAAATTGAGTCCCTTGTCACAGAAATATCGTTTTTCTTGAAGTCGCTTGAAGAATGGAGCTTGTGATGCAATGATATGTTTTATTGCTGTTATAACTCAGCGGAATCTAATTCTGGATTGTTTTAGAATTGTCAGGGATCATTTCAATTCTCATATTTCATACTAAATGGTAGTTTTTAGGAGCTTGTCACAGATGCCCCGAAATTGGAAAAATGATTTTCAATTCAAAGGTTAATAAGATAATTACGGATATTTCCAGGCGTGCTAATTAACTTTGTATTCAAGGATTTGTATGGAAGGGCTTTATAAAAAGAAATAAAGGGTCTTGCTTGAATACAGTAGAATTGTGTTACGTTGCTTTGGGGATATTGCATTTTATATCACTTTGATTTGATTAGTTCATGTAATTCAACTAAGTGATCAACTAATTCGAATCCTTTTGTTCCGTTGCAGTTGGAATAAAATTATTGGAACCTGAATCCTGTGGTACCAAAGGGCCAGAGCGCTCTCTCTTTGGCCATCCATGTTTAGTAGAAGGCGCCGTTCTTACTCAGTTTTCATCTGGAGCTTATCTCCACACCTTCTCCACCTTAGACACTCGCAGTCATGGATTTGAACAAAATATTTGGTTCAAGATCGAAGAGAAAAAATATACTCTGAAGAGCATCATTTGTGGGTTTACAATCTTTTCTCCAGGGCCAATAAATGTACTTTCCAACCCGAGGTTTTATCAACACCGTATATACACAAGAACTTTCAATTTGGTTACTTTTGTTAGATTTGAACATGGATCACCTAGATCAAAAAAGCCAATGTTACATCCTTTAAGTCAGGGGTGGCCAACCCAAATGATCCTGCGCACCACTTTGGAAATGCATCCTAACTCACATAAAATTATATATACCCATATTAGATTTAGACCCACTATAGATATTTTATATTCATATTGCAATATATCTGTCCTATAATTGTAAGAATATTATTTCAAAATCAACGTTAATTTTATCATAATTTCGATAGTTAATTTTTGAATGTATGGATGAACTCAATGTATTATTTTTAATACATTGATTTTCACTACTTTGGCCATTATAAAATGTATGTTGTAAAAGTTAGATAACTCTCTCTGGTGGAAAACCTTTAAGGTGGACCGTGCCTCGGCCACTTTTTTTTTAGATAATTCTGCATGCATAACTTAATAATTTATTATTTGTTAAATAATCCTTTGAACTACACAGAAGAATAGCTTTTTTAACATTCAAACAACCAACGTTATTCATTCTTTTGCCTTCTACAATATATATATTCATGCCACCTTTATTTAATCCGTACGTCTCAACTCTAGTATCTGGAGCGTTAAGAAAAAGGCTCGGACGCGTGATAAAACAATATCTCCTTTCGCAGAAATCTCTCCCTACTCCTGACAAGTGAATATCCACCTTCGGGGAAACAGACAAAATAAAAAAAAAACCCTTCAGATTCCTCAATTTTCTCTCCATTATCCGGCGGCGTCCGGGATCACATTGAGTGGAAGTCCCTATCGATCCGGCACCTCACTCTCCTAAAGAGTTTCACGGGATCCGGGAGGTTTTCGGCTGGAGACACCAGCTTTCCCGTTTGAGCTCGGTCTCCCACCAGATTTCTCATTAAGATTGCCATCTGGGAAAAATCCTCCGCCAACCCCCGGGAAGGGCGAGAGCGAGTTCCCGTGCCCTTGGGGCGATGTCCTGCGCGAATTTCTGGAGCAGAATCTTTTGTTCTCGGCGGTACATCTTTGCGTTGGTAGTGTAGGTGTGGGAGGGGCATGAGATAAAATCCAGATGCGGCGTGAAAGATAGAGCCCCTAAGAAGGAGTTATGTGACGAAGGAGGTGAAAACAAGGATCTTTGTGCTCTTCATTCTCTCTGTTTTTTTTTCTTCCCGTTGCCGCGATAACTTATAAAACGAAGTTGAAGATTACCTCGGGGACTTACAAAGGGATTTTCTGCGCGGGGAGTGTTCATCGCGAAGGGTAATCTTACCTGCATGCTCAACTCGAAAACTTTAGTTTTGAAAAGTTTTCCCAAAAGCTGTGAAGGATGTTTTTCCCTCATTTCACCACGGAGAATTAAAATAGGAATAAAATAAATAAAAAAATATCATGAATGGTAAAAATTTAATATCTATCGTATATTTCTGGTTTAGACCAGAGATCGTGGACAATTAGAAGTTTAGGTAAGGGCAATTCAATGTGATCCATGTGGATCGTGGGAAGTTGGCTGTTATACTGCAACCTCGCATTGCCATATTGAACAAAGATCCCAAGAAAACACATGTATAGTTTCGCGCCCACAATTGTCTTTCTCGAAACGAACAGAAATATATATAGTATAAGGGTTTATTTTTTTCTCCATACGCGGCATAGAGGTAATATTTTATTTTTTTAGGCTTCAATTGTAAAGTATTTAATTCAGTCCCCTATTGTACGAAATCATACAGAACTCTGTGGTTTGACATTAAATGAGGTCTTTATATTCTGTGCACTGTATATTCAGGCCATTTATTAATTCTTATATTAGAAAACATTCACAATTTTGGTAGATGTAAACGTTATATTTATTGACAGAATAGTCTCCTCGTTAGATGATCAGAAGCCCACAAGACTTTTGCATAAGACTTTCGCAGGTGGTCCAAGAGATATTACTGTTGGTTAAATATTTTTTTTTTAGTTTCATAAGTGCATCGTTCTTACTGCATTTCTTTGCCGAACATTAATTTGTTAACTTATTAGATTTAAACTTGGATCTCTTAGCTGAAAATGGCGAAGTTATATATGTACGTCTACCCACATAACACAAACATTCCTTATTTGTTAAATAATCTTTTGAATTACACGCAAGAAAAACTTTTTAACTCTGAAACAACCCGTGTTATTCAGTCTTTTTCCCTCTATACATTCATGCCACCTTTATTTAATCCGTACGTTTTGACTCTACCATTTGGAGCGTTAAAAAAAAGCCTCGGATATTAGAGTCCGCGAGATAAAATAATATCTCCTCCCGGAGAAATCTTGCCCCACTCCCTGACAAGTGAATATCCACCTTCGGGGAAACAACTGGAATAAAAAAATAGACTCCAGATTCATCACCGTTTTCTCCATTATCCGGGCATCCGGGACCACATTTAGTGGAAGTCCCTATCGATCCGGCACGCCACTCTCCTTAAGTGTTTTACGGGGACCGGGAGATATCCGGCTGGAGACGCCAGTTTTCCCGTGTGAGGTTGGTCTCCCACCAGATATATGATTAACGATTGCCATCTGGGAAAAATCCTCCACCAACCCCCGGAAGGGGCGAGGGTGAGTTCCGGTGCCCTTGGGGCGATGTCTTGGTTCGAATTTTCTGGAACCGAATCTTTTGTTCTCCGGAAGTACATGCGGTGTCATAAAGCTGTGGGAGGTGCATGGGGATAAGCTCCAGATGCGGCGTGAGAGATAGAGCCCTCAGAAGGAGTTATGTGACGAAGGAGGTGAAAACAGCGATCTTTGTGCTCTTCATTCGCTTTGAGTTATTTTTTTCCCGCTGCTGCGACAGCTTATGAAACGAAGTTGAAGATTACCTCGGGGACTTACAAAGGGATTTGCTGCGCGAGGGGGTAATCTTACCTGGATGCTCAACTCGACAACTTTAGATTTGAAAACCTTTCTCAAAAAAGCTGTGAGGGATGTAGTTTATGTTTTTTTTTTTGCCTCTTTTCACCACGGAGTAGTAAAATAGAGTAAAATAAAAATAAAAGAATTAAAAAAATGTTATGAATGATTTAAATTTAATATATATTGTATGATATTTTTGCCTTGCGAATGCTAAGCACTTTGATCAGAGATCCCGAGCAATTAGAAGCAATTATTATTAATGATTCACCATTCTGATGTTAGTTACTGAGCAGCGAGGTAAAATTAAGAAATATTTACGCGAGTCGGAACTCTCCTGATGGCCAATTTTGAGTGTTCTGGCGTTTGTTACCACAGGCTTCAGGTTCTATTCCTGGCGGTGGCATGGATGTTTTTTGTTGTTCAGAATACACGTTAAACTGCTCCAGTCTAATTAGCCCAAATTTTGCAAAAATATCAAACTGAAGCAAATCCAAATCTTTATATATTTTAATAACACATAGAAACACAAATATTTCAAATAAAGAAAATTCATTAACTAGATATTTGCACTTAAACAAATATTTTGGAAAAAATAACAATTCTTTAATTTTTTTCTAATTTATAAACCCCTTACGAACTTATCAAACTTAAATTCATAACGCCTCAGGGCTTAGAAAGATGAATTAAATAAACCTCGTTCAAATATTTTTTTTCATAATTTGATTCTTATTAACTTGAAGCCAAATCCATAAAAGGTAACAATGAAAAAAAATGAACCACCTCATTTTACATGTCACTTTTTTTTATTCTCAAACAACATTTCCAACTCAAGCAAAACGTTAGTATTTTTTTTTTCCACCGAGGCAAATATCATCTTCCTTTTTTGTTGAGGTCGACTTAGTTAATAAAAGCACCTTTTTTAGTTAAAATCATTCTGCGTAAAAAGAATGAACAATCCTTAAATAAGAGGGAAAAAAATTATTTTTTGGTTCCTATAATCTCCTACAGCAGCTCATTCAGCGGTATTACTATACACTGTCCTTGCCCTTTTAATACATCAACACATGCATTTTTTTTTACTTCTCACTGGAATATATTCTTTTTAAACCAGACTCCAGTATTTCGCCGTATTTACACAATTATACGAACAGTCCGCGGAAATCAAATTGTAATTACAATCCTGACTTTTTTTGTTTTTTTGTGCCTTTCTTTGGGACATTGCAGCAAAGAGGTTCTGCAAGAGAGGAAGAAAATGAGTCGCCATCGAAGGAGAGAGAATAGAAAATAAGAGCACATCATAAAAAAAAAGATATTAATGAGGAGGAAGTCCTCTAAGCCTTTCATTAGTGGAGATCTAACGTATACACATACAAATCGATATCTAAGTCGTTCTTTTGCATTGTGTATATGTGTGTGTAGTGAGTATTGACTTGGGGAAACGAGTCGTGAAATTGGGTCCCTTGTCCAAGAAATATAGTTTTTCTGCAAGCCGTTTGAAGAATGGAGCTCGTGATGCAATGATATGTTTTATTGCTATTATAACTCATCGGAATCTTATTCTGCATCGTTTCAGAATTACCAGGGCTCATTTCGATTCTCATTTTTCCATACAAATTGGTAGTTTTTAGGAGCTTGTCACAGATGCCCCGAAATAGGAAAAATTATCTTCAATTCAAACGTTAGTATGATAATTATGGATATTTGCAGGTGTGCTAATCAACTTTGTATTCAAAGATTTCTATGGAATGGCTTTATAAAAACAAATATAGCGTCTTGCTTGAATGCAGTGTCATTGTATTTTGTTTCTATTAGGGATATTGCATTTTATTACACTTGTATTTGATTAGTTCATGTAATTCTCATTCTCATTTTCATTAGTTCATGTAATTAATCTTTTTTTTTAACTGTGTTAGAGAAAAAGGATTCGAACCTGAAGCCTGTGTTATCAAAAGCCAGATTTCTCGCTTTTGGCCATCCATGTTGTCCACTCCGTTGTTACTCAGTTTTCATCTGGAGTTTAATCTACGCACCACCTCCACTTTACACCTCCCGCCCCCCAGTCAGGTACTGCCAAGAACAAAAGGTTTGGTACAAGAAATTTGGTTCAAGATCGAAGAGAAAAAATATACTCTCAATAGCTTCATTTGAGGGCTTACAATCTTTTCTCCGGGGCCAATAAAAGTACTTTCGTGCCCAAGGTTTTATCAACCCTGTATATACATAAGACCTTTCAATTTTCTTACGTTAATTGGATTTGAATTATTTTCTTCTAGTTCAAAAAGCCAATGTTATATCCTTCGGGTCTGGAGTGGCCAACCCAAATGAGCTTGCGGGCCACTTTGGAAATACATCCTAACACCGCGGGCTCATATAAAATTATATATACCCCTATTAGATTTAGACCCACTATAGATATTTTTATATTCATATTGCACCCTGTTACATTAGATGTTCCAAGATGCGCGCGCATTATGAATTCGCAGAATATAATTTAATTATTCTGTTAATTCTATATAAAACAGGAAATATCTGCCATATATTTGCAACAATATTTTTTTAAAACGAACGTTAATTTTCTCATAATTTCGAAAGTTAATTTTTGAATATATGGATGCACACATAATGTATTTTTTTAATACAATGGATTTCAGTACTTCGGCCATCATAAAATAAATAGATTTTGTGAAAGTGTGATAAATCTCACTGGTGGAAAAATTTTCAATGGTTAGCCACCCTTGCTTCAGGTAACCAGCCCACTTACTATAACCTAATAATTTCTTATTTCTTAAATGATCTAAAATAATCCTTTGAATTACAAGCAAGAATAGCTTTTTGACATTGAAACAGCCAACGTTGTTCAGTTTTTTGCCCTCTATATATTCATGCTACCTTTGTTTAAACCGTACATCTCAACTCTAGTATCTGGAGCGTTAAGGAAAAGCCTCGGATATTCGAGTCCGCGAGATAAAACAATATCTTCTCCCGCAGAAATCTTTCCCCACTCTCGACAAGTGAATATCCACCTTGGGGGAAACAAATAGAAAAAAATATAAAGACTACAGATTCCTCACATTTTACTCCATTATCCGGAGTCCGGGATCACATTTAGTGGAAGTCCCTATCGATCCGGCACCCCACTCTCCTTAAGTGTTTTACGGGTCCGGGAGTTTCCGGCTGGAGACGCCAGTTTTCCCGTGTGAGGTCGGTCTCCCACCAGATATCTGATTTACGATTGTCATCTGGGAAAAATCCTCCGCCAACCCCCGGGTGGGGCGAGAGCGAGTTCTGGCCCCCTTGGGGCGATGCCCTGCGTGAATTTTCTGGAACCGAATCTTTTGTTCTCGGCGGTACATGCCTGCGTGGGTGGTGGGAGGTGCAAGAAATGAGCTCCAGATGCGGCGTGAAAGATAGAGCCCCTAAGAAGGAGTTATGCGACGAAGGAGGGGAAAAGAGGGGTCTTTGTGCTCTTCATTCGCTTTCAGTTTTTTTTCCTTCCGCTGCGGCGATAGCTTATAAAACGAAGTTGGAGATTACCTCGGGGACTTACAAAGGGATTTGCTGTTTTCTCAAAAAGATGTGAGGGATGTAGTTTGTTTGTTTTTCCTTTTTCACTACAAAATAGTAAAATAAAAAATAAAAAAACTATCATGAATTATTTAAATTTAATATCTATTGTATGATATTTTTGCTTTCGAACGCTAAGCAGTTTGACTAGAGATCGTGCGCAATTAGAATTTTATTTAGTACAATACAATGCGAGGTAATTCAATGTAAACAACAATACAACATGTTACAAAAATACAATGTTGTTCATCAATACAATGTGCGACAATTCAATGTGAACAACAATACAACATGTTACAACAATACAAAATATTTCAACAATACATTGTTAGATAATTCAATGTGATCCATTTGAATCGTAGGAGGTCGGCTGTTATACTGCAACGTCACATTACCACCAATGAACGAGCATGATAAGGAATGACATGTGTAGTTTCACGAACACTGGCCGTCCTTTTCGAAACAAACAGAAATACTTTCTAGCATATGAGTTAATAATTTTCCATATGTTTCATAGACACAAAAAAAAATATCTTTTTTTTTATTAGGCTATGAATTTAAGGTTTTTAATAGAGTACTATATTATTCAGAAACAATATGTTGTTCCCCTATTTTGTTGTCCCCCATGGATGTTTGCGAGTGGTTCAGAATCCGCGTTAAACTGCAGGTTCCTGTATAATGAATCCAAATATACAAAAAATGACTGTAGAGCAGCAAGCCAAACCAAATCTTTTTATATTTTAAGAATACCACATAGAAAAACATATTTCAAATAAAGAGAATTCATTAACTAGATATTTGCTCTTATACATGTATTTTTGATAAAATAACGATTCTATTTTTTTTCTAATTTATAAACCTTTTACGAATTTATCAAGCTTAAACTCATAAGGCCTTAGGGCCTGGAAAGAAGAATTCAATAAACCCTCACAATTTTTTTTCTTTCAATCTTATTATCTTGAAGCCAAATCCATAAAAGGTAACAATGAAAAAAATTAACCACCTCATTTTACATGAAACTCGAACAAAACGTTAGTATTTTTTTTACCACCGAGGCAAATATCATTTTTTTTTATGTTCAGGTCTACTTAGTTAATAAAGCACATCTTTCGTGAAAATTGCTGCGCGTAAAAAAAATGGACAATCCTGAAATAAGGAGGAGAAAAAAAACTAAATTTTTTGTTCCTATAATCCCACACAGCTGCTCATTCAGCGGTATTAATATACACTGTTCTTGCCCTTTTCATACATCAATACATACATTTTTTTTTTTTTTACTTCTCACTGGAATATATTCTTTTTAATCCAAACTCCAGTCTTTCGCCGTATTTACACAATTATACGAACAGCCCGCGGAAATCAAATTGTAATTACAATCTCCCCTTTTTTTTTGTTTTTTCTGCCTTTCTTTTGGACTTTGCGGCAAAGAGGTTCTGCAAGAGAGGAAGAAAATGAGTCGCCATCGAAAAAGAGAGAACAGAAAATGAGAGGACAGCATAAAAAAAAGATATTAATGAGGAGGAAGTCCTCTAAGCCTTTCATTAGGGGAGATCTAACGTATACACGTACAAATCGATATCTAAGTCGTTCTTTCGCTTTGTGTATATGTGTGTGTAGTGTGTATTGACTTGGGGAAACTAGCCGTGAAATTGGGTCCCTTGTCACAGAAATATCGTTTTTCTTCAAGGCCTTTGAAGAATGGAGCTCATGATGCAATGATATGTTTTATTACTATTATAACTCATCGGAATCTTATTCTGGATCGTTTTGGAATTGCCAGGGCTCATTTCGATTCGCATTTTTCATATAAATTGGTAGTTTTTAGGAGCTTGTCACAGATGCTTCAAAATTGGGATAATGATCTTCAATTCAGACGCTAGTAAGATAATTATGGATATTTCCATGGAGCGCTAATGAAGTTTGTAGTCAAGTAATTGTATTGAATGGTTTTATAAAAATAAATGCGATTGATTGCAGCGGCTTTGTGTTATGTTTCTTTGGGGATATTGCATTTTATAACACTTTGATTTGATTTGTTCATGTAATTCAACCAAGCGAACCAAGCGATCAACCATTTCGAATCGTTCTTTTCCAACAGCGTTGGAAGTAAAGTATCCTGTATTAGCCTGTTACGCTTTAAGAGATTCAACGTGAATTGCCGAGCAGTTTGAAGGACCACCCTGCCGATTACTTTTTAGCTTGTATTGATGTTTAGATAAAACGTTGTCATAAGTGCATTGTGTCCGGAGGGGATTAGTTTGAAGGCGATGGAATAAATTTGGAAGAATAAATAAAGAATTTTTGAAAAATTGGTCTCACTTTTTTGGGCATAGTAGTATATATTATAGATTAACGCATCTTAAATTAATAAATATACAATAAAAAATATTTATAATGCCCAGTAATAATATAAAAAGAAGTATTCTTTGCATTTCAGAATTAAATTTTTTTATAACACATTTGCTTCAATCTGTGAGGTTTTTTCCTTTATAAACTTGGTGGCATATTTTATTCCTACGTTGGAAAAAGTTGAATGTTTATTTTTCAGTGAAATATTTCGCTACATAAGTGGATTATTTTGACGATTGCTTTTTAAAATGAAAAGAAAACACTTCAAAATTGTTATTATCTGCCTTTAATAAAATTGTTTTCAAACTTCTAAAAAATTATTTTGGTAACTTTATTTTGAACGAAGGATATTTTGGTAACTGAAGATATTTATATTTAAAACAAAAATTGAGTCAAATTTAGTTTTTAATATTACTTGCTTTTTAATTGAATACACCAAATACATTGATTTTTATAAAAAATTCTAAAATTAAACTTAAAATTTAATTTTGTTCAACAAGCATTATTTCTAGAAGAATTATATCTAATTTTTCTAGAAATAATGTTGTTGAACAAAATTAAATTTTAAGTTTAATCTTAGAATTTTTTATAAAAATCAATGTATTTGGTGGTCAATAAAAAAAATTTTTTTTTTCACAAGAAAGCTGTGATGTCTATCACCTTTTTGTTAAATCATTATTAACAGGTGTCCAAAGTAACGAATCAGTTTAATTTATGATTACCTTAAATCATACATCATTAATCTACATTACTCATGAAGTCATTAATCCATTGTTATATTAAATGTATTGATTTTAAATTATTATTCAATGTTTTCTATAATATTATTATGGGAATATTATAAATTTATTAGAGAATAAAGTGTACATTTATAATTTATTCTCTAATACACTTTGATATTAAAATAGTCCAAAGTATCGAATCAGCTGAATCAATGACTACCATAAATCATACATGTATCTTAAATTAAATTTATGTTATATTAAATGTATTGATTTTAAATTATTATTCAATGTTTGTGATTACATTATTCAGAAAATATAATAAATATATTAAAAATTATAAAGATACAATTTCTTATCTAATAAATTTTACGCCTAAAATAGTTAAACTACATAAATCTATCAAAGCAGCTCAAGTTTAACTTGATCATCAACATATTAACTTGACTCCAACATACTAACTTGATCATCAAGTTTAACATCAACATCAACAACAACCTACAAACATCTATGGCACCACCGGGACTCGAAATCGAAACCTGTGGTGCCCAGCGCCAGAGCGCTAGCCACTCGGCCATCAGGTCCTGGCTGCTTCAATATGGTTGAATTAATGTGTGTGTTGAATAGAAATTTTTGTATGAGAAAATCTAGATTTAAATCTCTTCAGAAAAAATTCTCAGGGATCAAACAACGAGATGAGAATTTTAATTTCCATAAATCTAAATAAATTACATCCATTTTTTAAAAATATATATCAATTAAAGCATAAAAGGGTCCGACTAGAACAAAAAAGGGAAAAACATATTTCCGTCAGTATTAATTGCCTAATAATTTTCTTGAATAAAGAGATTTTTATAGAATTATATATTTAACCACAGATTTAGATTTTTATTACCACAGATTTAGAAACATTATAGATATTTTTATATTCATATTGCAACCTGCTATATTAGAAGTTCCAAGATGCGCGCGCATCATGAATTCGCAGAATATAATGTAATTATTATGTGAACTCGTACATAAAACCGGCAATATCTGCCCTATATTCTTAAGAATAATATTTTAAAATCAAAGTTAATGTTTTCTCATAATTTCGATAGTTAATTTTTGAATATATGGATGCACACATAATGTATTTCTTATATGGATGCACACATAATGTATTTCATCCACTACCTTGTCAATTATAAAATAAATATATTTTATTAAAGTATTATAAATCTCAGGGGCCAGACAAATTTTGCAGGAGAGCCGCGGGTTGGCCTTGCTTTGCTTTAGGTAACTCTGAGCACATAACCTAATAATTTCTTAAATAATCCTTTGAATTACATACAAGAATATTTTTTTAACATTGAAGCAACCAATTTTATTCAGTCTTTTTGCCTCCCATACATTCACGCCACCTTTATTTAATTCTTAAGTCTCAATTCTATTATCTGGAGCGTTTAAAAAAGCCTCGGGTATTCGAGTACGCGAGATAAAACAATATCTCCTCCAGCAGAAATCTTTCCCTACTACCGACAAGTGAATATCCACCTTCGGAGAAACAGATAGAATAAAAAAAAAATAATAAGGACTCCAGATTATTTCTCACGCTTTTATCCATTATCCGGGAGTACCGGATCACATTCAGTGGAAGTCCATATCGATCCGTCACCCCACTATCATTAAGTGTTTCACGGGGTCGGGAGTTTTCCGGTTGGAGACGCCAGTTTTCCCGTGTGAGGTCGGTCTCCCACCAGATATCTGATCAACGATTGCCATCTGGGAAAAATCATCCGCCAACCCCCGGGAAGGGCGAGAGTGAGTTCCGGTGCCCTTGGGGCGATGTCCTGCGCGAATTTTCTGGAACAGAATTTTTTGTTCTCCGTGGTGAAATCTTCTCCATCTTCGGTACATGTCTGCGGGGGTGGTGTAGGTGTGGGAGGTGCAGGAGATAAGTTCCAGATGCGGTGTGAAAGATAGAGCCCCTAAGAAGGAGGTATGTGACGAAGGAGGTGAAAACAGGGATCTTAGTGCTCTTCGTCCTCTCTGTTTTTTTTTCTTCCCGTTGCCGCGATAGCTTATAAAATGAAGTTGAAGATAACCTCAGGGACTTACAAAGGGATTTTCTGCGCGAGGAGTGTTCATCGCGAGGGGTAATCTTACCTCTATGCTCAACTCGAAAACTTTAGTTTTGAAAAGTTTTCTCAAAATCTGTGAAGGATGTTTTTCCCTCGTTTCACCACGGAGAATTAAAATAGGAATAAAATAAATGAAAAAAATATCATGAATGGTAAAAATTTAATATCTATCGTATATTTTTGGTTTAGACCAGAGATCGTGGGCAATTAGAAGTTTAGTTAAGGGCAATTCAATGTTATCCATGTGGATAGTGGCTGTTATACTGCAACCTCACATTGCCATATTGAACAAAGATCCCAAGAAAAGGCATGTATAGTTTCGCACCCACTACTGTCTTTCTCGAAAGGAACAGAAATATATGTAGTATAAGGGTTTATTTTTTCTCCATACGCGGCATAGAGAGAATATATTTTTTTTTGTTGAGGCTTCAATTTTAAAGTTTTTAATTCAGTCCCCTATTGTTCGAAATCCCATAGAACTCTGTGGTTTGACATGAAATGAGGTCTTTATATTCTGTGCACTGTATATTCAGGCCATTTACAATTCCTCTATCAGAAAACATTCACAATTTTGATAGATGTGAAGGTTATTAGCCTATATTTATTGACAGAACAGTCTCCTCGTGAAATGAACATAAGCCCACAAGACTTCTGCATAAGATTTTCGTACGTGGTCCAAGAGAAATTACTGTTGGTTAAATGTCTTTTTTTTTTAGTTGCATATGTGTATCATTCTTACTGCATTTCTTTGGCGAACATTAATTTGATTAACTTATTAGATTTGAACTTGAATCTCTTAGCTGAAAATTCCGAAGTTATATAGATAAGTCTGCCCACATAACCCAATCATTCCTTATTTGTTAAACAATCTTTTGAAGTACACGCAAGAAAAACTTTTTAACACTGAAACAACCCGTGTTATTCAGTCTTTTTCCTTTATACATTCATGCCACCTTTATTTAATCCGTACGTCTCGACTTTATCATGTGGAGCGTTAAGAAAAAGCCTCGGATATTCGAATCCGCGAGATAAAACAATATCTCCTCCCGGAGAAATCTCTCCCCACTCCCTGACAAGTGAATATCCACCTGCGGGGAAACAAATAGAATACAAAAATAGACTCCAGATTCCTCACCGTTTTCTCCATTATCCGGACGTCCGGGACCACATTTAGTTGAAGTCTCTTTCGATCCGCCACCCCACTCTCCTTAACTGTTTTACTGGGTCCGGAAGATATCCGGCAGGAGACGCCAGTTTTTCGCATGTAAGGTCGGTGTCCCACCAAATATATGATTAACGATTGCCATCTGGGAAAAATCCTCCACCAACCCCCGGAAGGGTCGAGGGGAGTTCCGGTGCCCTTGGGGCGATGTCTTGGTTCGAATTTTCTGGAACCGAATCTTTTGTTCTCGGGAAGTACATGCCTGCGGGGGCATAAAGGTGTAGGAGGTGCAGGGGATAAGCTCCAGATGCGGCGTGAGAGATAGAGCCCCTCAGAAGGAGTTATGTGACGATGGAGGTGAAAGAGCGATCTTTGTGCTCTTCATTCGATTTGAGTTTTTTTTTCCCGCTGCTGCGACAGCTTATGAAACGAAGTTGAAGATTACCTCGGGGACTTACAAAGGGATTTGCTGCGCGAGGAGTTGTTCTTCGCGAGGGGTAATCTTACCTGGATGCTCAACTCGACAACTTTAGATTTGAAAACTTTTCTCAAAAAAGCTGTGAGGGATGTAGTTTGTGTTTTTTTGCCTCTTTTCACCACGGAGTAGTAAAATAGAGTAAAATAAAAATAAATGAATTAAAAAAATGTTATGAATGATTTGAATTTAATATATATTGCATAATATTCTTGCGTTGCGAATGCTAAGCATTTTGAACAGAGATCACGAGCAATTAGAAGCAATTATTCTTAATGATTCACCATTCTGATGTTAGTTACTGAGAAGCGACGTTAAAATTAAGAAATATTTACATGAGTCACAACTCTCCTGATGACCAATTCTGTAGTGTTCTGGCCTTTGATACAACAGGCTTTAGGTTCTATTCCCGGCGGTGCATACATGTTTTTTGTTGTTCAGAATACACGTTAAACTGCACCAATCTAGTTAGCCCAAATTGTGCAAAAAACATCAAACTCAAACAAATCCAAATCTTTATATATTTTAATAACACATAGAAACACATATATTTCAAATAAAGAAAATTCATTAACTAGATATTTGCTTTTAAGCAACTATTGTGGAAAAAATAGCAATTCTATTATTTTTTTCTAATTTATAAACCTCTTACGATCTTATCAAGCTTAAACTCATAAGGCCTCATGGCTTGGAAAGATGAATTAAATAAACTCCGTCTAAATATATTTTTTATAATTTCAATCTTATTATCATGAAGACAAATCCATAAAAGGTAGCAATGAAAAAAATGAACCACCTCATTTTACATGTCACTTTTTTTTATTCTCAAATAACATTTCCAACTAGAGCAAAACGTTAGTATTTTTTTTACCACCGAATCAAATATAATCTTCCTTTTTTTTTTCAGGTCGACTTAGTTAATAAAAGCACATTTTTCGTAAAAATCGCTCTGCGTAAAAAGAATGAACAATTTTGAAATAAGGATGAAAAAAAAACTAAATTTTTTGTTCCTATAATCTCCTACAGCTGCTCTTTCAGCGGTATTAATATACACTGTTCTTTCCCTTTTCATACATCAACACATGCATTTATTATTTTTTTTTACTTCTCACTGGAATATATTCTTTTTAATCCAAACTCCAGTCTTTCGCCGTATTTACACAATTATACGAACAGCTCGAGGAAATCAATTTGTAATTACAATCCCCCCTTATTTTTTTTCTGCCATTCTTTGGGGCATTGCAGCAAAGAGTTTCTGCGAGAGAAGAAGAAAATGAGTCGCCATCGAAGAAGAGAGAACAGAAAATGAGAGGTCAGCATAAAAAAAAGTTGTTAATGATTAGGAAGTCCTCTAAGCCTTTAATTAGTGGTGATCTAACGTATACACATACAAATCGATATCTAAGTCGTCCTTTCGCTTTGTGTATATGTATGTGTAGTGTGTATTGACTTGGGGAAACGAGCCGTGAAATTGGGTCCCTTTGTCACAGAAATATCGTTTTTCTTCAAGCAGTTTGAAAATGGAGCTCGTGATGCAATGATATGTTTTATTGCTATTATAACTCATCGGAATCTTATTCTGGTTTCATCGTTTTAGAATTACCAGGGATCATTTCGATTCTCATTTTTCATACAAATTGGTAGATTTTAGGGGCTTGTCACAGATGTCCCGAAATTGGAAAAATGATTTTCAATTCAAAGGTTAGTAAGATAAATACGGATATTTCCAGGCGTGCTAATTAACTTTGTATTCAAGTATTTGTATGGAAGGGCTTTATAAAAAGAAATAAAGCGTCTTGCTTGAATACAGTAGAATTGTGTTACGTTGCTTTGGGGATATTGCATTTTATATCACTTTGATTTGATTAGTTCATGTACTTCAACTAAGTGATCAACTAATTCGAATCCTTTTGTTCCGTTGCAGTTGGAATAAAATTATTGGAACCTGAATCCTGTGGTACCAAAGGCCAGAGCGCTCTCTCTTTGGCCATCCATGTTTAGTAGAAGGCGCCGTTCTTACTCAGTTTTCATCTGGAGCTCATCTCCGCACCTCCTCCACCTTAGACACTCGCAGTCATGGATTTGAACAAAATATTTGGTTGAAGATCGAAGAGAAAAAATATACTCTCCAGAGGGAGAGTATATTTTTTACCTCCATTTGAGGGTTTACAATCTTTTTCCGGGGCCAATATATGTACTTTCCAACCCAAGGTTTTGTCAACCCCGTATATACACAAGAACTTTCAATTTGGTTACTTTTGCTAGATTTGAAGACTGATCTCCATGATCAAAAAGCCAATGTTACATCCTTTAAGTCAGGGGTGGCGAACCCAAATGATTCTGCGCACCACTTTGGAAATGCATCCTAACTCATATAAAATTATATATACCCATATTAGATTTAGACCCACTATAGATATTTTATATTCATATTGCAATATATCTGTCCTATAATTGTAAAGAATATTATTTTAAAATCAACCTTAATTTTCTCATAATTTCGACAGTTAATTTTTGAATGTATGGATGAACTCAATGTATTATTTTTAATACACTGATTTTCACTACTTTGGCCATTATAAAATGTATTTTGTAAAAGTTAGATAAATCTCTCTCATGGAAAAATTTTAAGGTAGACCGTGCCTCGGCCACTCTTGCTTTAGATAATTCTACATACATAACTTAATAATTTATTATTTGTTAAATAATCCTTTGAACTACACCCAAGAATAACTTTTTTAACATTCAAACAACCAACGTTATTCCCTCTTTTGCCTTCTACATATATATATATTCATGCCACCTTTATTTAATGAGAACGTCTCAACTCTATCATCTGGAGCATTAAGAAAAAGCCTCGGATATTCGAGTCCGCGAGATAAAACGCAGAAGTCCTCCCGTAGAAATCTCTCCCTACTCCCTGACAAGTGAATATCCACCTTTGGGGAAGCAAATAGAATAAAAATGAAGACTCCAGATTCCTCACCCTTTTCTCCATTATCCGCGGCGTCCGGGATCACAATGAGTGGAAGTCCCTATCGATCCGGCACCCCACTTTCCTTAAGTGTTTTACGGGGTGCGGGAGTTTTCCGGCTGGAGACGCCAGTTTTCCCGTGTAAGGTCGGTCTCCCATCAGGTATCTGATTAACGATTGCCATCTAGGAAAAATCCCCCGCCAACCCCCGGAGGGGCGAGATTGAGTTCCGGTACCCTTGGGGCATACCTTGGGCGCGAATGTCTTGGGCGCGAATTTTCTGGAACCGAATCTATTGTTCTCGGCAGTACATGTTTGCAAGGGCTGTGGGGGTGGGGGAGGTGCAGGAGATAAGTTCCAGAGGCGGCGTGAAAGATAGAGCCCCTAAGAAGGAGTTATGTGACGAAGGAGGTGAAGAGAGGGATCTTTGTTCTCTTCATTCGCTTTCAGTTTTTTTCTTTCACTGACGCAATACTTATAAAACGAGGTTGAAGATCACCTCGGGGACTTACAAAGGGATTTGCTGCGCGAGGAGCGTTCTTCGCGAGGGTGTAATCTTACCTGGATGCTCACACTTTAGATTTGAAAAGTTTTCTCAAAAACGCTGTGAGGGTTATAGTTTATTTTTCTTACACCTTTTCCCCACGGAGAATTAAAATAAGAATAAAATAAATTAAAAACATCAGGAATGGTAAACATTTAATACATATTGTATGATATTTTTGCTTTCGAACAGAGATCGTGCGCAATTAGAAGTTTAGTAAAGTACCAATTCAATGTGATCAATGTGGATTGTGGGATGGTGGCTGTTATACTGCAACGTCACATTGCCACCAATGAACGAGCATGCTAAGGAATGGCACGTATATTTTCGAGAACACTGCCCGTCCTTTGTGAAACAAACAGAAATACTTTCTAGCACATGGGTTAATAATTTTCTATATGCTTCACAGACAAAAAAAAAAAATATTTTTTTTTTGCTGGGACTTCAATTTTAGTGTTTATTAGCCAGTCCCCTATATTGAGCAGTTCGATAGTCCTCTATGGTTTGTATTAAATTAAGTCTTCACATTTTGACCACTATCCACTACTCACTAATAATTTCACATTTTGGCTAAATTTTGTAGTAATTTTTTGGTTTTCTTTATTTAGAACTTGGACATTCCTTCAGCAATCTCTACATAATTTTTTTCATCATTTTGTTCATTAGGTTTAAATACATGGACTTCCAACAAAAGATAAAAATTATTTTACTGCCACACTGTATATTCAGTATTACCTAAGAGTACCCTAATGGTAAATTTGCTATTGGGCATTCACGTTCTTCGATTATATTTGGAATAAGCATATTCAGGAATCACTCCTAATTAGTGTTTATACTATTCTGCCGTTGTTTTCTGGCCATACAAAATGATTGCAGATTTATAATTCTCAATACAGGCCTTCATACATTCGGTTCGGCTGTGCTTGTCAGTTTCTGAACCGGTCTCCCTCTCTGTGTTAGCGTCATCTAGAAGTTTGTTACGGCTTTGAGATTTTAATAAAATGTACTACCCACATTATAATGAGGGAATAAGTTTATTTTAACACAAATTATTAATACACAATATTTCTATATAACAGATTTTAAATGTTATATTTTGTTATATCAGACTATTTAGAGGCAGCAGTAGCGTTTACTTTTTGTTTCTTCATAAGTAACATTGATTCAAAGTACAAAAATATTTTTATTATTATTATTATTTGAAATATTTATCAGCTTTCGGTTTCACGCTTAGTTTTAGTCCGAAAACCCACTGTGACATTTAAGGGTAACTGCCCTTAATTGCATATCGCATAGGGTAGAATCCAGATAACTCCTACAAATGGATGAAAGGCGCTTTCAAACTCGTTGTCGCAATCAACACTAAATCCAGAGAATTCGGGTTCTTGTTAGTACATGTATGTCTTCCCCGTACATTTCTATATATTCACTCCATTCCAGCTTGATGAAACTCTGTATTATCGTGCTTTAAAGTGCCATCACATAGTATATTGGTGCACATAGACATCATGATCAATACATACTTAAATCAATCTACATAAATATCCACATTGATGTGTTATATTCCACTCGGGGTTTATATTTACCACAGCACAGCGTGAACAGGCCAAATATTCTGCAGTTTCTAAAATGCTGAAATCTGGAAAGCAGTGTCCGGAAAGTCAATAATCAATTTGCTTTGTGCGTCTGAGGGTTTACTCAGATTCTGAATCACAGCACTAACTGAAATACTTTACAAATATCTTTAGCACACTTTATATGCATTTCATATCTTCTAATGATGCAGCCTTCTAAAGTTGGCTATTTATCAGTGATGTGACTACTTCCTAATTTTAACATGTTCTTAAGCAGTATAATTTCTTATACAAGTAGTCACATTACACATGATTTTACCTCTTTTTAAAATATGTATAAAAATCTACATATTTTATTAATACCACATAAAAACACATACACTGAAGTGACAAAAGTCATGGGATAGCAATATGCAGATTTTCAGATGGCAGTAGCATCGCGTAGAACAGGTCTAAATGCGCAGTGCTTTCGCAGAGCTTTCATTTCTGTTCAAGTTATTCATGTGAAGAGGTTTTGACGTGATGATGACCGCACGACGGGAATTAACAGACTTTGAACGCGAAATGCTAGTTGGAGCTAGACGCGTGGGTCATGCCATTTCGGAAATCGTTAGGGAATTCAACATTCCCTGATCCACTGTGTCAAGAGTTTGCCGAGAGTATGAAATTTCAGGCATAACATCCCACCATGGACAGCGCAGTGGTCGACCGCCTGCACTTAACGACCGAGACCGGCGACGTCTGCAAAGAGTCGTAAATTCTAACAGACAAGCAACACTGCGTCAAATAACCGCAGAAATCAATGTGGGACGTACAAGGGACTTGTCTGTTAGAACTGTGTGGAGAAATTTGGCTTTCTTGGCTATTCCAGCAGAAGACCGACTCGAGTGCCTTTACTGACAGAACGACATCGCTTGCAGCGACTCTCGTGGTCACGTCAGCATATCGGTTGGTCCCTAGATGAATGGAAAACCGTGGCCTGGTCCGATGAGTCATGATTTTAGTTGGTAAGAGCTGATGGTAGAGTTCGAGTGTGGCGCAGACCCCACGAAGCCATGGACCCAAACTGTCAGCAAAGCACTGTTCAAGCTGGTGGTGGCTCCGTAATGGTGTGGGCTGTTTTTTCATGGCATGGACTTGGTCCTCTGGTGCGACTGGACCGAACATTGACTGGAAATGCTTATGTTCAGCTACTTGGAGATCACTTGCAGCCATTCATGGACTTCATGTACCCAAACAATGATGGGATTTTTATGGATGACAATGCGCCATGTCACCGGGCCACAACTGTTCGCGATTGGTTTGAAGAACATTCTGGACAATTCCAACGAATGATCTGGCCACCTAGATCGCCCGACATGTATCCCATCGAGCATTTATGGGACATCATCGAGAGGTCTGTTCGTGCCCAAAATCCTGCACCATCAACACTTTCACAATTATGGACGTCTATCGAGACAGCATGGCTGAATATTCCTGCAGAAGACTTCCAACGACTTGTTGAGTCCATGCCACGTCGAGTTGCTGCACTTCGCCGGGCGAAAGGAGGGCCGACACGATATTAAGAGGTATCCCATGACTTTTGTCACTTCAGTGTATATACTTCAAATAAAGAAAATTCATTAATATAATTCATTAGATATTTGCCTTTATACCTATATTTTAGAAAAAATAATTCTATTTTTTTTTCCTAATTTATAAACCTCTAACGAAGTTACCAAGCTTAAACTCATAAGACCTTAGGGCTTGAAAAGATAAATTAAATAAACTCAGTCCAAATATTTTTTTTTCACAATTTCAATATTATCTTGAAGCCAAATCCATAAACGATAACAATAAAAAAATGAACCACCTCATTTTTAATTTTACATGTTATTTATTTTTGTTCTAAAAAAAAATATCCAACTCGAGCAAAATGTTTGTATTTTTTTTATCACCGAGGCAAATATCGTCTTCCGTAACTTCCTTTTTTTGTTCAGGTTGAGTTAATTAACCCTTTGCACTCTAAGTCTTTTTTCATTCGTATTACCAGCGTGCGTCATTTGTCACCAACAGCGAAACACCCTATAACTAATTTTTACGAATTGATTTTGTTCTTATGTTACAAATTGAAAATTATTTGCATTGTCTCCGTAGCGGAGCCCACGAGCTTGAAGACAAATTTTAAATGGCTCCGCTTCGGAGCCCTCGAGTGCAAAGGGTTAATAAAGCACATTTTTTCTAAAAATAGTTGTGTGTAACAGGAATGAACAATCCTGAAATAAGGGGGAGGATAACTAAAGTTTCTGTTCCTATAATCTTCTTGCCTGCTTATTCAAGTGATTCTGATAATTATCTGAATTGTCTCATGATTATCTCAGAATCTGAATCACAACAGTAACTAGCATACTTTTCAAATGCCTACATCACACTTTATATGCCTTTCAAATCTTCTAATGACGCAACCTTCTGATGTTGGTTACTTAACAGTGACGTTAAAATTAGGAAGTAATCACATGATCATAACCCTTTTTATATGCGGCCCGATGATCAACTGGCTAACGCTCTGGCCTTTGGTACCACAGACTTCATGTTCTAATCCAGGCGGTGACATCAATGTTTGTTGGTTCGAAATCCACATTAAACTCTAGGTCCCAGTCTAATTAGCCGAAAGTGGACAAAACAAACCAAATCTTTATATATTATAACGATGCCACACAGAAACGCATATATTTAAAATAAAAAAAAATTCATTAAGTAGGTATTTGCTTTTATATATATTTACAAAAAATAGCAAATATGTATTTTTTTCCTAATTTATAAACCTCTTACGAAGTTATCAAGCTTAAACTCATAAAGCCTCAGGGCTTGGAAAGATGAATTAAATAAACCCTCACCAATTTTTTTTAATTTCAATCTTATTAACAGGAAGCCAAATCCATAAAAGGTATCACTAAAAAAAAATGAACCACCTCATTTCACATATTTTTTTTTTTTTTATTCCCAAATAAAATTTCCAACTCCAGCAAAATGCTAGTATTTTTTTTTCCACCCAGACAAATATCATCTTCCTTTTTTTGTTCAGGTCGACTTAGTTAATAAAGCACATTTTTCGTGAAATTCACTGTGCATGAAAAGAATGGACAATCCTGAAATAAGAAGGATAAAAAAAAAAAAAAAAATTTTTTTGTTCCTATAATCTCCTACAGCTGCTCATTCAGGGGTATTAATATACACTGTCCTTGCCCTTTTCGTACATCAACACAAGCAGTTTTTTTTTACTTCTCACTGGAATATATTCTTTTTAATCCAAACTCCAGTCTTTCGCCGTATTTACGCAATTATACGAACAGCCCGCGGAAATCAAATTGTAATTACAAGCGCCCCCTTTTTTTATGCCTTTCTTTAGGACACTGCAGAAAAGAGGTTCTGCAAGAGAGGAAGAAAATGAGTCGCCATCGTAAAGAGAGAACAGAAAATGAGAGGACAGCATAAAAAAAAGATATTAATGAGGAGGAAGTCCTCTAAGCCTTTCATTAGTGGAGATCTAACGTATACACATACAAATCGATATCTAAGTCATTCTTTCGCTTTGTGTATATGTGTGTGTAGTGTGCATTGACTTGGGGAAACGAGCCGTAAAATTGAGTCCCTTGTCACAGAAATATCGTTTTTCTTCAAGCCGTTTGAAGAATGGAGCTTATTGATGCAATGATATGTTTTATTGCTATTATAACTCATCGGAATCTTATTCTGGATCTTTTAGAATTGTCAGGGCTCATTTCGATTCTCATTTTTCATACAAATTGACAGTATTTAAGAGCTTGTCACAGACGCCCAGAAATTGGAAAAATGATCTTCCATTCAAACGTTAGTAAGATAATTACGGATATTTCGAGGCGTGCTAATCAACTTTGTGTTCAAAGACTTGTATGGGATGGTTTTATAAAAATAAATACAGAGTTTTGCTTGAATGCAGCGGCATTGTGTTATGTTTATTTTGCGGATATTGCATTTTATAATCTTTAATTTTTATCTTATAAATGCAATATGTCATAAATTGACTTAAAATTTACAAAATGTTACAAATCGAAATTAAAAAATCAATTTTAAAAGTTATCTCAATAGTTATATTTTTAATATTAAGTATTATTATTTATATATTATTATTTATACTTATTTAATATTAACCATTCAACATATTTCCAATAATATATAAATATTATCGGACAATTGATAATGACAATTTTATTAAATGATACCTAGAAATAATCATTTATTTCTGCAGTAATATTGTTCTCAGTTGTTCACAAAATTGTAGGCTTGGTTGAATTACATGAACTAATCAAATCAAAGTGTTATAAAATACAATGTTTCCAAAGACACAAAATAAAATGGCACCGTATTCAAGACAGACAAGTAAAGTTCAAGATATATTCTATAATATTTAAATATTTATCGTTTGACAATTTTATTAAATAATACCTAGAAATAAATATTTATTTCTTAAGTATTTTTGTTTTCAGTTCTCAGTTCACCTAATTGCATGCTTGGTTGAATTACACTATGATGAATCAAATCAATGTTTTATAAAATGCGATATCCCCAAAGAAACAAAATACAATGTCACCGTATTCACGCAAGACAACTAAAGTTACATGTTTTTAATATTAAGCATTCAACATATTTTCAATAATATTTAACTTTTGACAATTTTATTAAATGATATCTAGCAATAAATATTTCTTTCTTCAGTAATATTGTTTTCAGTTGTTCTCCTCATTGCACGCTGGACTGAGTTATACGTATTAATCAAATCAAAGTACTATAAAATGCAATATCTGCAAAGAAACAAAGCAGGCTGATGGCTAATAGGTTAGCGCTGTGGTCTTTGGTACCAGAGGCTTCAGGTATGAATCTTGCCGGCGGCATTTATGTTTGTTAGGGGGTTCAGAATCCAAATTATAGTGTAGGTTCTGGTCTAATTAGCCTAGAGTATGCATGAAATGATCGTAGATTGACAAACGAAAGAAACAAAATACGATGTCACAGTATTCAAAGTAAGACAAATAAAGTTAAATTTTTTTTATATTAAAAATTCAACATATTTTAAATGATATTTAGATATTTACCTTTTGACAATTTCATTAAATGATTCCTAGAAATAAATATTTATTTCTTCAGTAATATTTTTATCAGTTCATCTAATTCCATATTTGTTGATTTACTTAATTGCATGGTTGAAATATGTGAACTAAGCAAATCTTATATGAACTAATCAAATCAAAGTGCTATCAAATGCAATATCAAAAACGAAAGAAAATGCAATATTTCCGTATTACATTATTTTAATATTAAGCATTTAACGTGTTTTTAGCAATATTTAAATGTTTACCTTTTAAACAATTTTACAACCTAATAATTACTAACAACCAATACACCCTGAAATAAATCAGTTCGATATTGTTTATATTTCAGTAATATTGTTTTCAGTTGTTCACCTAATTGCACGCTTAGTTGAATTACATGAACTAATCAAATCAAAGTGTTACGAATTGCAATATCCGCAAAATAAACATAATACAATGTCACTGCATTCAAGCAAAACACTGTATTTATTTTTATAAAACCATGCCATACAAGTCTTTGAATACAAAGTTGATTAGCACGCCTGGAAATGCCCTAATTGTCTTACTAACGTTTGAATTGAAGATTATTTTTCCAATTTCTGGGCATCTGTGACAAGCTCCTAAAAACTGCCAATTTTATGAAAAATGAGAATCGAAATGAGCCCTGACAATTCTAAAACGATCCAGAATAAGATTCCGATGAGTTATAATAGCAATAAAACATATCATTGCATCACGAGCTCCATTCTTCAAACGGCTTGAAGAAAAACGATATTTCTGTGACAAGGCACCCAATTTCACGGCTCGTTTCCCCAAGTCAATACACGCTACACACACACACACATACACATACACAAGGCAAAAGGATGACTTAGATATCGATTTGTATGTGTATACGTTAGATGTCTACTAATAAAAGGCTTAAAGGACTTCCTGCTCATTAATATCTTTTTTTTTATGCTGTCTTCTCATTTTCTGTTCTCTCTTCTTTGATGGCGACTCATTTTCTTCCTCTCTTGCAGATCCTCTTTGCTGAAATGTCCCAAAGAAAGGCAGAAAAAAAAGCTAAGCAAAAAGGGATTGTAATTACAATTTGATTTCCTCTGGCTGTTCGTATAATTGTGTAAATACGGTGAAAGACTGGAGTTTTGATTAAAAAGAATATATTCCAGTGAGAAGTAAAAAAAAAAAAAAAATTGCATGTGTTGATGTATGAAAAGGGCAAGAACAGTATAATTTAATACTGCTGAATGAGCAGCTGTAGGAAATTATAGGAACAAAAAGTTTATTTTTTTTTTCCTCCTTATTTCAGGATTGTTCATTTTTTTTTTACGCACGGCGATTTTCACGAAAAATGTGCTTTATTAACCATGTCGACCTGAACAAAAAAGGAAGATGATATTTGCCTGGGTGGTAAAAAAAATACTAACGTTTTGCTCGCGTTGGAAATTTTATTTGAGAATTAAAAAAAGGACATGTAAAATGAGGTGGTTCATTTTTTTTATTCTTACCTTTTATGGATTTGGTTCCAGTTAATAAGATTGAAATTATATAAAAAAAAATTGACGAGGTTTATTTAATTCATCTTTCCAAGCCCTGATGCCTTATGAGTTTAAGCTGGATAACTTCGTAAGAGGTTTATAAATTAGGACAAAAAAATTATAAATATTACTTCTTGCAAATATATATCAAAGCAAATACCTGGTTAATGAATTTTATTTTCTTTATTTGAAATATATGTGCTTCTATGTGGATTCTTAAAATATATAAAGATTTGGTTTGTCAATTGTCTTTGGTTTTGTAATTTTTTTGCACACTTTGGGATAATTAGATTGGGATCTATAGCTTACCTTGTTTTCAGAACCACTAATAAGCATCTATGCCATCGCTGTGGATCCAAGCTGTGCATCCAAACATCCATGTTCTTCAGGATTAGAACCTGAAGCCTGTGGTACCAATACCAGAGCATTAGCCAATTTGTAATCAGACCACATATGTAAAGAGTTTACTCATGGGACTAGTTAATAATTTTAACGTCACTGCTAAATAACCAAGATCAGAAGGCTGTATCCTCAGAAGATTTGAAAGACATTTGAAACGCATTTCAAATTATTGCTTTAATGCCTAAGCGAATCATTAGACAACATCAAATGTTTACTGAATTTAAATATACAAAAAAAAGTGACATGTCAGAAACTGCAGAATTTATGGACTGCTCACGTGGTGCTGTGGTAAATTTAAAAACAGCTATGCAAAATAACCTCATAGAAGGTAGGGGACGTGAAAATTTCATATTATTCTATAATCTATAAGGTATGTGTTAGAGGGGGACGATGATTGTGGATAAACGAAGGGCTACAGGAGATTATTTATTAAACCGTCTTAAATCTAAATAATTTAGAGGGCTGACACAAGTGTTTGCTGAAAGGCATTTCAACTAATGTTGCTGTGTATCGGGCTCCATAGCAGACGGATCTTTTTCTATCTATAGCAAAATTTAACAAACAAATAATAATATTTATGTATTGTAGAAGTCTATTGAATGTATTAAATATATTTAAATCCTCAACTTAGCGTAAAACATGCGCGACTTCGATTAAGACATTATAACTTCACAATCAAGAACCTTTAACTTGCCTTGCATGAAATAACGTCTAATAAGTATATATTAGTCGAATGTCTAAGATAATACTACAGGACACGACAATTTTGTTATTGGACACCCTATCTTGCCAAACGTACTGGAGACATTTTACATACTAATCCGTTTTATTTATTTATAACATTCGCCTTAAGTCTTACATTTAAAACGTGTTTAAAGTACAATTTTATTCTCTTTTGAGTTCATTTTCCTTCATTTTAACTGAAAATGTGTCAGAAAACAATTTTAATTCACTTTATCATTCATCTGCTTGAAACATTAACGTTGGTTTGATGCAAATTCTCAGCCAAACTGTACCCTTATGGCATTAACACTCACCAACTAATTAAGCACTATAGAGAAATCGTGACAGTGCCTACGGTAACGAAAGGGCACCAGTAAAAAGGAAAGTATTTTCATGGGAGTACCAGCACAGGGCACTTTTTGAAAGGCAAAAACTGATTTAATTGATTAATCACGCTTTTTCCTCGATAGGAAGGATAGCTGTAGGCACATAATGCGAGAAAAAAGAGAAAACAATCACTTTTTAACCTTTTGTAGGCTTGTGATTGTGAAATAAAGAAAAATATTTAATCTGGTGAATGGTTTTATTGCATTCTAAAGATAAACACATCAATGTGGATATTAATATTAATAGATTTAAGTATATATTGATCCTGATGACTATGTGCACCAATAAATGCAATTGTCATAATGCAATTTAGATGACGCACACTCAAGCTAGAGTGGAGTGATAATTTAGAATATATATAATAAGACATAACTGTACTAATAAGAGCTCCGAATTGTTTGGATATGGCGTTAAATGCAACAACTATTTTGTAAGCGTCCTTCATCGCCAGTCAGGCAACCTTATAGGAAGTTTCTGGGTTTTATCCTCTACGTAATTAAATTACTAGTAGTTACCATTAAAAGTGGGCGCGAAATTTCACATGCTATTCCTTGATATGATCGTTTATTGTTAACAATGTGTTGTTTTAGCGTAACAGCCAAGCTGTCACGGTCAACATGGATCACATTAAATTTAAAGTGCTTAGGGTTCGAAAGCAGAAATAGAATACAATTGACATTAAATTTAAAACATTCATAGCATTTTTTTTTTAATTCTTTTATATTTATTTTACTCTCTTTTAATACTCCACGTTGAAAAGGGGTAAAAAAAACAAACTACATCTCTTTCAGCTCTTTTTGAGAAAACTTTTCAAATCTAAAGTTGTCGAGTGAGCATCGAGGTAAGATTACCCCTCGCGAAGAACACTCCTCGCGCAGCAAATCCCTTTGTAAATCTCCGAGGTAATCTTCAACTTCGGTTTATAAGCTATCGCGGCAGCGGAAGAAACAAAAACTGAGAGCGAATGAAGAGCACAAAGATCCCTCTTTTCACATCCTCCGACACATAACTCCTTCTTAGGGGCCCTATTTCTCACGCCGTATCTGGAGCTCATCTCCTGCAGCTTCCCCACCGCCCCCGCAGCAATGTACTGCCCTTAGAACAAAAGATTCGGTTCCAGAAAATTCGCCCAAGACATCGTCCCAAGGGCACTGGAACTCACTCTCGCCCCACCCGGGGGTTGGCGGAGGATTTTTCCCAGATGGCAATCGTTAATCTGATATCTGGTGGGAGACCGACCTCACACAGGAAAACTGGCGTCTCCAGCAGGAACACTCCCGGACCTCATGAAACACTTAAAGAGAGTGGGGTGCCGGATCGATAGGGACTTCCACTAAATGTGATCCCGGACGCTCGGATAATGGAGAAAAGGGTGAGGAATGTAATTTTTTTTCTATTCTATTTATTTCCCCGAAGGTGGATATTCACTTGTCAGGTAGTATGGAGAGATTTCTGCGGGAGGAGACATTGCTTTATCTCGCGGACTCGAATATCCGAGGCTTTTTCTTAACGTTCCAGATGATAGAGTTGAGACGTACTGATTAAATAAAGGTGGTGTGAATATATACAAGGTAAAAGACTGAATAACACTGGTTGTCTCAGTGTTATGAAGTTATTCTTGTGTGGAACTCAAAGAATTACTTATATTATTTAACAAATAAGAAATTATTAAGTTATGCGGGTAGTTTTACCTAAAGAATAGAGCTTTGGCCTTTTGAAGTAAGAGATCAGAGTGCAAATTTAATAATTTTAATCAAATTAAACGTTTTAGTGTGTTCCGAGAGTGGGGAATTGCGTTGATAAAACCATGGGCGGTAAAGTGTAAGTATCCGTTGAAATCGGAGAAAAGGTTTGTGAACTCTCAAATAAAGCTCTTTTGAGCATATTATTTTCTTTAGCAGAGAAAAATGAATAACAATGACGTCTTCTATTAAACATGGGTTTCCAATTTGTTAGCACTCTGGCATTTGGTGACACAGGCTTCAGTTTCGAATCCTTTTTTTTTTAAATACAGCTGGCAATACAAGATGATTAACTTTATGCCATAAGCAAGGGAACTTCTATTACTCATTTAGTTCTACCTAGGGGATGTCGTGTAGCTTGAAGAAATGCTAGGTGAGTAACACTACTCCCCGCCAATGCTTTACGACCATATATATCATATATATCGAAGTGCGCAAAACAAATAAAATAGGGAAACAATATAGGGTTTCTGAACAATATAGGACTCGATTAAAAAGCTTAAAATTTAAGACTAAGCAAAAAAAAAAAAAGATAAAAGATTTTTTTGTGTCTATGAAGAATATAGAAAATTATTAACTCATATGCTAGAAAGTATTTCTGCTTGTTTCGAAAAGGACGGCCAGTGTTCGCGAAACTACACATGCCATTCCTTAGCAAGCTCGTTCATTGATGGCAATGTGAGGTTTGCAGTATAACAGCCAACTTCCACATTGAATTGCACTTAACTAAAATTCTAATTGCACACGCTCTCTGTTCGAAAGTAAAATAACATACAATAGATATTAAACTTTCCCCATTTATGATATTGTTTTATTTATTTTATCCCCATTTTAATACTCCTTGGTGAAAAGGGGATAAAAAAACAAACTACATCCCTCACAGCCTTTTTGAGAACTTTTCAAATCTAAAGTTTTCGAGTGAGCCTCCAGGTAAGATTACCCCCCCTCTCGAAGAACACTCCTCATGCAGCAAATAAGCCCCCTAGGTAATCTTCAACTTCGTTTTATAAGCTATCGCGGCAATGGAAGAAAAAAAAAACTGAGAGCGAATGAAGAGCACAAAGACCCCTCTTTTCGCCTCCTTCGTCACATAACTCCTTCTTGGGGGCCCTATCTTTCATGCCGCATCTGGAGCTCATCTCCTGCGCCTCCCACACCATCTCCACCATCCCCGCAGGCATGTACAGCCGAGAACAATAGATTCAGTTCCAGAAAATTCGCGCAAGACATCGCCCCAAGGGCACTCTCGTCCCACCCGGGGGTTGGCGTAGGATTCGTCCCAGATGGCAATTGTAATCAGATATCTGGAGGGAGACCGACCTTACTCTGGAAAACTGGCGTCTCCAGCCGGAAAATTCCCGGACCCCACTAAAACACTTAAGGAAAGTGGGGTGCCGAATTGATAGGGACTTCCACTAAATATGATCCCGGACGCCCGGATAATGGATAATATAGAACAATAATAATATAGAACACATATCTACAAACATTATATATATATATATATATATATATATATATAATGCATTATCCCGAACTAAACAAACTGCAATATTACCGTATTCGAGCAAGACAAGTAAAGTTACATTATTTTAATATTAAGCATTCACCATATTTTCAATAATATTTAAATATTTAGCTTTTGACAATTTTAGTACATTGTACCGAGAAATAGATAGTTATTTTTTCAGTAATATTGTTCTCAGTTGTTCACCTCATTGCACATTAGATTGAATTACATGAACTAATCAAATCAAAGTGTAATAAAATGCAATATCCCCAAAGAAACAAAGTGGCCTGATGGCAAATTGACAAGAGCTCTGGACTTTGGTACCATAGGTTTCAAGGTTAGAATCCTGACGGGAGCATGGATGTTAGTTAGCGGTTCGGAATCCACATTAAACTGTAAGTCTCTGTCTAATTAGCCCAAAGTGTGCAAAAAAATTACCATAGAGCGACAAACCAAACAAAATAAAATGCCACCATATTTAAGCAAAGTTGAATTTTTTTTAATATTAAGCATTCGAATTATTTTCAATATTATAATAACAATATATTAAATAATAATAAAATATTTAGACTTTGACAATTTTAGTAATTTATATCTAGCAAATAATATTTATATCTTCATATATTGTTATCAGTTTACCTAGAAATACATAGAAATAAATAGTTTGTCAGTAATATTGTTCTCAGTTGATCACTTTATTCCACACTTGATTGAATTATATGAAGTAATCAAATCAAAGTTATAAAATGCAATATCCCCAAAAAACCGTAATACAATACTACTGCATTCAAGCAAGGCACTGTATTTCTTTTTATAAAACCATTCATTACAAATCTTTGAATACAAAGTTGATTAGCAAGACTGGGAATATCCATAATTATCTTACTAGCGTTTCAATTGAAGATCATTTTTCCAATTTCAGGGCATCTGTGTCAAGCTCCTAAAAACTTCCAATTTGTATCAAAAACCAGAATCGAAATCAGCCCTGGCAATTCTAAAACGATGAAGAATAAGATTCCGATGAGTTATAATAGCAATAAAACATATCATTGCATCATAAGGTCCATTCTTCAAACGGCTTGAAGAAAAACGATATTTCTGTGACAAGGGACCCAATTTCACGGTTCGTTTCCCCAAGTCAATACACACTACACACACACACACATATACACAAGGCAAAAGGACGACTTAGATATAGATTTGTATGTGTATACGTTAGATCTCTACTAATGAAAGGCTTAGAGGACTTCATCCTCATTAATATCTTTTTTTTATGCTGTCCTCTCATTTTCGGTTCTCTCTTTTTCGATGGTGATTTATTTTCTTCCTCTCTTGCAGAACCTCTTTCCTGTAATGTCCCAAAGAAAGACAGAGAAAAAAAAACAAAAAAAAAAAGAATTGTAATTACAATTTGATTTCCGCGGGCTGTTCGTATAATTGTGTAAATACGGCGAAAGACTGGAGTTTGGATTAAAAAAAAATATATTCCAGTTAGAAGTAAAAAAAAAATTGCATGTGTTGATGTATGAAAAGGGCAAGAACAGTGTATATTAATACCGCTGAATGAGCAGCTGTGGGAGATTATAGGAACAAAAAATTTAGTTTTTTTTTATTCTCCTTATTTTAGGATTGTCCATTCTTTTTACGCTCAGCGATTTTCAAGGAAAATGTGCTTGATTAACTAAGTCGACCTGAACAAAAAAAAAAAGGAAGATGATATTTGCAATGGCGGTAAAAAAATACTAACATTTTACTAGAGTTGGATGAAAAAAATAACATGTAAAATGAGATGGCTCATTTTTTTCATTGTTACCTTTTAGGGATTTGGTTTCCTGTTAATAAGATTGAAATTATAAAAAAAAATATTTGGATGGAGTTTATTTAATTCAACTTTCCATGTCCTGAGGCCTTTTGAGTTTAAGCTTGATAACTACGTAAGAAATTTATAAATTAAGAAAAATTATATATAATTGTTATTTTTCCAAAATATATGTATAAGAGCAAATATCTAGTTAATGAATTTTATTTATCTAAAAAACATTTTTTGTAAGTGGTATTAATAAAATATATAAAGATTTGCGTTTGGGCTTGACATTTTTTGCATACTTTGTGCAAATTAGACTAGGACCTACAATTGAACTCTGATTCTGAGCCATTAACAAGCAACAATGCCACGTCCAATATTAGAACCTGGAGCACCAAAGGTCAGAATGCTACTCAATTGGCCATCAGGTCACATATATAGAGTTGTGTCTTATGTGACTACTTTCTAATTTTAACGGCACTGTTAAGTAACCAACATCAGAAGGCTGAATCGTTAGAAAATTTGAAATGTATATAAAGTGGGCTAAAGTTATTTGAAAAGTAATTCAATTATTATTGTTCCATAGGGTATTAGTCGATCGTCAGACACAGCCGAATGATTATTAACTTTCCAGACAAAATCGTGACAGCATTTCAGAAACTGTAGAATTTATGGACTGTACACAATGTTCTGTGGTAAATTTAAACCGAGAGGGAAAATTACTTCATAGAAGATAGGCGACTTAAAAATGTTGTAGTTTTTAAAAAAGCTATAAATTATAGGATACATGAAGGTGAATGCGGCTAATCGAAGGGCTGCCGTCTGTGTCTAAATAAATTAGGGGGATAACATCACTTATCTAAAATGAAAATTCAGTTAAAGTTGCTGTGTATTGGACTCCACAGCAAACGGACCTTTTTCTATCTATGACAAAATTTAACAAACAAATAATAAAATTTACCGAATTTAGAAGTTTGATTAAATCCTCTTCGTAGCATAAAACTGGCGCGACTTCGAGTAGGACATTCTTACAAAAGTAAAAATAGACAAACATCTTCACAAACAAGAGCCTCTAACTTGTTCTGCATGAAATAAAGTTTTATAAGCATATATTAGTCAAATGCCCAATATATAATACTACAAGACACATTTTTGTAATTAGTGGGCCCTATCTTGCCAGACTTACTGGAGACATTTAACATACTAATCTGTTTTATTTATTTATAACATTCGTCTTATTTTTTATATTTAGAACTTATTTTAAGCTCAATTTTCCTTCTTGTTTTGTTAATTCAGATAATGTCCTTTTACATGAATTGAAAATGTATGAGGTAAACAATTTCAATTCAGTTTATCTATATCATGTACTGCTTGAAACACTAACATTTGTTTGGCGCAACTATTAGCCAAACTCTACCCTTATGCCATTAACACTCACCAACAAATTAAGCACAGTAGATAAATCGTGAGAGTACGTATGGTAATGTAAGGGCACCAGTGAAAAATAATTGTATTTTTAGGGGAATACCAGCACAGGCCACTTTTTGAAAAGCAAAATTTGATTTATTTAATTAATTAAAAACGCCTTTTTCTCGATAGGACGGATAGCTGTAGGCGCATAAAACGAGAAAAAAGAGAAAACAATCACTTTAACCATTTGTAGACATGTGCATGTTAAATAGGGAAAAAGATTTAATCTGGTGAATGGTTTTATTGCATACTAAATATAAATTCATCAATGTGGATATTAATATGAATAGATTTAAGTATATTTTGATCCTGATGACTAAGTGCAACAGTAAATGTAATTGCCATAATGGCAATTTAAAACACGATGATGCCCACTCTCATCAAGCTAGAGTGGAATCACAAGTGATAATTTAGAATATATATAATAAGACATAGCTAATTATATCTAATAAGTGTTCCGAATTCTTTGGATTCGGTGTTAAATGCAACAACGAGTTTGTAAGCGTCATTCTTCGGCAGTCAGGCAACCTCACAGGAGGTTTCTGGGTTTTATACTATAAGAAATGAAATTACTGGCAGTTACCCTTAAAAGTGGGCGTGAAATTGCACATGCCATTCTTTGATACGTTCGTTTATTGTTGACAATGTGTGTTTGCAGTATAACAGCCAACCTGCCACTGTCCGGATGGATCACATTAAATTGCCACAACTAAATTTATAATTGACACGATCTCTGATCAAAGAGCGTAGCGTTCGAAATCAAAAATATCATACAATAGATATTAAATTTAAATCATTCATAACCTTTTTTTATTTCTATTATTTTTATTTTACTCTATTTTACTACTCCATGTTCAAAAGGGGCAAAAAAAAACTGCATCCCTCACAGCGTTTTGAGAAAACTTTACAAATCTAAAGTTGTCGAGGGATCATCCAGGTAAGATTACCCTCGCGAAGAACAACTCCTCATGCAGCAAAAATCCCTTTGTAAGTCGCCGGGGGTAATCTTCAACTTCGTTTTATAAGCTATCGGGCAGCTGGAAGAAAAAAAAACTGAGAGCGAATGAAGGGCACATAGAATACTCTTTTCACCTCTTTCGCCACATAACTCCTTCTTAGGGGCTCTATCTTTCGCGCCGCATCTGGAGCTCATCTCCTGCACCTCCCACACCTCCACTAACCCCGCAAGCATGTACCGCCGAGAACAAAAGATTCGGTTGCGGAAAATTCACGCAGTGCATCGCCCCAAGGGCACCGGAACTCGCTCTTGCCCCTTCCGGGGTTGGCGGAGGATTTTTCCCAGATGGCAATCGTTAATCAGATATCTGTTGGGAGACCGACGTTATACGGGAAAACTGGCGACTCCTGCCGGAAAACTCCCGGATTCCGTAAAACTCTTAAGGAAAGTGGGGTGCCGGATCGATAGGAACTTCCACTAAATGTGATCCCGGACGGCCGGATAATGGAGAAAAGGGTGAGGAATCTGGAGTCTTTATTATTTTTTTCTTTCTATTTGTTTCCCCCAAGGTGGATATTTGCTTGTCGGGGGTGGGGAAAGATTTCTGCGGGAGGAGATATTGTTTTATCTCGCGGACTCGAATATCCGAGGCCTTTTCTTAACGCTCCAGATGATAGAGTCGAGACGTATGGATTAAATAAAGGCGTCTTGAATATATGGAAGGAAAAATAATGAATAACACTGGTTCCTTCAAAGTTAAAAAGCTGTTCTTGCATGTAATTCAAAAGATTATTGAACAAATAAGAAATTATTAGGTTATGTGGGCAGAGTTACCTAAGGATATCGCTTTGAACTGATAGAACAGAGTTCAAATTTAATCTAATTAAGCGTTTTAGCGTACCGGGAATGGGGAATTGCGTTGATAAAACTATAGGTTGGAAAATTTTAGTATTCGTTGGCCTCGGATAAAGGGTTTGTGAACTTTCAAATGAAGCTCTTGGAAGCATATTACTTTCTTTTAAAGAGAAAAATGAATAACAATGGCGTCTTCTACTAAACATGGATGACCAATTGGCTACCACTCTGGCATTTGGTACCACAGTTTTCATGTTCGAATGGTTTTCGTAATGCAGCTGGCAATACAAGACTGTCAACTTTATGCCATGAGAAAGGCTACACGTCTATTACTTATCATCTATCACCCATGGAGGACCCAGTAGCTTGAAGAAATGCTACTTGAGTAACACTACCCCCCCGCAATGCTCCACGACCCCAATGCAAAACAAATAAAATAAAAGAACAACATAGGGTTTATGAACAATATAAGACTGTATTAAAAACCTTAAAATTATAACCTAAGCAAAAAAAAAGATATTTTTTTTTGTGTCTATGAAGCATATAAAAATTATTAACTCATATTCTAGAAAGCATTTCTGTTTGTTTCAAAAAGGACGGGCAACGTTCGAGAAACTACACGTCATCCCTTAGCATGCTCGTTCATTGGTTGCAATGTGACGGTGCAATATAACAGCCAACTTCCCACGGTCCACATGGATTACATTGAATCGCCAAAACTAAATTTATAATCGCACACGATCTCTGATCAAAGTGCTAAGTGTTCGTAAGCAAAAATAGCATACAATTGACATTAAATTTAAATCATTCATGAAATTTTTTTCTTTATTTTGTTCTTATTTTACTCTATTTTAATACCCCGTGGTCTAACAATAGGGGATTGGATTAAAACCTTATAAATTGAAGTCTAAACATAACTCGTGTGTCTGCGTCATCTATGGAAAAAATAAATCCGTATGCTGGAAATTATTTCTGTTTGTACCTAAAAGGACTGGAAGGGGTCGCGGAAGTACACATGCTATTACTTGACTATTCCATTATTGGCTATTACATTCAATGGTGGCAATGTGCGGTTGCAGCATAACAGCCAACCACCCACGATTAACATAGATCACATTGAAATGCCACTTAACTAAACTTCCAATTGCTCACGATCTCTGGTCCAAGTGCTTAGCGTTCGAAAGAACCAATATTATACATTTTGTATATCATTCATGATACATTATTTTTTATTTCTTTGTTTTGCATTATTTTACTACTTCGTGGACGAATAATAGGGTACTAGTTTAAAAACCTTATAATTGAAGCCTAAGCATAACTCGTGTGTCTGTGTCATCTGTAGAGAAAAATAAACCCGTATGCTGGAAATTATTCTGTTTGTACCGAAAAGGACTGACAAGTGGCGCGAAATTGCGCATGTTCTTCCTTGACTTCATTCATTGTGATAATGTGTGGTTGCCGTATGACAGCTAACCTCCCACTGTCCACATGGATCACATAGAATTGACTAACATTGTATTGGTGCAACATGTTGTGTTGTTGTTCCCATTGAATTACCTCACATTGTATTGCATTAGCTAAACTTCTAATTGTACATGATCTCTGATCAAAGTGCTTTGTGTTTTAAAACAAAATATCATGCAATAGATATTATATTTAAATCATTCACGATGATTTTTTATTTCCTTTATTTTTATTTTACTACTCCGTGGTAAAAAGGGGTAAAAATTCTATATCCCTCACAGCTTTTTGAGAAAACTTTTAAAATCTAAAGTTGCCGAGTTGAGCATCCAGGTAAGATTACCCCTCGCGAAGAACAGCTCCTCGTGCAACAAATCCCTGTGTAAGTCCCCGAGGTAATCTTCAACTTCGTTTTATAAGCTATCGCGGCAACGGAGAAGAAAAAAAGAGAGCACAAAGATGCCTCTTTTCCCCTCCTTCGTCACATAACTCCTTCTTAGGGGCTCTATCTTTCACGCCGCATCTGGAGCTATCTTCTGCACCTCCCGACACCTCCCCCACCCCCGCAATCATGTACCACCGACAACAAAAGATTCGGTTCCAGAAAATTTTTGGGAGGCATCGCCCTAAAGCCCGGAACTCACTGTCGCCCCACCTGGGGGTTGGCGGAGGATTTTCCCAGATGGCAATCGTTAATCAGATATTTGGTGGGAGATCAACCTTACACGGGAAAACTGGCGTCTCCAGCCGGATAACTCCCCAACCCCGTAAAACACTTAAGGAGAGTGGGGTGCCGGATCGATAGGAACTTCCACTAAATGTGATCGCGGACGGCCGGATAATGGAGACAAGGGTGAGGAATCAGGAGTCTTTCTTTCTTTTTTTATTCTGTTTGTTTCCCCGAAGGTGGATATTCACTTGTCAGGGAGTAGGGAAAGATTTCTGTGGGAGGAGATATTGTTTTATCTCGCCGACTCGAATATCCGAGGTTTTTTCTTAACGTTCCAGACGATAGAGTTGAGACGTACTGATTAAATAAAGGTGGCATAAATATACATAATAGAAGGCAAAGGTCTGAATAACACTGGTTGTTTCAATGTTAAAAAACTATTCTTGCATACAATTCAAAGGATTATTTTATATTATTTAACAAATAAGAAATTATCGTTTTATACGGGAAGGATTTACCTACTTGACTTTTTGAACTAGGAGATCCGAGTTCAAATCTAATAAGAATAATCAAATTGAAAGTTTTTGTGTATATACAGGAAATGGAGTTTATAAAACCTTGGGCAGGAAAGTACTTTCATTGGCCTCGGGGAAAAGGTTTTACACCCTCAAAGGAAACTCTTGAAAGTATAAGCTTCTCCGCGGTCTTGAAGTGAAAACTGAGTAACAATGTCATCTTCTACTAAACATGAATAGCCAATTGGCTAGCCCGTCGGCAACACTGCTTCAGGTTCGAATCCTTTTTTTCTAATGCATCTGGCAATACAAGACTTTTTTAAGCAGGAGGTCTTTTGTCTGAATGTCTAGCGCTCTGGCGCTCGGTACCACAGTAGCGATTCCTGAAGGTGCTTTCTCCAATCTTTAATGGAAGAACTGGAATGCCCCGTATCAAATTTACCATTAGTGCACTCTTAGGTAATACTGAATCTACAATGTGACAATAAAATAATTTGACTTACTTGTTGGAGGCCTCTGTATTTAAACCTAACGAACGAAATGATAAAAAGTTTATATACAGACTGTGGAAGGAATGTCCAAGTTCCAAATAATGAAAAAAGTTTGTGCAAAAGGTGAGATTTTGGCTCTCGATGGAAAATCAAAAATTTTGTCAATAAATACAATGAAGGCACAGAAAATGGGTTATGCAAAATTTCATTAACGTTCGACAAAAAAAAATGCAGAAAGAATGATACACATCATGAAACTCAAAGAAAATATTTAACCAACACTAAGGTCTCCTGAACCAAGTGCAACGTTTTTTTTTATGTTCCGACCTTCCCTGTGTGCAAGATATTGCATCCGGTATAGCTCATTCTCTATTGCTGCTTGTAAAATGTCAGTTTGGATATTTGTAATTACTCGTTTAATGTTATTTTTCAAGAAACGCAGGTTGTGGGGAACCTATCATACACAACAGATTTAAGCAGAAAGTCACATAGGTTGATGTTCGTCGAACGAGGCTGCCATTCTGTGAATAAATAGTGGTTAATAACTCTCTCATGTACCTAAATTGTAATGATCAAAGAGGTACATTGGCAAATAACCAGCATATATTGTTACGGGAATGTGAAGACTTCATTCAATATCAAACCACAGAGCTCTGTTGAATTGTGCAATGAGTTTTTGAACAATAGTGTACTCGATTAAAAAACCTTATAATTGAAGCCTAAACAAAAATATCTTGCGTCTGTGTTTAAGTAAAAAATAAACTTGCATGCTAGAAGGTTTTTCTTTTCGTTGGGCGCATAACTGCCCATGCCATTCCTTAACATGTTCTTTTATTGTTGGCAATGTGCGTTTGCAGTATAACAGCCATCCTTCCACAGTCCACATGGATCACATTTAATTGCCTAACATTGTATTGTTGAACAACATTGTATTGTTGTAATATGTTGTATTGTTGTCACATTGAATTGCCTCACATTGTATTGCCTTAACTAAACTTCTACTTGCACGCGATCTCTGGTCAAAGTACTTCATACTGGCATTCGAAAGCAAAAATATACATTAGATATTAAATTTAAATCATTCATAACATTTTTTTAAATTATTTTATTTTTATTTTACACTATTTTAATACTCCGTGGTGAAAAGGGGTAAAAAAAAAACTATATCCCTCACAGATTTTGAGAAAACGTTTCAAATCTAAAGTTGTCGAGTGAGCATCCAGGTAAGATTACCCCTCGCGAAGAACACTTCTCATGCAGCACATCCTCTGTAAGATCCCGGGGTAATCTTCAACTTCGTTTTATAAGCTATCGCGGCAACGGGAAGAAAAAAAAACAGAGGACGAAGAGCACAGAGAACCCTCTTTTCGCCTCCTTCGTCATATAACTCCTTCTTAGGGGCTCTATCTTTCACGCCGCATCTGGAGCTCATCTCCTGCGCCTCCCCCACCCCCACCACCCCCGCAGACATGTACCGACGAGAACAAAATAATTGGTTTGAGAATATTCGCGCAGGACATCGCCCCAAGGGCACTGGAACTCCCTTCACGCCCTTCCCGGGGGTTGGCGGAGGATTTTTCCCAGATAGCAATCGTTAATAAGATATCTGGTGGGAGACCGACCTTACACGGGAAAACTGGCATCTCCAGCCGGAAAACTCCCGGACCCCGTAAAACACTTAAGGAAAGTGGGGTGTCTGATCGATAGGGACTTCAACTAAATGTGATCCCGGAAGCCGGATAATGGAGAAAAGGGTGAGGAATCTGGAGTCTTTCTTTCTTTTTTTTATTCTTTTTGTTTCCCTGAAGGTGGATATTCACTTGTCGGGGAGTAGGGCGAGATTTCTGCGGCAGGAGATATTGTTTTATCTCGTGGACTCGAATATCCGAGGCTTTTTCTTAACGCTCCAGATGATAGAGTTGAGACGTACGGATTAAATAAAGGTGGCGTGAATATATAGAAGTCAAAAAGTCTGAATAACTTTGGTTGTTTCAGTGTTAAAAAGTTATTTTCGTGTGTAATTCAAAAGATTATATAACAAATAAGAAATTATTAGGTTATAGTATGTGTGCAGAATTACTAAAGCAACGGTGGCCAACCCGCAGCCCTCCTTGAAAATTTTTCTACCTGGGATATTAATCACAATATATTTATTTTATAAGGACCAAAATTGAAAAACAATGTACTAAAAAAATAAGTTACGTGTGCATTCATATATTCAAAAATTAACTGTCGAAATTATGAGAAAAAATTAACTTTAATTTTAAACTAATATTCTTGAGAATATATATCGGATATTCCCTGCTTTATATTTGAGTTCAAAGAATAAATAATTCATATTCTACGAACTCATGATGCGCGCGCATCTTGGAACTTCTAATATAACAGGTTGCAATATGAATATAAAAATTATCTATAGTGGGTCTAAATCTAGTATAGGAATATACAATTTTATATGCAGCGCGCGGGGTTAGAATGTATTTCCGAAGTGCCCGTAAGATCATTTGGGTTTGCCACACCTTTACGTTAAGGATATAACATTGGATTTTTCAATTAGAAGACCAGAGTTCACAACTAATAAACGTAACCAAAGTGAGAGTTCTTGTGTATATACAGGGAAAAGGATTGATAAAACTTTGGGCAGGAATGTACTTTCATTGGCCTCGGAAAAAGAGTCGTGAACCATCAAATGAAACTTTTGGAAGTATATTCTTTTCTCTTCGGTCTTGAAGTGAAAAGTGAATAGCAATGAAGTCTTCTACGCTAAATATGGATGCCATTTGGCGAGGACTTAGGAACCACAGGCTTCAGGTTCGAATCCTTTTTTTTAATGTATATGCCTCGTGTTGCCAATTGCACCTTTACGCCGTGAGAAAGGGCTGTTCTGCTGTTACTCATTTATCCCCACCACCCAGGGGGCACGTGTAGCTCGAAGATGTGTTACGGATGGTTTTATAAAAAACATACAGTGCCTTGTTTGAATGCAGCAGCATATTTCTTTGGGGATATTGCATTTTATAACACTTTGATTTGATTAGTTCATGTAATTAAACCAAGTGTGTAATTAGGTGAACAACTGATAACAATATAAGAAAGAAATATTTATTGATAGGAATAATTTAATGAAATTCTCAAAACTAAATATTTATTATATTATTTAATATATTATTGAAAATATTTTGAGTGCTTAATATTAAAAAAATGCAACTTTGCTTGAATACGGTAACATTGTATTTGTTTGGTTTGTCATTTTATTTTATGGTTTATCATTGCATTTTGTTTGGTTTGTCGGTCATTTTGTGCACGCTTTGGGCTAATTAGATAGAGACTTGCAGTTTAAAGCGGATTCCGAACTGCTAACGAACATCCATGATACCGCCAGGTTTCGTACCTGAAGCCTGAATACCAAAGAGAGATAGACTATTAGCTATCAGCCCTTTTTGTTTCTTTGGGGATATTTCATTTTATAACACTTTGATTTGTTTAGTTCATATAACTCAACCAAGCATTCAATCAGGTGAACAACTGAGAACAATATTACTGAAGAAATAAATATTTATTTCTAGGTATCATTTAATGAAATTTTCAAAAAGTAAATACTTAAATATTATTGAAAATATGTCCAATGCTTAGTATTAAAAAATGTAACTTTACTTGCCTTGCTTGCTTGAATACGGTGATATTGTATTTTGTTTCTTTGGAGATATTGTATTTATAACATTTTGATTTGATTAGTTCATATAACTCAGCCAAGCATTCAATCAGGTGAACAACTGAGAACAATATTACTGAAGAAATAAATATTTATTTCTAGGTATCATTTAATGAAATTTTCAAAAAGTAAATACTTAAATATTATTGAAAATATGTCCAATGCTTAGTATTAAAAAATGTAACTTTACTTGCCTTGCTTGAATACGGTGATATTGTATTTTGTTTCTTTGGAGATATTGTATTTATAACATTTTGATTTGATTAGTTCATATAACTCAGCCAAGCATTCAATCAGGTGAACAACTGAGAACAATATTACTGAAGAAATAAATATTTATTTCTAGGTATCATTTAATGAAATTTTCTGGAAAAAAAGTAAATACTTAAATATTATTGAAAATATGTCCAATGCTTAGTATTAAAAAATGTAACTTTACTTGCCTTGAAATAAATATTTATTTCTAGGAATCATTTAATGAAATTTTGAATACTTAAATATTATTGAAAATATGGTGATATTGTATTTTGTTTCTTTGGAGATATTGTATTTATAACATTTTGATTTGATTAGTTCATATAACTCAGCCAAGCATTCAATCAGGTGAACAACTGAGAACAATATTACTGAAGAAATAAATATTTATTTCTAGGTATCATTTAATGAAATTTTCTAAAAGTAAATACTTAAATATTATTGAAAATATGTCCAATGCTTAGTATTAAAAAATGTAACTTTACTTGCCTTGCTTGAATACGGTGATATTGTATTTTGTTTCTTTGGAGATATTGTATTTATAACATTTTGATTTGATTAGTTCATATAATTCAACCAAGCGTGCAATTAGGGGAACAACTGATAACAATATTACTGAAGAGATAAATATTTATTTCTAGGTATCATTTATGAAAATTATCATTGTCAATTGTCCAATAATATTGTAATATTATTGGAAATATGTTGAATGTATAGTATTAAAAAATAAAGCTATTAAAATAACTTTTAAAATGTTAGGATTAATTTTGATTTCTAATATTTGGTAACTTGTAAGTCAATTTATGGCATATAGAAATTATAAGATTAAAATTAATTAAAAGATTCACATCTATCACATTTACTTTTAAAAAAATAATACGATGTATCATTTTTTAAAGAGTTTTAAAATTTGTTAAAAAATTTAAACTTGAAGCAAAGTCTTGTTCTAGTTTAATAGGAAAAGAAAAGAATTACAATTTTAAAGATTTTATTTCAGGGTTTAAATAAATATTATTTAATATGATAACATGAATGTGGACAAGAAAATTAAAATTATACAAAATAGATACAGAAAATTAAAATATCAAATGATCAATGCTCCATCAATGATTAATTGAGATAAGTCTCCGAGTTACCGTTTTAAGTTAAATTTCTATGACAGTAATCTAACTTGCCGAATCACTCTAAGGATATATGGCTTCTTAATACAATATGCAATTAAGAACACCTATTAAATTAATATAATACATGGATATTGAAGATGCCCTGGAGATGAATTGATCGCCGCCCACGTACGATGAAATTTAGAGACGATATTAATTAAAAGCTGAAGGAATATCTCAAAAGATTTTTCTGCTAGATGATAATTTTATACACAGAAGTTAGAATAATATATTATTTATGTAGAAAAAGAAAAAAATAAGTTCAATTCTTTAAGTTATTAAATACATTTAGAAAACTAATCTATAAAAAAGGAGTTATTTAATTTAATACGATAATTTTCTGAGCAAAGTGGGATATATCTTTCCCTATGCATATAAATATTTCTTATAAACTTAAGTTAACGGTGAAAATATTAAAAATAATTGCAATCCTCTTTGATAAAATTTTAATTACGTTAAGCATTGAACTATTAAATATAACAATTAAAAAGAAGTACCATAACTACTTGATTGATAGCACGTTTGTGAAAATTTAGGATTTCTTCTCAATAGCAAATAAATGCAATAAAACCGAAACGAAAAACTTCCGAATCTGACACAGGAACAGTCACAATAAATCCGTAGTCTTGAAAAGCTTTCTGTTGAACTTGAAAAGGAGGTTTGATTTGTCGCTTTACGGTCGTTTTTCCGTTCACTTTGGGCTAATTAGACAGTTACCTACTGCTTAACGTGGATTCCGAATCACTAAAAACGAACCTATCTAACGAAACGATTCGAACCTGAAGCACCAACATCCAGAGCGCTAGCCAATTGGCCATCATTATCATTATTGTTGTCTGTTATTACTGCTCATTTTTACTGTTATTGTTTATTGTTATTGTTATTGTTAATTTATAATTTTTATATTTTTATTAATAGTATTGTTATTGCGAGGAATAGAAATTTAAAATATTTTAGTATTGAAATATAATATATCCGAGTTTTTCTAAAAAAATTAATATATTTACATTTTAGTATCAAAATATAATACAACAAAACAAATATAACACAATGTTGAAAAGATTAAAGATGCAGTGCGACAAGACTTATTCCGGGGAAAAATCTTTAAACCATCTTTAATAGCATCATGGCCGATTAATACTTGTCGCAGTGTGCTTCTACATTAGGTACTCTTTACATTATATAACATTGTGTTATATTTGGTGCGTTGAATTTATATTTTGACACTAAAATGTAAATACTAATTAATTTTTTAGAAAAATTGGGATGTTTTGTTTTTATTTCTGTATTAAATTTTTTTAAACTTCTATTCTTATTACTTGTCAATCAAAATAAACAATGGTAATATCTTATAAAAATCATAAATTCGTGGAAAGATTTTTTGTTGTGTGGTAAATTCTTTCTAACAATCCATGAACCTTTCCACGAATTTATAATTTTTATAAGATTTTATCATTGTTTATTTTGATTGACAAGTAATAAGAATAGAAGTTTAAAAATTTTAATCCAGAAATAAAAAATAAAAAATACTAATTTTTCTAAGAAAAGAATTAGTATTTACATTTTAGTATAAAATATAATACAAACCATCAAATATAACACAATGTTATATAATGTAAAGATTAACCCAATGTGGAAACATTGCAACAAGTATTATACGGAGGAAAAATCTTTAAACCATCTTTAACAGCAATAAGAGTCCACGCAAAATGCAGCTGCTTGATTTATTTCAAGGATCGTAAACTCCTTGTTAGAAAGAATTTACGAATTTCCCACACAAAAAAAAAAAACTTTTCACGAATTTATAATTTTTTTTGTTTATTATTATTGTTTATTGGGATCCCACAACCAAAAAATCTATCCAATAATTTGTAATTTTTATATGCTTATTGTTATATTATTGTCCTTTATTATTATTATTTACTGAAAATCTATAACTTTTTATAGGTTATTATTATTGTGAGGAATAGAAGTTTAAAGAAATTTTAATATTGAAATAAATACAATACATCCGAAATTCTAAAAAAATTATTTACATTTTAGTATCAAAATATAATACAATCCAGCAAAAACACCACAATGTTGTAAAGATCACGCAATGTGAAACAGAAAACAGCGACAAATACTATTCTGGAGGAAAAAAATCTTTAAACCGTCTTTAATAGCAATAAGAGTTCACGTCAAATGCAGCTGCTTGATCTGTTTCAAGGATTGCAAACGCCTTGTTAAAAGAATTTTCCAACACAACAAAAAATCTGTCCACGAATTTATAATTTTTGATAAGGTATTATTATTGTTTATTGGGATTGACAAATGATAAGAATAGAAGTTTAAAAAAATTTAATACGGAAATAAATACAGTTCATCCGAAATTTTCTAAAAAAATTAGTATTTACATTTTAGTATGAAAATATAATACAACCCACCAAATATAACACAATGTTATATAATGTAAAGATTACCTAATGTGGAAACACTGCGACAAGTATTATTCGAGGAAAAAGAAATCTTTAAACCATCTTTAATGGCAATAAGAGTTTCACGCCAAATGCAGCTGCTTGATCTATTTCAAGGATTGCAAACGCCTTGTTAGAAAGAATTTCCCGATAAAATTTGTCCACCTAGTTTGTTTACTTTTCTTTCTTTCTTTCTTTGTTTTTTTTCTTTATTCTACTTTTTAGAATGCTTGCCTGTTGTTGCCAAACGTTGTCCGCAAAATGAATTGCATCGCAAATCAATAAACCCACTTGCGACTCCGACTTTACTGACCTTTTTATCCACCCCCGCCCCCACCCCCACTATCCCCTCATGGCAAAATATTTTTATTTCTCTGGGTGAACATCTAAAAGCGCGAGTGACTCTTTTTCTCTCCGAGTGCCATCGATCTCTCGCGGAAAGAAAGTGAAAACAAAATTAAATGAACGAAATCAGTTTCCGAGGAGTTTGAGGAAAAAAGAAGAGGAACGAGACGACGACGCCTCGTTCATTTTGAATAAAATTTTAATAATGAAAATAGGGATTCCAGAAATTATTTTTTTTTTTACTGGAATTTGTTTATTTTTGCGAATTCATATATTTTTATTTCTTCAGATCGTCTGCGTTTTGAATATTTCAATACAGACATTTTACTTTATAATATAGATATATATCAGTTAGTATGTGCAACTTTACATCAAGAGAGCATGAAACTCAAAAGGCCACGGGATGCACAGAAAAATTCCTTGTAAGTTGGCTGCCATATATATATATATATATCGAATGCTATTTTCATATCTTGTCATGAAATATTTTTTCTAAAAGGTTTCTTGCGCATTAAGGATTCTTCTGGTTTCTTGAATTTAATTTATTTTATTGTGCATTTCATTTTTCTGTAGTTTTAACCGTATATATATAACAAATGCAACATACAGAATAGCGCTTATACCATCAATACACGAGTTCTACAATATTTTTTTAACAGTGCAATTAAAACTATTTAGTGAAAGACACAAGTCGAATTGCTGGGTTGTCGTAGGTCAAAAAGAGCACTATTAAGGAATACGACAATACCACTACGTAATATATGATATATACCATTACATGACATAGTATACCACTAACACATATACCACTGTCAAATATACCACCACCTATGACATATACCTCTAGCAAATATACCACCACATACGACATATACCACCACATATGACATATACCACTAGCAACTTGTGTATTTCACTAAATAGTTTTAATTGCACTGTTAAAAAATATCGTAGAACTCGTGTATTGATGGCATAAGCGCTATTCATTTGTTATATGTATATATATACATACCACCACATATGACATATACCACTAGCAAATATACCAGCACATATGACATATACTACTAGCAAATATACCACCACATATGACATATACCACTAGCAAATATACCACCACATATGACATATACCACTAGCAAATATACCACCACATATACCAGGTATGATTGTCATCATACCTTACGTGGGGAAATAGAAAAAGTAGAACTACTAAGATATTTGCAAGGATCAAGATTAAATGGTGAAAGGCTTCACATAAAACAATACCATAGTAACCACTGCTGAAAAGCTGCTATATAATAATATATTTGGGTTTATGAAATAGGCATTATGTAAAACTTTAATAGAGAGTTTCCATTTAAAAAGTTTCAAAATATTTAAAGATATGATACGTAAACTATATGATACGATACGACTACTACGTAAAACACGGCAATTAACAGGATTTAACATGATTTGTAAACAGCTTAAAGCACGCGACAGCAGTTTTTCTTGGGATATCAGGAATACAAGTGGTGTCCACGTTAAATATCGTCCAGTTCGTGCCTCTATAAGCATCTGATATAAAGTTGTATTTTAAAATGATATTTGTCAATGATATTTGAGAATAAAATGCTCTCGTGGGTCCCTGGGCCACCAAGGTTCCTTCCATAGCAAGTAGGTCCACGTATACGTTTCTCACAATTCCACAGTGTACCTGTATTCATTGGAAGGATACTTTATGAGAAAGATCTTTCCGAAACAGTTTGCATTCCAAGATTTATTGCGACTAGTATTGGAAATTCTGGAACTGGTCAGTTTGGGAGTGAAGGACTGATTTTGAATGAGACAGAACAGCTTCATTAAAATATAAATATGTATACAAAACAACTAATAAGTAATGTAATATAAAAAAAACCAAATAAAGAGTTGATTAAGAAATATTTCATGAATTTAATAAGTACTTTAACTACTGATAACCTCAGTAGTAGCTCGAATCAATACCTAGCATGTGCATGGCAGAGATCAGGTTTAAGCTTTAGATTTAATCAGGCAACCTTCTTAACACGTAACGTGGGCCGAACTTAACACAAAATTAATCACATAATTATTACAAAAATAGTTTATTCCTTATTCTCAAGTTTATTGTTAAATAGGAGGCAAAAGAAATTATTTCAAAATGAAGTTGGTCTTTATGCATCGTTCCTATTAATATCCTATCACAAGAATCAACTCCGCTAACTAACACGACAATAGTTACAAACACATGTTTATTTCAAGAAATCATTACTTATTTCATGGGTTTTCCAAAAAGAAATATTGCGGTTGTTGTTACCTATGGCTTTTATTGGAACTCCATTCGTACAAAATTGGTCACTTACCGTAAAGAACAAAAATTCAAAATTTTAATCGGAAAAAAACCCCGATATTTTTAAATGATGAAAAGTGATCGGTCCAAAAATGATGAAAAGACCTTAAAAACAGTTTAAAAGCAAATTAAATGTTCTAAGGATAAAAATTAAAAAAGGTAGAAGCACCGTAAGGGTCCTGATGGCCGAGTGACTAACACTCTGGGCCACAGAGTTCGACTCCAGGCGTTGCCATGGATGTATGCAGTGGTTCAGATATGGTTCTTTCTAATATGTCTGTAGAGCATTGGACGTAGGGCTGATAACCCAACCTGTGGACAGGGCTGATATCTCCTGTCCCGAAATACGCCAGTAGGCAGACAGCCTACATGGGATTATTGCGCCAATGATGAAGAATCAGCATAAGTCCGTGTGGTCAGGACATGCTTTCTCTGCCCATCAGTAAAGAGTACTCAAAACCCCTCCCCAAAATAGGTTCCACTTTTAATTAACGTCACAAAGTAAACATGGTAGTTTTTATATAATGCATTAATATGCGCAAACTCAAATGTATCATTATAGATTTGTAAACAAACACTTTTAGACATGAAAAATAAGCTTAAATAAAACCACTTATTGACCATGTTTGGTTTGGGATATTACAAAAATGGAACTAAATATTGAAACAGGTATAAAATTAATATTATGTCATATATCGTATTATTTATTTCTGTTCTTTATTAAAGTTTTTTATAGTTTAAGTAAATAAATTAAGTAAAAAAATAACTTCAATGCTTTTTGTACAGACCGGAGAGTAAAGTCTGTTCATCTCTGATTAAAAATCTCAATGTTTACTGCATACCTTTTATTGTCTGAAAATTACGAACATGAGAAATAACAAAGAACAACATTAAGAAAAGATACCAAGAAAAAAACGAAGAACAGAAATAATCAACATTCCATTAAAAACCGATCGACAGAAATCAATTCCAGCTCGGAAGAATGAGGCAACACACAAAATTACTGCATTACAGCCTTCAAAGAACGCTTTGTTTCTGTGTTTTATCGCGAAAATAATAGTGTTCCCCGCGCTGCAAGATTTGCAAACAAAACCTTAAAACAAAAACGAATATCGCTCGTCTGCTGGCTGATGAATTCGAATGATACTTCGGAATGCCTCGGAATCGATGAGAGTGAATTTTTTGTCGAAGAAACGAGAATATTATGCAAGCAAAGACGAAGCATCTTAATGGCAGACGAAATAAGAATTGCTTTGTTTTGCTCCCACTTTATTTCTATTCACTGCTGTATTTTTTTTTCCTGCAGCTGCATAAGCAATGGGGTATTCTGAATGTTTATGTTATGTCTGCAGGAACTGAAAACACGGAGGGAAATGATGATAGCTTCGTGTACTGCCGACAAATGGAAATTGAAGGAGAAAAAAAAAGAAGACAATTTAATAAAGGGAAATGGTATAAAAAAGATAAAATAAAAAAAAGAATCCCTTCTATGTTAGATAGGTATATTTGTTAAATTTTGTCCGCAAGCAGAAATGAATCAAGCACTCAAATGCCATTTTTATGCCTTAACATTTCCTTTTCAAGTTCAAAAAACATCGGTTAAAGTGCTTTACGACGGCAAGAGTTAGTTTCATGATATTTATTGAAGAAATAAATAAGAGATTGCAAATCAAATCAAGCAAATCATGGCAAACAGCCATTTTCCCCTTTACCTGACTACGGGCTACAGAGAGAACTTTGTAATTAGCAATTATAAATATATGTTATGGTTAATTTGAATAATCCAGTGATAATGTATAATTGCCAGTTAATATATATTTAATCACCTGTAATTATTGCTAAATGTGAGGAATTCTTGAATATTTATCGAATTAATCAGCGAGTTTATATAATTCCCAACTCGTAATGCCGAATGTGATAAATATCTTGACCGACTGATCCAATAGAATACAGAGCAGTGTTTTGAGTATGTACTTATCAGAAGGATAGTTTTTAATTGGACACTACGATACAAGAGACTGCAAATAAACATATTTTATAATTTACAATTAAAAATTCAATAAATATCTATTTTAAGTCTCCTGGAAATAGCATGAATGAAATTTGAATAGAAAACTGGCATGTGACGTCCAATGAAAGACTAAAATATTTTTATTATTAGAACTCATACAAAACAGTTGAATATAAAAAATAAACTACATTCATATTCTAGAAAAGTATTTTTATAAATAACTTTTATTGCTACAACAAAAAATTATTAAATATTTTAAGTTTAATTATTTAGACGTATTAGACTGTGATGACATTTAGAATTACAAAGATTGCCAGGCATTTTACATTTGTATTCATTAAATTTGCACCCTCCCTTGCAAACGCATCACTGAATCCCTGACCTTCGAAAGAGATGATTTTCTAATACATTCTCCAAGTGATATTCCTAGATATGGGCTGCCAAGGAAATTAAATTGTTCTTCACAGATTGAAAATTGATTTCTGGTATACAACTATGAAAGTTTTGTTTGTTTTGTTCCTAACTGATAAAATTCTTCATTTTGAATTTCGTGGACTACTTCTTGTTTTTTCAATGTCTGGTATTTTTAATTTTCCTACGTATTTTTAAATTTCAAACCTTAAATCTCTTTCTGGTAAAGTTGGTAAACTTTACCAGAAAGAGATTTAAGGTTTGAAATTTTTAATATTTTCTTTGTCTGTGATTCTAAATATTCTTTAGTACTCATTCTATGCTTTCCTAATTGTTTTTGTCTGTTTAAAATATTTGTCTGGATTATTATTTTTTTATTATTTATTATCTTAATCCCATCTGTGACTTTTCAGCCATACGACTTCGAGCCTGCCAGTAACCTGCTGTAATGTCATCAGCATATCGATAAGTTTAGTGGTGATCGTCATCCCTATTGATGATTTGACATAATAGTCAGATCCCATCCGAAGCCAAACTAATGCCGTGGAGATATGCCTGTAGGTAGACATGTCTTGTTTAAGGCAGAAGCGTACGACAGCCTCAGTGCCTTTCAGATGCACAGATATACGCTCTCCTGTGGCAACACATTTCCACCGTTTGTTGCTTGAGGCTTTTGCTGGTGAAGTTGTCGATGTCTGCAGTGATATGGTTGGACACCGTCCTGAGTGTCAATGGAAACTCCGGCTAGTTGGATACGGCCCCACCCTTCGCTACGACATCACCTCTCTCATTACCGTCTGGATTAAAGGGAAGCTGCTTTATCTTCTTTCTGAGTCTCAAATGTAATTTCAGTTGGAGGATCCATTCGCAATGAATTGTTATTGCTTAAATCGGAATCATCTTCTATTTTACTATTAGTGCTTTCAGAAAAGTCATTAGTTGTCTTGATTAGAGCCGGAAACTCTTCCTCGTTTGTAAGATGTTCTACAGAGTCATTTGGAAAGAAGACTTTTTCAAGCATAATTTTGCAGCTGTCGCAAACATTGCTTCGTTAGGAGTACATTTGATGCATTTTTCTTCAAGAAGGAAGAATCTCCATAAGTTACACGAAGCTTATCCCTCCGTGATTGTTGTCCAACCAAAAACTAAGCATATTCTCTATATCGTGTTCTGCACGCATGGCCGTACCTTGAGTCTGCTTGAGATTAGGTTTCCCGAGCACAATTTTCAGATCCGGCCACATTACACAAGCTTCTTCTACGATTCAGTTACTGAACTACCTGACGTTGTCACTTTGCAGAAACCGGAGGATCCCAATATAGTAATAATATCAATTAAGTTATACGCAACATTTCTATACGATTTCTTTTTAGGGCACGCAACTATACGAACTTCATCAAGTGATCGCGATAAATCAATATGAATTTATCGTTATCTGGTTGATTGCATGTAAATTAAGTCTAGCAAGCATATTGAATTCATGTCTTGAAAGATCATTGGTTTAATAACAAGTCCATTTTTGGTATCTTTGATTTTTGATAACTTACATTTTTTAATAAATCATCACTTCTTTGGTGCTAATGTTTTTTGTACATTTTTGTCAGTTCTTTTAACATCTTATTCTTACCCTCATGGTTTATTGATAAGTGTGCTTCATGTATTAAGTTAAAAAAAAGTCTTCAAATTTCACATAAAATGTTACACTGGAGGTGCCTTTAATTACGGAAAAGATTGTTACTTCGTAACTTTTTATTCTTTGATAATCTTTCGGTTTTTTCCCTCTAATTTTGTTATTATTATTACTCAATAATATTAACAAGTCATCGTAACTTTCTTTCGTCAGAAAATCACTGTTTGCTTTCTTAGTTTTCATACTATTAACTAACTTTGAGTTAAAACACTCAAGCATACCAGATACCATTGAATAATTTATAAAATGCGAGATGGTAGGCATGAAGCCTAGGTAACAAAGAACAGAGCGGCCATCATAGGCCAACCATCAACCACTTAGGAGTTGAGAATTGTATAAAATATCCAGCTAATTTGAAAAATATTCAAGAATTTATCCCACTTACCAAACATAGTGGTGATTATATGTAATAATCGGCAATTATACATAATCACCGAATTAGACATAAATAGTATATATATAGCAACATTTTAAATAGGATAACTTTTTGTAACTTTTATAAAATACGTTTAAATCTCGAAACAGACGATAAGCATATACATCCTGTCTTAGTAGCATACGAAAATGTTTAGTTAGGATCAAAAATTAATTAATTGTAGTAGATCTAAGCCATGCATGTTCGCATTATTTTAAAGGTTTTATCTTCCAGTTTTAAATAAGTCAGGAAACAAATATTAGAAAAACATTTTATCATATAAATGATTCTTTAACCATTAAAATAAAACTGAATAGTATTCCAAGCTTTAAAATTTCATCAAAATTTGATATTCTTCGAAAATCTTAGCATATATATTTTTTTAAAGTAAAATTGATCGTTACAACACAATGGTAGAAATTTATGCGGACTTAGCTAACTGGGCGAATACAGTGACTGCAATGACGGGTAATTTAACCTGAACAATTTTAAATCGTAATTAGAAAGGTAAATAACGTAGAAGATTCAGCGTTAAATATGTATCGAGAAAATTTACAATATGGTACCTTTATATTCCATTACAATTTTTAATGAAAAAATCAACCTCAATCGCAAGCATGCGTGTTATGCCTGCTATAGGCATATAACTTTTAGGTTCCACTTCGCATACTGGAATTCATAAACTATGCGTTATCCACTAGGCCACCTGGATCTTTAAATCTAATAACTGATCTTTAAATCTGAAATCTTACATCTGATGCTTTTTTTAAATCCTTCTGATATTCGAGATGTCTTGGAAAGTAAAACACCTTTCAGAATATTTTTTTTTTTATTAAAAAAAACGCTTTTCTTTGCAAGTGAGTTTTATTTTACAAATCGATTGCTCTCTTCAAATCATACTTCTTTTCAAACATGTAACTTTTTCCCCCTCAGCAACTTGCAGTAAAGTGCAGGGGAATTCGGTCGCAAAAATTCCTACATCCCGGTCTATTTTTATCTCCACTTTATCACGGCATTCGCTCGTTTCTATCAAACCGAAAAGAAATTCTCACCCCTGCGAGAATATATTAGCACCTTTTCGCTCTCTGGAGGAGAAAAGTGTTGAGGTTTTCACGCGATTACATACCAAATAGCAGTTAACCACGAAAAAATACTGTTTAAGGCACCATCTTAGTTTTATCCCAGGAGCCATATGATGTGCAAAATAATAGTCTAGTCCCAGACACGTTTATATTCGCCAGAGGTATGCAGATTTGGTGCTCAAATGTGTCATAATTTGCAAGCATTTAGAGTTGAACTACTTCTTTAGGGAATAAATCTGTGCTGGTAAGATTTATGTTGAAGGCTTGAATAAGAAGATTTTGCTGTAATACTTTAAGTGAAATTTTATCAAATAAAATAAAGGTACTGCATATTATAACGATATTGTTTGTAAATACGTAAATAATTTATACGTTTCACTTTATAGAATGAATGAAGAATCATAAAAATGTGTTGATCGTGGTAATTTCTGAATATACTTTAATGAAAAATTATTTCAATAAATGGCGCCATTATATTGTATAAGTAACATATCGCTTGAAATTTGGTTGTATTCCATATATTGTTAGCTTTATGAGTCCTTTATTTGATGCAATCAAAGTCTAAGGCCAAGATTGAGTTTAGTGCAAAATGAGCTTTTCCTTATATGAACGGATTTTTATGATTGAGCATTATTTCTCAATGCTTGGATAAGTTGTAAAATCCTCAAAATAATATTTTCCAAATGCTTGTGTACTAGATATCTTAAATATTTTTCGCTTTTCAACTCAAATTCGAAAAAATGTAAGCGTTCAAAAACAAAATAAACCGATAAGCGTTCAGGAACGAATAAACGGATACAAGTCTCCTGGAAGAGTAACAAGTCTACCGAACAAAAAGTAATAAAGTGGCTACATACCTACCTATCTATGTTCAAAACAAAATAAACGAATACGCATTTATAAACGAATAAACAGATAGAAGTCTACTGGAAGGGAACGAGTCTAGAGAGCGATAATAAACAATGTTTCAACTTATATGTCTCTAAACGTATCAAAATGAACGAAGTCAGGAATAAAATATCGTGTTTTCCAACAAATAAGGATAGTAGCTCACATGAAATCATATGCGAAGGCAGAAAATCTATAGAAGAAGTTGCATCTTCTTGCTAATAGTTCAAGAACTGGAAGATGATTGTTCAGGTGATTTATTGACACAAATGGAGTAAATTAGGATACTAATTTTTGCAGATAAAGCTTGATTTCATATAATGGGATAATTCACTGGTAAAAACATAAAATAGATCACAGAAATTTCTTATGTGTTACACGAGACGTCTTTGTATTTGTCAAGGATTAATGTCTAATTCACTGTATTCTTCCCGCTGAAGGATATAATGGTAATTTTTATAAATGTAATGTGGATATATCTAATTAAACATTGGATATATCTATGCCTAGTGATATCATCAAGCAGTTTATTGCATTACTTGATGAATGGATAAGATCGTTCCTATATACACGAAATATTTCGGTTTGACGATATCGCTTATAGAAATTTAAAGCCAACCTTGTGACGAATCCCAACTAAATATTTTTTCGATCACAATGGCATGCATTAAGTAACCCCATAAAAAGCTTAATGACTTAAAAAATATAGTTTTCTTTTGTCTGTTTTGCCTTCATAATGGTATCCTTTGCATGATTTATGATTAGAATTTTTATATAAATAGAGAAAAGAAAACCAACGGACTTTCCTATAAAAATCTGCATTTATTGAGTTCCTATAGACATCGTTCCTACAGATTATCATGTTGCTGTAAAAATTGTTCCTATAGACGCGAAATATAATATTTCGGGTTGACGATATCGCTTATAGAATTTAGGACCAACCTATGACGAAACCCAATTAAATATCTTTTCGATCGCTAAGGCCATGAATTAATCACATGAAAAATTTACTTAATATAGTTTCTTTTATTACCGTCTTCATAATAGTATCTTCAGCATAATTTCTGATTTGAAATTTTATATAATTAGAGAAAAGAAATCACATGTGCTTTCCTATCAAAATTTGCATGTATCGTGTCCCGATAGACATTGTTGCTGCAGAATATCGTGTTCCTATGCACATCACTCCTATATAATATCGTGTTCCTATAGACCCAAAATATTTCGGTTTGATGACATCGCTTATAGAATTAGAATCAACCTATGACGAAACCCAATTAAATGTCCTCTCGATCGCTAAGGCCATGAATTAAGTAACCACATAAAAAAAAACTTAACGACTTAAAAAAATATAATTTTTTTTTCGTTGTCGTTTTCATAATAGTATCTTTTGCATTATTTCTGATTAGAATTTTTATATAATTAGAGAAAAGAAAACAAACGTGCTCTCCTATCAAAATCTACATTGCTTTATTATTCAGGAAAGGAGGTAACGAAGACGAAACAATTCGTGTTTCCCAGATCCATCGCCATTAATGATCTCAATCAAGAGCCTACACTCCAGTTTGAATAATGTTGATTAATCAGAATTATTATGTTGCCTTCGTTACTAAGGATCCATCCAGTAATGTTCTTGTCCCATTAAAGAAGTCAGACGATCGCATTTGCAAGATTCGCCAGAATCTAATCAAATACCACCAGCTATCTTAATCAATCGTGTCTTCTTGGACTATTTAAGTAATTAGATTTGGCGGGCGGCGGTCGCAGTTAAGGTTCAAGATGGTTAAATGCAATTTTATTTCTTTCTCGATAAAGAAAATTTCCGAAATGATTAGTGACCACGTTCAATTTTGAGACTTAATGTTATTAGAGTAATGGGTTTGTGTAGGAATTTTCTTAAGATTTTTTCGACTGATAAAGTATTCTTGTATAATCTACCTGAAAAAAAATTTTTTTCATATAATAATTGAGGAAGTTTCATCACGTTTTTATTTAAATGCAATTTATTTATTATTTCGATATAGTGCGCATAAAAACTTAAGCAGTTACTATGTTGTTCTCGAAACTTTCTTTAGAAAATAAATGTTTATTTTTTTTTTAAATGTTTATTTCAAGAAAAAAATTTTAGAAAAAACATAATACAAAAATTCACGCATTTTCATTTTTTGTTGGATAAACATAATTTTATGCCCACTGAATTTTTGTTTATCCTACCATTACTTCAATTACACTATGGACTTGAATGCTTTCAGTTTAGCGATTAAATCAGATCCTTCTTTTTCTTCTTCATTGGCCCAACAGTCCCATAATGGGCTAAAACCGTCTGTTTACAGACAGATTTCAAGACAGGAGATATTCTCTTTTTACGGGGCGGAGTTGTCAGTCCTACGCCGAACGCTCTGCAATCATTTAAGCCGGGACCTACAGTTTAAAGTAGATTCCGAACCACTGCAAACATTCATGGCACCGCCGGGACTAGAACCCAAAATCTGTGGCACAGAGCATCAGAGCGCTAATATCAGATTGTACAGAAAATATTTTTAAGAAGTTTTCCTTTTTAATTAAATGTTTACTAATTTATTCATAAAATGCAAAATATGATGCAAAAACTTAATGCATTTTATCTCTAATCATAAAAATCATACCTAATTTCTGGCTTCCAATATATTTTAGGCAACAATGCAAATGCGTAACTATTACATTAACACTTAATTTCCTAAAATGTATTTAATAAAACAATAAAGTTTTGTTAAAGATATTTTATATAATGGCTAAACATATTTATTTAATAATAAATCAGTTATTTTTATGATGGTAAATTTCAAGAAACATGCAAATTAGTGGTTTAAACCTTGAATTGAATTTTGTTAATATGAAAAGAGTTTAAAATTTCAATTAGAATCAATAGAAGATTTAGGTGTATATAATAAGCCACTGTTTTATCAATTTTTTATTTTAGTGCCGTTGCTTTCAATTGTGTATGTTAGTAGGTATTCTATTTAATATAATTGCAATTACATTAGGACAGCATTTCGAATATAATAAACGATACTAAACGTCAAAATTGATGGACAAAGATTTAAAAAAGCTACATTTTAAAAATATTTTTTTAGTGAACTTCTTGTTTTAAAATTCTAGTTGAAGGAATAAAAATAGCATGATGAATTGAAATTAAAAGTTATAATTTTAACAGATTTAAGAAACTTATTCTGCACTTCGACTTAACTTAATAACTATAACTTCAGTTAACCTAACTGACTTAAGAAACTGACATTCATAATAAGGTTATATTTCCATTAACAGCGCAACGCTAATGTGACGTGAACTTTGACTTATCAGATTAGCGATCAAGAATAATTGACAGTAGTGATTCATTCAATCTACATTCAATCATTCTTCAACGTTAATCTGATTCGTCAAAGTTGGCGTTAGCGTAGCGTTGTCAATGGAAATGCATTATTTTAGTATCCAGCGCTCATTTACATGGGTTTATCTCTAAGGGTTATTTAAAAATGCTACACATTATGGTTTGCAACTATTGGGTACTTTATATTCAGATCTTTCATCATTAAAACTTCAGATATATAACAGATTCAATCTTACACAGTATTAGTCAATTACATTTATAAACCAAGCTTAACAATTCAAACTTAACAGGATTTAAATGCTTTATTTTAAATGTCAGGAATATCATGTACTACTGATACCATATGGAAAAGATATGTATAGGGCATGCACATTTACAGTTTCTTACAAATTTGGCTGCTTTAATAGGCGGATTAAAATGAAATATATTTGAAGTGGTTATACATTTTATAGTCGTTGAGATTGAGGTTTAATAGATATTGAATGGTTATATATTTGGATGTCGGTTACTTTGCATCTTTTACACTTTGATTTTTAATTTATTGAGTTTAAAACAAAAGTGCACCAAAGATGCTTATTGGACTGCATCCCCTTAGTGCGTCTACAGCTTGAAGTATATCTTTGAATAGTGGACTTTGGATTGAAGGACTTCTCAGCCTATAGATCCAGCCATTCGTCTGCATAGACAATGGATTCGGTTACTGCTGTCATATTTTGTGCCGATCTCTCATTTACAGGATGGAATTAGATATCTAACAGTGCCTAACAAAATTTCTATGAAATACATTAAACAGTAAGGATGGAAAACAGATTATCAGTACCTCTTATGAAAACCCATAATCGATATTCCTCTCTGTAGTAATGTCGAAATTAAATATAGATATTAATGATATAAATTACTTCATACTATTTTAATAAAATTACAAAATACTAAATAATACAAGCATGTTGCACTTGAAGCAGCAACTAGTGATTCGAGCGATGTTTACAGTTCGACTGCCGCGATCCAACTGCTTGGAGAGTGTTTTGCTGTATGCCTGCTGTATTACTCCGCGTAGCGATGTATCACACAGCAGTTTTGTATGCATCCGCTTTGTTTACGTTTCGCGGTGAGATCGCTACACTCTCCTTGAAAAAAGAAAAAGAATGCGCAATTTCCTCTCTATCTTCCACCTTGACCTATGCTTCAGGTTCGAATCCTGGCATTGGCATTTGGAAATTTGTTGTTAGGAATCCTCGTTAAACTGTAGGTCCCGGTCTAATTAGTCCAACGTATGAAAAATTGGCCGTAGAGCAACAAACCAATAGCTATACGGTATATGGATTCCTCAAGCCAATCGCCTGAACAGGCATAGCAGCTTTTATTTCCGCTCCTGCTGTCAAATTTCGAATCCACCCCTCAATTTCAAGATACAGTGCGTTAACTATCAGGCCCTTACAAACACTCTATAAAATATACTAAATGACAACGTCAGAATACTTTTTGCCACAGCTTCTTATGCAAAAAAATATGGATGCAAAACAAAGGATATAAAATATAAATTTTATATATATTATTGAATTAACCAACTATGTATATAGAATTTAGACAAAAAGAGATAATACAATATGATTAAAAATAACAATGAATCAAATTATGTTAAAATTATATTTCACTTCTAAAGATTTTGCTGTGCGAAACATGATATCATTAACAATTAGAGTGCAATTTACCAAATACAAAATAGAACACCTTTTATAACTTTTGCAATTATTATTATATGTAAACTTTGCCGTGTTTCTATTTTTCTATAATGTCGCATTTATGTCTCGACGCAGATGGGGTCATTTCTGAAAGGAAGAGGTCCTTCCCCATGTGAAAACAAAATAAAAAGAACAGGGTGAGACGTAACAGTGGGAGAGATGCAAGAGAATTTCAGAAGATACGAAGTATATTTCAACAGAGAAAGAGCTTCAGTTGTTAAGTAAAGGGTAATTATAATTAAATTGCAAATTTCAAAATGCTGTAAGAACGAACCATTGTTGTTGTCGTCGTGTTCCTCATGGAAAGAGTGATGCAGCTTCTGTTCTGATGGAGCACTTGTAGGTAGAAGTCTGACTTCTGCTCTGTGACTCTCTTACAGCCATAGGAGACCAGGACCTACGGCTTAAAGTGTATTCCAAACCACTACAAACAACCATGGCACCACCGGGACTTGAACCTGAAACATGTGCCACTGAGCTCCAGACACTCGGCCATTCAGGCCCTAAAAACGAATCATTGTTCACAATGAGTTATAATTTGAACTGAGGATACTTGAAGAAAGGGGAAATGGTATGACATCAAAAAATGTTCCATCGAATTTTCCCATTCAATTTGTTATGACCTTGCCGTGGTGGATCGGTTTTCCACTAACAGTGTCACAATTGTTGAATGACTTGGAAGTAATTTTTTTCGTCAAAAAACCGAAACAACCAAGCATATTGAACACTACAGTGGGTTTAATGTGCAACTCATGCCAAATACGTTGAAATTGGAATTCAAAATATCACAGGCAGCCGAAATCACTTTCTTTATGCCGCTTACAGCGTCATCTTTTAATACACTTTGGAACATTTTTTTTCTTTTGATGACGTATCGTTTCCCTCTACTTCAAATATCTTTAACTGAAATTTGAAATTGTGAGGCGCGGTTCTTTTTTTACAGCATTTTGAAAGTGAGATTTTAATTATAATCACCCCATATTTTAAAAGGATGAACAAGTCATTTGGCGGGTAGGTTAGTTGAGCTTATGTAATGCTATATTGAGACTTTATTAACTACTTTAATTGCAAAAAGGTATAAATAAAATATTCTATGATATTCCAAGGAAATCTAAAAGTAATTAGTTGTCAAACAAACAACTAATTACTTCCAAGTTAAACTCAACAGCCATTGTCATATATAGATCTTCTTATAAAATGGTATTATTAGAAATGGAGAAAAGGTAACTAATTCATGGGGCAACATAGTTGATTGAAAAAACATTAATTAACATGGTAATTTAATCGCTAACTCGCAATTTTTCCGTATAACAACACAGGACTTTTAATGAAATTGATTCAGTATGATAGTAATGATAAGTAATTAGTGAGCGACATTAGTTAGTAAATGAATAGCTTGAACAGTAAATAAACAGTTACTGCAGTAATTAGTAAAGGATCATTCTTTATACCGATCTGATTAAAATATTTGGAATGATTGGGGGTTAAAAAAATGATTTTCCTATGTTGAATGAAATTTGTGTTTAATGAAAGAAATCTTACGTTTTAATTAATGCTCTTTTTAAAAAGTTTAACCAATCGAAAAATAATTTTTATTCAAAATTAAAAACATTTTAATTATATTTTTTTAATCAATTAAGGAAAAATTAAATATTAAATATTAGGAAAAGAGAAATTACTTATAACATATTAACCTTTTTAATGCAGTTGGCGTTTTAGAATCATCAACCTTTAAGATAATTTTTTTGAAATTATTATGAAAAATTTACGAGATATTTAAAAAACTATTAATTATTTATCCGTTTCCTAAATTAAAAAAATAATTATTATAGATATAACGAATTGAACTCAAAGGAATTAATGCTAATATCGCGCATGTGATTTCAAAAGTTAAAACTTAAGAAAGAAATACTTAAATTCATTTGTTTTGAAGTTTTTAATCTTTTTTGTTAAAGTTTTCATGCATTTAACCAGAATTTCTATTTTAAAAATATTTATTATATAGTCATTTATTAAAAAAAATTAGTGCTATGTATTTTTCAAAAAAGAAATTATAATTTGACTCTATAAAATATTAATAAATTAAACTAAAAAATGTGGATACTTTCTAACTTAAATAAATTTTTAAATAAAGAAATTATTTACTTTGCTAAAATTGTCGGAATAATCTTTTTAATTTAAATTATAATTTTGTTTGGCTTTTGATTTAATATAAAATTGGTTGCACTAATATAAAAGATAAAAAAAAGTTTTTAGAATATTAAAATGATCTTTAAAACTGTTCAACCATTTTACACAGCCATAAGTAGTATAATTTAGTTTTTTTTATAATAGGCATATAATTAATTTTTATATTCATAAATTTTCTTGCGTCTTTTCCAATAAAAAGAATATTTATTTCAGCTGATTATGAAGTTAGGGATCATACTATATCAAATCTATATCAACTATGAACAGAAGCAACTCAAAACATTTATTACTGTATCGAAGGTATATATGTAAAAATCAAATTCAACTCGGGTTTAAAAATTTTCGAGACGGTAATTTTAACTTTGAAGACAAACAGAGAATTGTTTGACCAATGCAATGATAATGATTTGAAACACTAATAGATGTAGTACCCCATATAGGGAACTAGCTGGCAGACCCCACTGTATGCAAACAACACTAGTGGAACACCTAAAAAGGCAAAGGTGTTTCAGTTCCACATGAGCTTACAGCAAAAATCATCAGTAACGAGTAAAAGTCTGCATATCAATCACCAAAAATGAAATTAACCTTTTTTAAAAGATAGGAAAATAGGATACTCTATGCAAATATTATTCGAAAAATACAATGGTTAAGCCTAAAAGAAAACCTATTGCCACAGCAAAGCAAAGATTGCACTTGAAAAGTTTCTGCTTTGCATTTAGTGGGATATGGTAAAGGTGGTTTATTTTGAAAGCTTGTCAATAAACCATCTATCATCTCAGACATTTATTGCCGACAACCAGAGAATTTAAAGCTGGCTTTATTCAAAAAATAGTCCGAATTACTCAATAGACGTAATGTGATTCTTTAAAAAAATAAACAGCGATAAACAAATAACGATCCCACCGCACAAATGATTCAACAGAAACTGAAGGAATTAGCATAAAAAATTCTAACTCATCCATCTTGTAGTTCATAAATATTATCTGTTTAGGTCACAGCAGTATTTACTTCATGCCAAAAATTTCAGTAAAAAACAGAAGATTTAAAATTCTCGAAATATGTATTGTACTGTGAAACAAAAAATAATTCTTTATGATAGAATAAAAAAAAGTAGTTATTTCCCTTTCAAAATGATCAATCTAAATCCTGTAATACTTTTTGTTCAGCATATTATTAGTGCAGTGTCATAAACAACTATTCTTTAAACGTCGAGGGATTCAGGTAAAACAACTTTCTAAAATATTGAAAATTCAAACTTTTTTTTGCTTATTATCAAGGAATTCATTATTTGCATATTTGAGAAAAACTGGCATCTATACATTTAATTAAAGAAAATAAAAAAAAAATGGTAAATCCAAAACCGAAGTTACTCACTCCAAATTAATTAAAATCAAGTTTAAATGGGTTGTTATTGCTCCATCAAAACAAGCTTTAACCAACCATGCATAATTAAATAACAATTATCCCAACTAATAAACCAACAATCAAAACTTGATAAGATTTCTCATTTATTTTTACTATTGATAGAATTTTATTTGAAAAGGATAATGCAGGAAATTAGATACCTTTATTTTATGTATATTCCAGTATCTTAAGAAACAACTAATGCCTAAATATATAAAATTTGAAGATTTTTAAATAAGAAGCTTTTTTTTTTTTGCTGTATTAAGGTATCTAACCATTGATTTGAACATTGATGTGCATCTATTAAGCATGCCATTCATTTCCTCTCATTCAATCACATTAGTGGAAGACAAAGGGAAGAAATAGCCTATCTGGAGGACTTTGATCTGTGCTCGTATTTGATTATCGTGTGGAAGAAAACCAGGAAAACTCCTACAAGGTAGTTTTACTATGAATGTGTTACTAACATTGTGGTGATCCCCGTCGGGTCTTTTTATTTTTGAAAGCAGTGATAGTAACTTTGATGATGATAGAATTTGATAATTTGACACAATTTTGACAATTATGATAGCAGCAAAATCAATGGAAGACAAAAGGAAAGAAATACTTTCCAGAAGGACTTTTATCTAATCTCATATTTGGTTGTCGCGTGTAAGAACACCTGGAAAATTCCTACCAGTCCAGTTTTAATAGGAATACGATACTAACAATTTTGGAATCGCCGTCTGGTCTTTTCATTTTTAAAAGCAGTGATAGCAAACATAATCTATGATAACCATACCTATTATGATGATAGAATTTGATAATTTGACATAATGTGACACAATTTTGGCAACAATGGTTGTAGTAACATCAATGGAAGAGAAAAGGAAAAAAAATTACCTTCCAGGAGAACTTTTATCTGCGCTCATATTTGATTGTCGTGTGTAAGAAAACCTGGAAAATTCCATACCAGGCTGTTTCACTATGAATGTGATACTCGCAATCGCCATCAATTTCATTTCTGAAAGCAGTCTTAGCAACAGAATTCCGTCTGTGCAATGTACATGATACCACTGGGTAACAAGTTGGCTAAATTGTGCATTAAACTGAAATAGTCTTAAACATAATAAATCTTACACATTTACAATTTGGTTAAATTACGACCTATTCAATTATTAGTATTAAAATTATTTTATGTTTCATGTCATGTATCAATTTCGATCACTCTCTCCTTCTGGAGTCCAAAAAAAAAAATTTTATTCAGTGAGTCCCCAGTGCCGACAAGAATGGGCGAGGGAGAACCTTTCAGCACCCCATAACTCTGCGAAAGGGAATCGCCAGAGTAATAAAAGTGAATTTATTTCGTACTCCCATTTTTTCTGCCCCAAATAAACGCCGGGCCGCATCTGACTTAATGATGGAGGTGTAATTTGACTTGAGACGGAAAATACCTCGTGCCTGGGTATTTCTTGGCACTTTCTTCATAAATTACTGTTCGAGGCACTCGGGTGAGATGCGAGTTTCGCGGTAATGGCCAACGACGACATTTAGAAATGGAAAAATTTAAGAGCCGTTCCTAAGCCTTCAAAAAGGTTAAAGTGGTTTGGTTCTTTATTCTTTTGACACATGTTTTCTCCTGAACTTGTTCATCTAATTTACAATTTTTATGCAATATGCTAAATGCATACTGAAGCAGATTAAGAATATTTATGCACATATCGTAATTAATAAATCTAATATACTATAACAAGACAATGCAATAGAATTAAGAGATTGTATATCAGTATCACATGGATAATCAGACATGGAAATATTAAAATTTTAGCAAGTAATGCATGAATAACACATTTTATAGCATCTGAATGGTATGCAAAATGGAAGAAATTTTAACTTTTAAACATTGTTCGCATTAGAATTATCCTGCTGTATTTTCGGTACCAACACTTTGAATTCAGTTTCCTAAAAACATTTATAAAAACATGCGTAATTGTGTTACGGCATAGGTTGAAAAATAAATAAATGCATTGAGAAATGCATCCATTAGATAATTTTTTCAGGAATGGTTGAGATAGTACAACACAAGGCCAGAACAACTGTTATAAAGTTTCTCATTACACATAACCAAAATAAAAGGAAGAAATTGCCTACAGACAGGACTTTTATCTGTGCTCGTGTTTGATTATCATATGGACGGAAACTTGGAAAATTCCTATCAAGCAGTTTTATTATGAATGTGATGCTATTATTGTATCAATTGCGTAGTTGTAATCGGCGTTGGGTCTTTTCATTTTTCAAAGCAGTGATAGCAATCGTCCCTTTACACGCTAGCAACTCATATGGGCAACAGGTTAGATAGCTTGTGCCTCAAACTGAATTCTGAAGTCGCGCACATTTACAATTTGGTTAAATTAAGAAGTATTGATTTTAAAACATTAAAATTATTTTACTTTTCCCGTCAGGCATCATTTTTGATCACTTCTTAGTGTCGAATCTCTCCTTCTGGAGTCCAAAAACAAATTTTATTCAGCGAGTCCCCACTGCCGACAAGAATGGTCGAGGGAGAACCTTTCAGCACCCCATAACTCTACGAAAGGGAATCGCCAGAGTAATAAAAGTGAATTTATTTCGCCCTCTAATTTTTTATGCCCCAAATAAACGCCGGGCCGCGTCTGACTTAATGATGGAGGTGTAATTTGACTGGGGATGGAAAATGCCTCGGTATTTCTTGGCACTTTCTTCATAAATTACTGTTCGAGGCACTCCGGTGAGATGCCAGTTCCGCGCTAATAGCCAACGACGACATTTAGAAATGGAAAAAGTTAAGAGCCGTTCCTACGCCTTCAAAAAGGTTAAAGTGGTTGGGTTCTTTATTCTTATAACACATGTTTCCTGCTGAACTTGTTCTTCTAATTTACGGTTTGTATACAGTATGTTAAATGCATTCTGGAGCAGATTAAGAAAATTTATGCACACATTGTAATTACTAAATCTAATATAATATAACAAGACAAAGTAATAGAATTACGAGATTGTATATCACATGTTAAATCAAACATAAAAAAATAAGATTTTAACAAGTAATGGATGAATAATACATGGCAACTAAGTATCTGAATGGTGTGTAAAAAAGTAGAAATTTCAACTTTTAAACATTGCTCGTATTAGAATTATCTTGTTGCATTTTCGATGCCAACCCTTATCATTAAGTTTTCTAAGAACATATGCCAGCATTTGAGAAATCAAACGTAATTGGATTATGGAATAATTTTAAATAAATTAAATGCATCGAAATATGCATCCTTTTGATGATTTTTGCAGAAATAGTTCAAGTATGGTAAAATATAATATCTGGAAGGTATAGAGATAGTACTACATGAGGACATAACGACTATAATAAAGATTCTCACTATACATAATTTGTCATTATCAATGATAATAATTATTATCATTCGTATGGACGAATCATGTTTAGTGAGAAGCATTAATGAACATCATGGCCTATTGCCAATTCATTCAAACGCGGTAGTGTTCACAACAAGCATACAAGATCACAGCTCCAATAAGCATTTTTTTTTTTTTGAGATGTTGGGTTCGTTCGATTTGGACTCTAACTGACTAGAGTAAAATTGTTTTTAACGATGAGTCCCCTACTTTGAAAAAAAGGAGAAGTTTCAACTTTTAAACGTTGCTTACATTAGAATTATCTTACTGCTTTTCCGACACCAACCCCTAGTATTAAGTTTAAGAGCAGTCAGCATTTCAGTAAATATGAGGAGTTGGGTTATGGAATAGGTTGAAAAATAAACTAAATAAATGTATCCAGAGATGTATCCTTGAGATGATTTTTGCTGGAATGGTTCAAACATGGCACGGTAGAATACAACATTTGAAAAGGACAGAGGTAAGTACAACATGAGTACTGATTATTCGTGATTGTCAATGATAATATATATCATTCATAATGACGAATCATATGTAGTGAGAAACATTAATGAACATCATGGATTATCGAAAATTGATTCAAACGTGGCATGAGAGCACGGAAAGCATACAAGCTCACAGTTTCAACAAAAATATTTTGTGAGAAGTTGGATTCGTTCGACTTGGAATCTGACTGAAGTAAAATTGTTTTCAACGATGAGTCCCGTTTAAAACACAGCTCCAATAACCTTAAAAAATATTTAGATATATAAAACATTTGGATGGGATATCCTACTCATCCAAATCTAATTTCTGCCTACCATTCAACCCCAAAAAATCAGGAGTTATGTTCTAGGGCAGTGGTTTTCAAACTCTTTGAAATCAAGGTCCATTTAAAATCCTACAAATAATTGTTGGCCCGCTATATACAAATTTTAAAGAAGTATGTTATAACAGTTAAGTCAAATATTACAAAACAAAATAATGTGATTAAAAATCAAAATCTACGTACCGTAAGTTTGTTGAAACTTATGTTTTTGAGAAAGGCCTTACGTCCTAGAGATTTTTTTCAATGTTTGGACACGTATTTGAAAGCCAAACTCTTCTCAATACATTGAAGATATCCTCTCCTTTTACACATTGGGGTGCAGGTAGGAAATTCTAATTCACATAAATATGACGCTGAAAATTATAGTACATTTTCAAAGGTTTTTGAGATGTTGACACGTATTTTATTTTAAAGAAAGTTTCAAAAACAATTCCTTAGGCTTAATCCCTCAATCCACGATCTATGAGTAAAACTACTAGTTCTTCTCCAGTTAATTTTAAATGATCAACTCCACGATTTACAGACAAAGGAGTTTCCCAGTCAGCAATGAAAAAACATTTTTAATGAAACCACATAGACGCTAACACTTCTAGTAACCAACCATGGAAGTTACGGCTCCTAGTTTCTCAGAAACATTCTTTGGCGCCTTATCGCTGTTTGACACATTTTACGCGAATAAAAAAAAAAGAAGAAAAAAGCAATGAGAAAGGTTAGTTGTTTATGATGAAGGCTATCTTTGACCGGAAAACTGACAAGAAGAAAAGTTATTATATTTATTTTTGTATCAGATATATATTTCTCTGGAATACCATAGGGCGCATTTGAAAATCTTCTAGGGTGTACCCTTTGAAAACTACTGGTCTAGGGTACCATTTAATTTGACAGCACAACCTTTTTTATACATTCGTACAAATCATGCGTAACACCCTTACAACAAGGCTATACGTCGACGATATTCTATAACCCGTTTAATTGCATCCAATTAGCCCTTATTATTACGCTAGTCTTAAATAAGATAATGTCATCTATATGAATTCTATACAATATCAACAATCTATCACGTCTATTTACAATAACCTCCAGAGGGGATGCCTTGGAATTTGCAACATTTTTCCTTAAAATTCGGAGCTTACGGATTTATCGTGACCTTCCTAGGCATGAGAATGGGTTTTCTTTTATGTGTCACATGTCTGTTTACAAACCGAGTTTCCCTCATAAAGAAATTGAACTCACTTTGGTACAGTCTGTTTAAACAGGCATCAGGTTCAATTTCTGGTGGTGGCACGGATATTTGTTAGTGGTTCGGAATCCACGTTAAATTGCAGGTCTCTGTCTAATTAAAATAAAGTGTGCACAAAATGACAGTATAGCGACAAACCAAACCAAACCAAGCTCAAACAGGCAAAGTCATTTTTAAGAATATGCAAATATAAGCTTGAAATTCAAATCTTGACTTTTTGCTATGTTTATCAATGCATGGCATAAAAATCAACGTGAAGTATAAATATTTATATCCAAGTAGAAAATTGAGTGTCATTTTAATGAAAAGAATTTGTTAATTAAAATAATCTGTTTTAAAAGAATTTACTTTATTTACTTCGTTAATTTATATAAATTTCGATATTTTTATAAACAAAAATATTACTTATAATTGTTTTTATTATTAACTCCTGCTTTGGAACTCATTATTAATATATTACACGTTAATAATATGCTCCAGACTAAATTATTTTATTGTTAATAAAATATAATTTATGATTTATAATAGGTAGTATTGTTTGGTTAAATCATCGTAAATCCTTATATATTAAAATATGAAAAATTAAAAATTAATTTTCAGATGGCAGTTGGCTTTTAATTATTAATTAGAAAAATAAGAAACTGAAGGCAGAAAGAAAATTATGCATTTGAATACATATCTCATATTTGGCGGCTAGATAATATGCAACATAAGCTTATGAATACTTTTATAATTATTTATTATCTCCCTCACATTATTTATTAAATTAATATAGTTATTTTAGTAAATATTTTTAATTTATAAATGCATATATAATTCGCAATCCCTATGCGAAGTTGGTATGGAATATTGGGAAAAAAAATACTATTAATAAATAATTTATGCATATATATTTTTATTTATTATTATATATAAATTTACATAAATATTTTACTATTACCAGAATGGGGCATTTTAATATGTTATTCTAATATATAGTTATAATATAATTAACTATGAACAGAATTGTTAAAATAAAAATGTTAACTTGATTCATTTTATTGGTTATCTTCAAGTTATCATATAAAAATAAAACAAAGTTTTCTAAAAAGACTAAAAGGAAAAAAAAAATAATAATTTGAGTAAATCCATGCGGTGCATAATTTTTAACTATATTATTAGTTTTATAAAAATGAACCATTTGTCACTATGAGTTCAAATTTGAATTGAAGATACATAAAGAAGAGAGAGAAATTCCAAAAATTGTTTGACCGATTTTTTTCATCCAATTTGGTATGATCTTGCCGTGGTCGATGGGCTTTTCACTAACAGTACCACTATTGTTGAATGACTGAAAGTCATTTTTCCTGTCAAAAAAAAAACGAAACAACCAAGCACATTGAACACTACAGCTGGTTTACTGTGAAACTCATGCCAAAAATGCTGTACTAATTTCTGCTCAAAATATCACTGTCAGCAAAATTCACTCCCTTTATGCTTTTTGCAGAGCCATCTATTAATACACTTTGAAAATTTTTTGATGCTAAACTGTTTCCCTTTTCTTCAAGTATTTTCCACTCAAATTTGAACTCATTGTGGTGAGTGATTTTTTTATACAGCATTTTGAAAGAGGGACTCACCTTTTTTATTGTTTTTGGAAAGATATTTCAGCTTCAGAGTAATTATGCTATCCCTGGTTTACGCTGGGCACTTTTCGTATCGGCATCGATTAAATTCAGACAAAAAATCAGTCCAAGCGCTTTCCAATGCAAACATAAAATCAAACAATATTTCAATTCTTAAAATATCTGTTAAACAATTTTGATACCAGAAACGGAACAGTGCAGTATCATCTTTTTTTTTTATCTCTACTCATTATATCTTAAAATAAAAATAACCCAGTATAATTTGTTTTTCACCCATTATACAACGATTCATAAACGAATAGAGATAACAATGATGGGATTCGTAAGTATCCATTGCACAAGAACTGGACTAAAGAACACCAGTTTCCTAATCACATTTCCGAATCAGTACTTCATTATCTCTTTTTTCCTTAAAAAATGGTGCTTTAGATTATTCCGTAAACGATACTCCATGCAAGATTCCTCTATTTGCGTCATTTAATTTAAAGGCATCGATTTTTCAATTTGCTGTGACGGTAACGAAATCCCAGCAATTTGCCTTTGGATAATCTTTATCAGGGATAAAGGGCGATGAGTATTTCTGCGAATAACAACAAAAAATATATTTTTGTAGGGTTTTTGTTTTTCTAATGTTTGTTAGTGGAGGGCATAATGGGGTTTTGTGTAGTTAGATGCGTTATCCAAAGCATCAGCCATGTAGTGTCTAGTCAAAAGATGAATTGCGGACATTTAGTCTATTGAAATTTATGATCGGAGGGTGAAACTGTTTATGGTTGGCAACTCTCCCCAGCAGGTCATAAATATCATTAGCAAGTCGTAAATCTGTTCGCACCAGAGAACCTACCTATATGCGAATTTTACGTTTCGGGTACTTTTTTTTACTTTTACAATAAACTTTTATTTCCACCTTAGATCTCCCCAAAGTGAAAATTAGGCAAAATATGCACAGCTGGTGCTTTACTCAAAGGAATTATTGAGCTTATTCATAAAGAAAAAAAATAAAATAAAATGGAGGTCAAAACATGATTTTTTCACAAAGTTAAATAAACACCTAATGGTTCAAGGGTTCTGGTTTATTTTTGTCAAGTGTCTACCAGTAAAAATATATCTGTCGCCAATGTATGGAAACATTTAAAGTAACACATATACTCCAGACATATATATTTTAACTAATGTCTGGCAATGTTGTTTTGTATTATTCATATTAAGTATCCTAATTAAAAATCTTAATTAGTACTTGTAGTTATCACTGAGAGTTTATTGATAGTTTCAAATTTCTAAGACTTTAAGACATTATGGTTTTTTTTTTGTTGAATATCGATGAACATTGCGATTTATTTTGCATTTTTTCCAAGAAAATGCAAAAAATCCGAAAAAAACCAAGCACATTGAACACTGCAATTGAATTCATGTGCAACTCATGCCAAATATGTTGTCATTTCGATTCGAAATATCACTGTCAGCCGAATTCAATTTTTACCGCTTACAGCGCTATCTATTATTACACTTTAGAACTTTTTTGATGACCTACCGTTTCCCCGTTTTTCAAGTATCCTCAATCCAAATTTGAACTTATTGTTACGAGTGTTTTTTTTTACAGTATTTTCAAAAAGGAACTTTAGTTATAATCCCTATGTATGTAATTTCTAGAAGACATTCCAGCTTACATCCTATCCCTGGTAAACACTCAGAAATTTTCATTCATCATCGCATTGACTTACATACAACAATTTAACCAAGCGCTTTTCAATGCAAAAATAAAATCAAAAGATATTTCAATTCTTAAAACGTTTGGGAAACAATATTTATAGCAGAAACGGAACTGTGCAGTATCATATTCTTTGATCTCTACTCATCATATCTTAAAATAAAAACAACCCAGTATAATTTCATTTTACACATTATACAACAGAAAAAATGAAATTGATTCATAAAAGAATAGAGATAACAATAATGGGATTTGTAAGTATCCATTGCACAAGAACTGGACGAAAGAGCGCCAATTTCCTAATCACATTTCCGAATCAGTACTTCATTATCTCCTTTTTCTTTAAAAAAAAATGGTACTTTAGATTATTCCAAAAGTTATACTCCTGTATTATTCCACAAACGATACTGCAAGCAAGATTCCTCTATTTGCGTCATTTAATTTAAAGGCATCGATTTTTCAATTTGCTGTGGCTGTAACGAAATCCCAGCAATTGTTTTATCTATGGATAATCTTTATCACAAATAAATAGCGTTGAGTATTTCTGTGAGTAACAACAAAAAATATAATTTTGTAGCATTTTTGTTTTTGTGATGTTTGTTAGTGCAGCGCATAATGGGGTTTTGTGTAGTTAGATGCGTAATTCTTTATCCAGAGCATCAGCCTTGTAGTGTCTAGTCAAAAGGTGTATTGCGGACATTAAGAGTAAGTCTATTAAAGTTTATGATCGGCCGGTAAAACTGTTTTATGGTTGGCAACTCTCCCCAGCGGGCAATAAATATCATTAGCAAGTCGTAAATCTGCTCGCACCAGAGTTCCTTACCTATATGCGAATTTTGTGTTCCTTGCACATTTTTTTTTCTTTTTACTTTTACAATAAACTTTTATTTCCACCTTAGATCTCCCCAAAGGGAAAATTAGGCAAAATATGCACAGCTGGTACTTTACTTACAGGATTTATTGTGCTTATTTTTGAAAGAAAAAAAAAGAAAAATAAAATAAATAAGTAATACGAATATCAGAACATGATTTTATTACAAAGTTAAATAAAAATCAAAGGGTTGAATGGTTTCGGTTTATTTTTGTCCAGTGTTTGCCAGTAAAAATTTATATGTCGCCAATACATTTCGTTTTATTTTGCATTTTTTCCGTCAAAAAAACCGAAACAATCAAGATCATTGAACACTACAGTTGGATTAATGTGCAACTCTTGCCAAATGTGTTGTAATTTAGAACCGAAATATCGCTGTCAACCGAATTTACTTTCTTTATATTGCTTATAGAGCCATCTATTAATACGCATTAGAACATTTTTTTTTTTTTTTTTTTTTGATGCCGTATCATTTCACCATTCTTCAAATATATTAAGTTGAAATTTGAGCTCATTGTGATTAGTAGCTCTTTTCCTCATAACATTTTGAATGTGGGACTTTAGTTACAATCACCCTGTATATGATATTAGAAAAAAATTCCAGCTTACAGAGTTATACTGCTATCCCTTGTATATGCTAGGGACTTTTCGTGTCGGCATCGATTTAATTCATGTACAAAAATCTGCCCAAGCGCTTTTCAATGCAAAAAATAAAATCAAGAGATATTTCAATTCTTAAAATGTGTGAAAAACAATATTTATAGCAGAAACGGAACAGTGCAATATTATCTTTTTTTATCTCTACTCATTATATCTGAAAATAAAAATAACCCAGTATAATTTGTTTTTCAATCATTATACAACAGAAAAAAAGAAAATTGATTCATAAAAGAATAGAGATAACAATAATGGGATTCGTAAGTATCCATTGCACAAGAACCGAACTAAAGAGCTCTAGTTTCCTAATCACATTTCCGAATCAGTATTTCATTATCTCTTTTTTCCTTAAAAAAATAGTACTTTAGATTATTCCATAAACGATACTGCAAGCAAGATTCCTCTATCTGCGTCATTTAATTTAAAGGCATCGATTTTTCAATTTGCTGTGGCTGTAACGAAATCCCAGCAATTTTTTTTCCTATGGATAATCTTTATCACAAATAAATAGCGTTGAGTATTTCTGTGAGTAACAACAAAAAATATAATTTTGTTGCATTTTTGTTTTTGTGATGTTTGTTAGTGCAGCGCATAATGGGGTTTTGTGTAGTTAGATGCGTAATTCTTTATCCAGAGCATCAGCCTTGTAGTGTCTAGTCAAAAGGTGTATTGCGGACATTAAGAGTAAGTCTATTAAAGTTTATGATCGGCCGGTAAAACTGTTTTATGGTTGGCAACTCTCCCCAGCGGGCAATAAATATCATTAGCAAGTCGTAAATCTGCTCGCACCAGAGTTCCTTACCTATATGCGAATTTTGTGTTTCTTGCACATTTTTTTTTCTTTTTACTTTTACAATAAACTTTTATTTCCACCTTAGATCTCCCCAAAAGGAAAATTAGGCAAAATATGCACAGCTGGTGCTTTACTGAAAGGATTTATTGGGCTTATTTTTGAAGAAAAAAAAAGCAAAATAAAATAAATAAATAAAAAGGAGGTCAGGACATGATTTTATTGCAAAGTTATATAAAAATCAAATGGTTCAATGGTTCCGGTTAATTTTTGCCAAGTGTTCGCCAGTAAAAATGTATGTGTCGCCGATGTATAGAAAATTTAATTTAGCAATTATACACCAGACATATAAATTTTAACTAATGTCTGGCAGGTTTTATTTTGTAATATTCATATTAAGTATCCTAATTAAAAAGCTTAATTAGTAATTGTCATTAGGACTGGTAATTTATTGATAGTTTCAAATTTATAAAAACATTAAGCCATTATGGTTTCTTTTTTGTTGAATTTCGATAGACATTGGGTTTTATTTTGCATTTTTTTCGTTAAAAAAACCGAAAGAAATAAGAACATTGAAAACTACAGTTAGCTTAATATGCAATTCATGCCAAATACCTTGTAATTTCAATTAAAAATATCACTGTCAGCCGAATTCACTATCTTTATGCCGCTTACAGCGCCATCTATTGATACATTTTGGAACATTTTTTTGATGCCATATCGCTTCATCCTTCTTCAAGTATCTTATATTTGTATTCAAATTTGAACTTATTGTGACGAGTGGTTCTTCTTTTACCACATTTGAAAGATGGATTTTAATTATAATCACCTTTTTATGGGTTTTTTAAAGACGTTCCAGTTTACAAAGATATTTTCTTATCCCTGGTATACACTTTGGAGTCTTCTTAACTGCATCAATGAAAACAAAAATCAAAATATATTTCAATTCTTAAAGCGTATGAAAATCAATATTTATAGCAGAAACGGAGCAGTGCTGTATTATTTTTTTAATCTCTACTCGTTATATCTTAAAATAAAAAAACCCAGTATAATTTGTTTTTCACCCATTATACAACAGAAAAAAATGTAATTTGATTCATAAAAGAATCGAGATAACAATAATGGGATTAGTAAGTATCCATTGCACAAGAACTGGATTAAAGAGCGCCAGCTTCCTAATCACATTTCAGAATCAGTACTTCATTATTTCTTTTTTCTTAAAAAGTGGTACTTTAGATTACTCCATACATGATACTGCAAGCAAGATTCCTCTATTTGCGTCTTTTAATTTGAAGGCATCGATTTTTCAATTTGCTGTGGTTGTAACGAAATCCCAGCAATTTTTTTTCTATATGGATAATCTTTATGACGGATAAATGGCGATGAGTATTTCCGTGAATAAAAAAATATATTTTATTTGTAGCGTTTTTGTTTTTGTAACGTTTGTTAGTGGAGACCATAATGGGGTTTTGTGTAGTTAGATGCATAATATGTTATCCGAAGTATCAGCCTTGTAGTGTCTAACCAAAAGGTGAATTGCGGACTTTAAGAGTAAGTCTATGAAAATTTATGATCGGACTGTAAAATTGTTTTATGGTTGACAGCTCGTTCCAGTGGGTCATAAATATCATTAGCAAGTCGTAAATCTGCTCGCACCAGAGTTCCTACCTATATGCGAATTTTGTGTTTCTTGCACATTTTTTTTTTTTTTTACTTTCACAATGAACTTTTATTTCCACCTTAGATCTCTCCAAAGGGAAAATAAGGCAAAATATGCACAGATGGGGGTTTACTCAAAGGATTTATTGGGCTTCGTTTTGAGAAAAAGCAAAAGCAAAAGCAAAATAAAATGAAAGTCAAAACACGATTTTATTACAAAGTAAAATTAAAATCTAACAGTTGAATGGTTCTGGTTTATTGCTCTCAAGTACCTGCCAGTCAAAATATATGTGTCGCCAATCTATAGAAAATTTCTTTTAACACTTATACACCAGACATATAAATTTTAAATAATGTCTATAAGCTTTATTTTGTATTATTTATATTAAGTATCCTAATTAAAAATCTTAATTAGTAATTGTCATTATCACTCAGAATTTATTGATAGTTTAAAATTTCTAAAACATTATGCCATTAGGTTTTCTCTTTTGTTGAATATCGATTAACAACGCGTTTTATTTTGCATCTTTTCCGTCAAAAACCGAAACAATCAATCACATTGAACATTACAGTCGTCATAAAGTGTAACTCATGCCAAATTTGTGGTAATTTCGATTCAAAATATCACAGTTAACCGAATTTATTTTCATTATACCGCTACAGCGCCGTCTATTAAGATACTTTAGAACGTTTTTTTTTTTTTTTTTTTTTTTTGATGCCGTATCGTTTTACCTTTTTTCAAATATCATTAGTGCAAATTTTCACTCATTGCGATCAGTATTTTTTTACAATATTTTTAATGTGGGATTTTAATTATAATCAATCTGTATATGGTATTTGGAAAATCATTCCAGCTTACAGAATTATCACACTATCCCTGTATATGCTAGGAAATCTTCATATCGACATGGATTTAATTCAGACACAAAAATCTGTCCAAACATTTTTCAATGCGAAAAATAAAAAATATATTTCAATTCGTAAAATATGTGAAAAACAATATTTATAGCAGAAAAGGAGCAGAGCAGTATCATATTTTTATTTAACTCTACTCATTATATCTTACAATAAAAATAACCCAGTATAATTTGTTTTTCACCCCTTATACAACAGAAAAAAAGAAATTGATTCATAAAAGAATAGAGATAACAAGAATGGGATTCGTAAATATCCATTGCAGACGAACTGGACTAAAGAGCGCCAACTTCCTAATCACATTTCAGAATCAGTACTTCATTATCTCTTTTTTCCTTTAAAAAACGGTTCTTTAGATTATTCCATAAACGATACTGCAAGCAAGATTCCGCTATTTGCGTCATTTAATTTATAGGCATCGATTTTTCAATTTGCTGTGGCTGTAACGAAATCGCAGCAATTTTTTTTCCATGTGGATAATGTTTATTAGGGATAAATGGCGATGAGTATTTCTATGAATAACAACAAAAAAAAATATTTTTGTGAGTTTTTGTTTTTGTAATGTTTGTTAGTGGAGGACATAATGGGGTTTTGTGTAGTTAGATGCGTTATCCAAAGCATCGCCTTGTAGTGTCTAGTCAAAAGGTGAATTGCGGACATAAAGAGAAAGTCTATTATAATTTATGATTGGCCGGTAAAACTGTTTTATGTTTGGCAACTCTTCCTGGCGGGTCATAAATATCATTAGTAAGTTGTAAATCTCTTCGCACCAGATAACCTACCTATATGCGTATTTTGTGTTTTATGCACATTTCTTTTTTTCACTTTTAAAAGAAATATTTATTTCCACCTTAGATCTCCCCAAATTCGGCAAAATATGCACAGCTGGTGGTTTACTCAAAGGATTTATTGGGCTTCGTTTAGAAGAAAAACAAAAGCAAAATAAAGTCAAAACATGATTTTATTACAAAGTAAAATTAAAGTGTAACAGTTGAATGGTTCTATTTTATTTTTGTCAAGTGTTGCCAGTAAAAATATATGTGTCATCAATATATGGAAAATTTAATGTAGCACTTATACACCAGACATATAAATTTTAATTAATGTCTTTCAATTTTCTTTTGTAATATTCATATTATGTCTCTTAATTAAAAAGCTTTAGTAATTGTCATTATCCCTGTTAAATTATTGATAATTTCAAATTTCTAAAATATAAAGCTATTATGTTTTTCTTTTTTGTGGAATATCGATGGACATTGCGCTTTATATTACCTTTTTCCGTCAAAAAACAGAAAAAAAAACCAAGCACATTGAACACTTCAGTTGGTTTAATGTGCAACTTATGCCAAATATGTTGTAATATTGTTTCAAAATATCACTTTCAGACAAATTAACTTTCTTTTTGACGCTTACAGTACCATCTATTAATACATTTTAGAAATTTTTTTGATACCGTACAGTTTCACCCTTCTTCAAATATATTCAGTTAAAATTTGAACTCATTGTGGTGATTGTTTTTTTTTTTTTTACACCATTTTGAAAGTGGGACTCTTATTGTAATCATCCTGTATATGGTTTTTGGAAAAACATTACAGCTTACAGAATTAATATCCTATCCCTGGTATATAATAGGGTGTCTCCATTTTACCGTCGTTTTGATTCAGATAAACAAAATGCCCAAGCACTTTTCAATGCAAAAGTAAAATTAAAAAAAAAAAAGGCCGAGAAACAATATTTATAGTAGAAACGGAACAGTGCGGTAACATCTTTTTTAACTCTACTCGTTATATCTTACAATAAAAACAACCCCGTATAATTTATTTTTGACCCATTATACAACAGAAAAAAAGAAATTGATTCATAAAAGAATAGAGATAACAATCATGGGATTCGTAAGTATCCATTGCACAAGAACTGGACTAAAGAGCGCCAGTTTCCTAATCACATTTCCGAATCAGTACTTCATTATTTCTTTTTTCCTTTAAAAAATGGTACTTTAGATTATTCCATAAACGATACTGCAAGCAAGATTCCTTTATTTGCGTCATTTAATTTAAAGGCATCGATTTTTCAATTTGCTGTGGGCATAATGAATCCCAGCAATTTTTTTTTTTTCCTATGGATAATCTTTATGACGGATAAATGACGATGAGTATTTCTGTGAATAATAACAAAAAAAATATTTTTGTATTGTTTTTGTTTTTTTAATGTTTGTTAGTGGAGAGCATAATGGGGTTTTGTGTAGTTAGTTGCATAATACGTTATCCAGAGCATCAGCCTTGTGTTGTCTAGTCAAAAGGTGAATTGCGGGCATTAAGAGTAAGTCCATTAAAATTTATGATCGGCCGGTGAAACTGTTTTATGGTTGGCAACTCTCCCCAGCGGGTCATAAATATCATTAGCAAGTCGTAAATCTGCTCGCACCAGAGAACCTACCTATATGAGAATTTTGTGTTTCTTGTACATTTTTTTCTTTTTATTTTTGCAATAAACTTTTATTTCCTCCCTAGATCTATGCAAAAGGAAAAATTAGGCAGAATATGCACAGCTGGTGTTTTACTCAAAGGATTTATTGAAGCTTATATTTGAAGAAAAAAAATGAATAAATAAAATGAAGGTTAAAACATGATTTTATTACAAAGTTAAACAAAAATCAAATGGTTGATTGGTTCTGGTTTATTTTTGTCAAGTGTTTGACAGTAAAAATATATGTGTCGTCTATGTATGGAAAATTTAATTTAGCGCTTATACACCAGACATATAAATTTTAACTAATTTCTGGAAAGCAATTTTCTTTTGTAATATTCATATTATGTCTCTTAATTAAAAATTTAATTAGTAATTGTCATTATTGCTGTTAATTTATTGATAATTTAAAATTTCTAAATATAAAGCGATTATGTTTTCCTTTTTTGTGGAATATCTATGGACATTGCGCTTTATATTGCCTTTTTTCCGTCAAAAAACAGAAAAAAAACCAAGCATATTGAACACTTCAGTTGGTTTAATGTGCAACTTATGCCAAATATGTTGTAATATCATTTCAAAATATCACTTTCAGACAAATTAATTTTCTTTATGACGCTTACAGCACTATCTATTAATACATTTTAGAAATTTTTTTGATACCGTACAGTTTCACCCTTCTTCAAATATTCTTAGTTCAAATTTGAACTCATTGTGGCGAGTGATTTTTTTTACGCCATTTTTAAAGTGGGACACTTATTATAATCATCCTGTATATGGTTTTTGGAAAAACATTCCAGCTTACAGAATTAATATCATATCCCTGGTATATGATAGGGAGTCTCTATTTTACCGTCGTTTTGATTCAGATACAACAGTCTGCCCACGCACTTTTCAATGCAAAAGTAAAAATAAAAAAAAAAAAATTCAATTCCAAAAAAGGCTGAGAAACACTATTTATAGTAGAAACGGAACAGTGCGGTAACATCTTTTTTAATCTCTACTCGTTATATCTTAAAATAAAAACAACCCCGTATAATTTGTTTTTCACCCATTATACAACAGAAAAAAAGAAATTGATTCATAAAAGAATAGAGATAACAATAATGGGATTCGTAAGTACCAATTGCTGAAGAACTGGACTAAAGAGCGCCAATTTTCTAATCACATTTCAGAATCAGTACTTCATTATCTGTTTTTTTCCTTAAAAAATGGTTCTTTAGATAATTTCATAAACGATACTGCAAGCAAGATTTCTTTATTTGCGTCATTTAATTTAAAGGCATCGATGTTTCAATTTGCTGTGGCTGTAACGAAATCCCAGCAATTTTTTCCTATGGATAATCTTTATCACAGATAAATGGTGTTGAATATTTCTGTGAGTAACAACAAAAAGTATAATTTTGTAGCGTTTTTGTTTTTGTAATGTTTATTTGTGCAGGGCATTATGGGGTTTTGTGTAGTTAGATGCGTAATTCTTTATCCAGAGCATCAGCCTTATAGTGTCTAGTGAAAAGGTGAATTGCGGACATTAAGAGTAAGTCTATTAAAATTTATGATCGGACGGTAAAACTGTTTTATGGTTGGCAACTCTCCCCAGTGGGTCATATATATCATTAGCAAGTCGTAAATCTGCTCGCACCATAGAACCTACCTATATGCGAATTTTGTGTTTTTGTACATTTTTTTTTTCTTTTTACTTTTACAATACACTTTTATTTCCACTTTAGATCTCCCCAAAGTTAAAATTAGGCAAAATATGCACAGCTGGTGCTCTATTCAAGGGATTTATTGGGCTTATTTTTGAAGAAAAAAATAAAATAAAACGAAAATCAGAACATTATTTTATTACCAAGTTTAATAAAAATCAAATGGTTGAATGGGTCTGGTATATTTTGGTCAAGGGTTTACCAGTGAATTTATATATGTGTCGCCAATGTATGGACAATTAAATGTAACGCTTACACACCAGACATATAAATTTGAGCTAAGTTCTGGTAATTTTCTTTTGTAATATCGATAGGAAGTATCCTAATTAAAAAGCTTAATTAGTAATTGTCATTATCACTGGGAATTTATTGATTGTTTCAAATTTCTATATCATTAAACCAAAATCTTTTTTTCTTTTTATTGAATATCGATGGACCTTGCGTTTTATTAATGATTACTACGAAGGGCGCTGAAGAGAATGCTTTTAGGAGGAATCTTCACTCATTTGCGTGTTGGGTAGGAGAAATACCCAACTCACAAAACAGGCAGCTGACTACGGATACCAGATTCTTTTACACAAACGATATCGAACCCCCACGTTTTAGAAAGCGGTGACTGTAACATAAGTCCATTTTGGATTCGAATTGGAATTTTCCTGCAGGCCTATTATCACGAGGCCATGAGTTGGCTAAACCATTCTTCGAAAACAACTCTTTACAGTCACACTATACAATTTCTCACACCCTCTCCCTCCAGGGAAAACCGTTTTAAGATCAAAATCTTTCTTTGCACATCTTCTTCTAAAATTATTGGGTGTTTGGGATTTTGAACATAGTTGTAAAGTTACTTTCTCATTCAGACCACCCCTGAACGGCCAAGGGAATCGTGTTTAAGAAAACTCATCGTATTAAGTTAATCTCGGATTACTGAGTTTAAATCAGTTACAAATAGCCTATTTTAAAAGTGTGCCATGAGGTGTCCAGCTCAAAATGTGAAAGTTTCCAAAATGTCCGTTCTAATAAAATAAAAGTAATAAATTGAATGAAAAATATAACTTGGAAATGAAAAATATAAATTGGATTGCAAATTATTAATAAATAAAACATTCTTTTGTTACTATTTATTTTTAACTTGATAATATTTAAAGATGGTGAATAGGAAGCAGAGGAATGGAAGGGGGGATTAATTTTTGAATCAGTTCAAAGAGAAAATACAAGACTAATTATTAAATTAATAATTTAAAAATATTAATATTTAAATTATTTCTATATGTGCCAAGTTGATAGTATTATGTATTTCTGAACTAAAAAAGTCGGATTTGAAACTCATCATGTAATGTAAAGCAAAGTTGAATCGAAATCATGCACGTTCATGCACGTGCAAGCATGCATGTTCATCCCCACGTTGTGGGGATGAACATGTTAAATCCATAGGTGAAAATGTCATTCCACTTGTGCTCGAAAGTAACAAAAAGCCTCTCCGTGGTGTAGCCTGAGTAACCCTATATTTTCTTTAATATGTCTCAATTATTGAGGTCTAAACATGTATACCACACACTGGTTAATGTCTGAAACCCATTTGTCACATGACATTCAGGCTAACTTATTTTATGCGACTATTCAATCCTTTTATGAGACATAAAAGTAGTCAAACGATGGAACAATGTTTCCTTTTATTAAAAATAATTGGACACTGAATATAGTGAATGTTGTTTTACCGAATAGCGTGGATATTTTAACCTATGATAATTCTCCTTAAGAACAGCAGGTGAGTAGAAAAGTCCGCATTACAGGGTGAATTAGTGTATACTATAATATCTATATATTAAAACGCTGCAGTGTAAAACGACATTTCCAGGGTCTGCGCACGCTAACTATTATTTTCTTCTTCAGCCCAGGGGGACTTTTCGGGGAGAGCCCAACATTCTGTCCAAGATAATTTATTGGGCGCATTTCCGACATAAATATTTGAATTTTAGTTTGTAGATTGGATTAGAGCTTCATAACTGAATAACGTGAAATAAATACTAATGCATGGTTAACGAATTGATTTATGGAATTTCCTTTTCTGATGTAGCTTTATTTGATACAATGTTTAAGTGAGAATATTTGAAGTGTTTTCAAATTTTCACTAGTGTCCAAAAGTTAAACAATAAATAGCAAAATTATCATAATAAGAAACAATGCCCATTTATTAATTTATCATATATGACAGTTACGCGCAAGGGAGAACTGGTCGGCTGAATAAAAAATGTATACGCATTGTTTTGTTTTTTAAAAGAGTTTGACATTATAAAGTCCTCGTTATTGTTTTGTTCGGATATCAGAGAAAACATTAAAAAGGTAAAATTGTAGAAAAAAGTGGACACTATCGTCTGAATGATATTTACCGATGAAGGTAAACGAGCGATTTTAAAGAGATTGGCAACTGTGGGAAATAAACTGTGACATAGGTGATAATCTTTTTCATTGTTTATAGCTTGTTAAACTATTATTAAATTGAAGTACATCCTCTCAATGAGCAATATAGTGACTTCAATCATTACTAATGCTCAGCATATCCGTGTTTTGTGTCTACAAGCACGACTGAACATATAAATTATTACATTTCAGCTTGGTTCAACATTGCACACTGAAAAAAAAAATACTTGCAGCTACATGACAAGTCAGTTATATACAAGGAGACCTAAAATTTCTTAAACTAAGCTTAAGATTATCTCTACTGTGTATACCAATCAGGAACTTTTCTGTGCCTTTCACCGATGGGTTTTAACTTACAGACAAATTTCCTGTGATCCTTGGAACTCAGTACGAGGCCAGAGTTCTCCACAAATTGCGCACATACATTTTTGATATTTGTGCTGAGATTAGTATTGACGGACATATTCATTTCTCACATTAACCTTCGTGGTCTTGTGATTATAGGGCGGTGTAGTAATCACAATACAGTATGTTCAGTTATTTCTTGTTGTCTAAGACCTCTTATTTGATTTTTTTTATGCATGGTAGTTCCCGAGTTCACAGGTTTCGACTGTCATCCAATACTTAGCATATCAAAAACTGCTTCATGTGGAATGGTCATCACAATCAATTGATCTAAATCCTCTTTAGCATATAAGGTTCATTTTTGGGAAGTATTTGCATTGACTCCTTAACTATACTCTGAGTCTTTGCGACTTAAGAGAACCTGGTTTTTCCATGTGGGGGAGATAATACCCCAAACTCCATTGAGTATTGGCATAAATGAATGAAATCACTATCAGTGGAGGTAATAGCATCCCATATTAACAAACTGACACAATCATATTATTTTTTTCAGACAACATTGTTAATTTTTTCAGACAACCTTTTATTCTACCATTTATTCTCTTAACTGTGAAATATTCACTGATTTTTAAATGAATAGATTTCATGATTGCTTTAGTTTTTAACTTCGGTGCATAAACTTTAAACTCCAATGTGTTATAACACTGCTCAGATTTAACCTAGCATTTTTGGAGCAATTTAACATTTTAAAAATTACTTTAATTATTAAGCAAAAATAATAGGAGTGAAAAAACGTGAAAGCTAATTTTATTTATGAGAATATAAGTAGATTCGTCACTACCTTAAACGAACAATTCCAGAAGTTGTATCTGTAGGGTTTGATTTGATTTGTCGCTCTACGATAATTTGCGCACGCTTTAAGCTAATTAGACTGGGACCTGCAATTTAAAGTGGATTCCGAATCACTAATGAGCATCCATGCTACTAGGAGTCAAACCTGAATTATGTGGTACCAAATTCCAGAGCGGTAGCCAATTGGCCATCAGGCTGAAGTATTGGTAGAATTCGCCCCTTTCTACTTCTTTATCCAATCTAATACAAGTAATTCCGGCTCTTTACTGTACCTTGCCTATTAAATACATAACCATGACATCCTAATGATAACATATGCTTCGCATGCTAAGCTTCTCTCTGTCGCTATAATGGAGATGGATACGATACTTCTGTTTGCCTGGACTATTTTTCCATTCCGCTCAAGAAGGGAAAGAGCTTATAAAACCTCTCAAAAGCATTTTTGGGGGATTTATAACTTTGTGGGGGGCCTGAATGGCCGAGTGGCTAGCGCTCTGGCGCTCGATACTACAGGCTTCGGGTTCGAGTTCCGGCGGTGCCATGGTTGTTGTAGTGGTTCGGAATCCACTTTAAAAAGTAGGTCCCGGTCTAATGGGATCGTAGAGCTTTGCGGGGCATTGTTACTCCGTGTCCGTGGCTTATCTTCAAGTTACACGCGCTCCCTGGGTAATGCAAAGTGAGTACGCCTCTGCAGCACTTGCCTTAAGGCATCCAAAGACCAAGCTGTCTGTGTTTGCCAGCTGCATTAGGAAAAAATATAATAACTTGTGCTTTGTGGTGCTTGTACGTGTGTTTAGTCTAAAAGATTTCGCAGTGGTAACGCTGAATTTCCTACATCCCTATTATTCTAGTGTTGACATCACTTATGTCAAAGTGCCTACCATTTAGATTAGTGTAACAGATTTCTTAGTGGTTAACGAGAGCAGTTAACTTTAATTCTACTATATATCTGTCATTCTAGATTCAAATCACTTAGATCAAAGAACTTGTCATTTAGCTCAATCTAGTAGATTTTTCAGTGGTTCATTGTGCATCCACATCATTTCTACCATTCTAATGTGGAATAACTTAAGTAAAAAATTCCAGGCATTTAAGTATAATCACTTTATACTTTTTTTAAACATATTTTAAAACTACATTTTTTATAGCTCATATCTTTTTCACAAAAAGTGCAACTTAAGCATCTTCTTATAATTATACAAATTGTTTAAAAAGAAAATAAGACTTACTATTAACAAACAATAGCAACTTATATATCTTTCAGTTCGATTACGGTAATTTGTGGTTAACAAGTTTATAACTAACAAGTATTTAACATGTCCGTTTCTTAAAGAAACAAATAATAATAACAAACAATTGCTTTTATTTTTGTGACCTTTTAAATTTTATATATATTTTTTATCTAAACCAAAAATATTTTATCTATAAAAAAATTCAATTTTTCCATTAGCGTTTCTTGAGTTCCGTTAATCATTTTTATTGGAAAGAAAAGTTATAAATCTACTCTTTAATAAGTTTGGTTTCGTATATCAAAATCTCTGAGCAATTTGTCAAGTCGAAACATGTCACACAGCGGACAATAATAGAATTGGATTTTGTGTTTCTTTCTCATAAAAGGACACGTTTTGTTGAGATACCCACAATAAAACCAACAATTTTTTTTTTCCTTTTCCTGTATGACATTCGTTTTTTGCTTCTTTTCGGTTTCATGAAAAAGTTAAAAACAGAAATAGAAAATTAATGATACTATATGTTTAGTAATCTTTACTTATGACTTCTATCTATCTGGATAGAATATAGAAATTCATTATAATCAGTCAGTTGGAATTTAATGTAACGAAATATATATGTCTATTCATATATTCAAAAATAATAATATATAAATAGACTAGCAGGGCATCCGTTGTCCTGCCGAAAACAAAAATACATTGTGGAAAATTACAGATCGTGAATATATTCCCCATGTTCCAATATATATGCATACTACTTTTCATGGATATCGTTTGAACGGTATATATGATGAAATGCTGCAGCACCATCTGGTGGCAAGTAACAATAAAGTGGATAGAGCGAACTTATTTTCCGTACTCGAATACATATTATTACCGATTTTCATAGCGATTGGTTGAATAGTATAGAGGGTGATATACTGCAGCCCCATCTGGTGACGACTCACTACAAAAGGGATAGCATAAACCCATTTTCCTTGTATTGTTAAATTCACACAAAAAATTTCATTAAAATTAGTCATGCCGTTTAAGAGGAGTTCAGTGACAAACACACGTACAGAAGAATTATATATATAAAGATATATAAGTTAAGTTACATAAAATTTCAGTAACATATATTTTCGGATTTGCAATATAATATTGTAATTATAAATATTATTTTAATGCTTCCTAACACTTGTAAATGTGACGGTACACAAATATATATATATATATATATATATTTATTTATTTATTTATTTGCCTACGATCAAGTTCAAGATCAGAAAGTTACATATAGTTTATTATTGATGGTCTCCTATATTGTAAACCTTTTCAGGGGGATATTACTTGTTGTATGCACATTTATTTATCACATAAAATGTGTGCAATTATGCATACTAAAATTACTTCTATCCAATTTCAGAAAAATTAATTGTTAAAATAGTTCAAAGACAGTCAATTTCATTTCATTTCTCTAGCAAAGGAATATTTTCAGAAGTTCAAGTGGTGATCTTGTATTAAATAGTAACCGGTTGGAAATGTGGTGTTTTAAAATTACATTTATGGTTGCTGTGTTCAGGAAATTGCAATTATTTCTTGTAATGTAGAATTTTGATCTGTTTGGAAAAAAAATATTCCCATACGGTTTGCAGCAATTAAAAGAGAAGGTTTTATTGTTCTTTTTTAGTAATCTTCAATAGTTATATGTGTGTACGTTTGGTGATAAATAAGAAAGGAAGACCGAATTCATCATGGCCATCTCTTGACATATGAGTGCGTGACCAAAGAGTATGTCATTTGCAGTCGCTTTATTATTAATAATGCAGTATGTTAGTCCTCGAAACACAGACAGCTGGGCAATAGATTTATTACTGTGGTATTGGGTATTTTATTCTCACGTTTTTGTAAAATCAACTTACTTAAACAAAAAAAATGAGATAACATTAACTATAAAAATTAACTATAAAAATAATTTGATCTCTACTTTTGTCATTGCTATAAATTGCATGTGTTTATTTATTACACTTTTTCAAATATTTTATCTGTCAAGAGATAAGATATAGTTTATTGAAGAGGATATTTTCCCCTCGTTAATGCTATAGAACTAAATCTCAGTAGATTGAAGGATTATCCATGTATATTAAGTTTAAAATGTATAAAAGAAGTTTTAATCAACTTACATATGCATGCATATAATTTTAGATAATGAGGAAACAAATCTATTCTGAATATAATAAGTAATATTACTTATTGTAATATAACTATCCGTTTGGAATATTACTTATATAAATTCAAAAATTAATTAAGTACCTTTTTATAAGATAAGTAAATAAAATTCCTTATTTAAATTTAATTATTAAAAAAATGTTATATAATATTTTAAGCTGCCAGATCAATCTGTTTCTGTATACAATACACATTGGCCCAACTCATTTTAACTGATTATTGATATTAATTGTTTTATTATTAATAAATTATTTACAATTGCACATAATTATATATTATTCATTATTTATTATTATATTCAAAATTTTATTTTTTTAAGGTTTACAAAAAGGAAAAAGAAGAATATTATGGAAATATCAAATAAATAAAAATAATTGTAGCCTTTTTTAATGAAAATGGTAAAATTGAAGAATGAGAAATGTATTTTTTTTTCTAAATAAAGATCAATTTATTAAATGATTATGTAATATAAATTAGATAAATTTATCTAGACTTAAAGTTTATTGTAAATTGTATAAAAAATAATTAAACAACTAAAAGCACATTAGGATAATAAGATTAGTGTGCATATATATTTAATTATTGCTTTTTTATTTCATTGTATAATACAGAAAAATCTTCTTTATAAAAATGATACTTATACATGTTAATAAAATGTTAACATAAATCAAAAACTGAATATAGAAAGGGAAAAAAACATTTGAAACAAAATTAATTCTTCAAGAAATGGAGTAGAAAATTGAAATGCAGCCAAAAGAGAAATAAATAAATTAGCTAAACAATCGAAAAAAAATACATATTAACAATGCAAATGTTAAAATTGATTCTCTACAATATACCATTTCACAAATGAAGAACAATGTTCGAAGAAAACAAACACATTTATTAAAAAGCAACGTTTTAAAGTTATCTCTACTTACAATTTATTATAAAGGTTTACAAAAAATGAATAAATAAGCAATCCACATTAAGAATATTAGGAATAAAATTAAAATGGTTTATTTATATATTCCTACTTAACTTTGAATTTTTCCCATTGTAGATAACAAAGATTACATTTAATAAAAATTATGAACTTTAACGTCATTAATTACAAAGAAGCTTTATAGAAAGAGAAAAAGTACAAGAAATGTAACAAAGTTGCAATGCTATGAAAAAGGAAAAAAAATTTAAAAATAAACCAAGTTTCTAAAAACTAATTAATATTAAGGAGGAAAATGCTAAAAATGAATAAAACAGTAGTTCTTGTAATATTTGTTGTATGTCGTTTCTTAAATAAAGAATAATTTTCAAAGTAAACAAATAAATTTAGGAAACAATTATTTAATTTAATAGTCATTTTATTAAATCTGTGCACACTATCAATTTGTTACAAAACAGGATTCAAAACATAAAAAAAAATCTAATCAGATAAATAAATATATGCTAATAATATAAACTAGTTAAAGCATCAGTGCACAAAAATGATAGATTTCTTATACATTGTTTATTATTAATATGTAAAAACATTCCATTAGTAAAAAAAAATGCCAATTTTTACGTGATAAGAAGTACAATTTGCAGATTATTTTCAAATAATCATATAATAAGAATAATAATCTTTCAATTAATTCCATAAAATCACAAAATAAGAATAAAAAAATTAAAATAACAACCAGCAGGTTAACAAACGGAAATATTAGAATTTTAGTTAAATTTAGTAAAATATTAGAATTTTAACAATTTAAATAAATATAGAATCATGTTAAATATATTTATAAATATCTGTATTTATATGCATGCATTACATCAATTGAATATAAGGTCATGCAACATCGTAATACATAAATATTATAATAGATTCAGGTTATTAATTTTAAATAGTCTCTGAATTGCAAAAATAGAAATAAAAAAGTATTGAAATATCAACTGAAACATATTGATAAATTGAAAATATCTTTATAGTATTTTTCATTAGCTTAAAAGTAGTATTCATAAAAACAAAAAATAAGTAATTATTATAAACTTAATAATTAAAATAAACGTATATGACCTTGTTAACAAATTAAGACATTATATAAGGCCAAACATTTCTTGAAAATAACTTTAATCAAGCTTTTATTTCCACAACACGTGGGATGGAAATGATTAGATGTTTTAAATGGAGACAAAAACATATGTTTGGATAGAGACAAAAACATATGTTTGGATAGAGACAAAAACATATGTTTGGATAGAGACAAAAACATATGTTTGGATAGAGACAAAAACATATGTTTGGATAGAGACAAAAGCACAACATTAATGCTAGTCACAACAAAGCAGATGCATATACAGAAATGTTTATTTTATTCTTAGCACTTTTAGAAAAAATGTTTTATATTTTATTTCGTTTAATCGTTTCGTTTTTCGTTCGTTTATGATATTTGTTGTCCTGTAAATTTTCAATTGGAAATAAAAGAAAAGATTTATTAGTTATTCCATTCAAAAACTAAATATTTGCAATTTCTGACATGCAGCTTCTCGCAGTGGCACTATATGCAATTTTTTTTTTTTTTTTTTTTAAATCCCGACTTCTGATGAGCACATGCGAAGTTGCATTATACGTCTAATAGCGAAAAAGTGAATAACGTGGTTTCCGTTCTGCAAAAACTATCTAATAATGTATTAATAATGTTTTCCTAATCAGAATTCTTAATATGACTGAAGTACTAAATGAGGGGTAGCCAACCAAAATTATCTTGCTGGCCATTTTGGAAATGTATCATAACTTCGCGGGCCTCATGTAAAATTCTATATCCCCCTATTAGATGACCCCCTATAGCCATTTTTTTGGAATGAAAAATTTAAACACAATGAGTTGTTATTATAATGTATAATAATAATAATGTAATGTAATAATAATGTAATAATAAATATAAATGTAATAATAATGATAATGAAATGTATAATGTAATAATAATGATAATGAAATGTATAATGTAATAATAATGATTCTAAACGCACAATGTAAAGAAATATATAACGCTAAAAATGAAATATAAAAAATATATAAATTTTTTTTTGTTCTAATGCAGCTAGCAAACAATTAGACAACAAATATATAAATATAAATGAAATAAAAAAATGAAATCATTAAAAAATATTAATTTTACTAGTGCTATATTTGCTTGCGCAAGAATATAATTTTAAAATCAAAGTTAATTTTTTCTCATAATTTCCGCAGTTAATTTTTGAATATATGGATGCACACATAAAGTATTTTTTATTACATTGGTTTTCACTACTTCGGTCATTATAAAATAATTAATTTTTATAATAAAATATATTATAATGCGTTTATCGCACATTTCTAATATATTTTATTAATGTGTTATAAACCTCAAGGGCCAGAAAAATACTCAAGTTGGGCCGCGGGTTGACCACCCCTGTACTAAGCGAATAAATGAAAAAAAACATTTTAATTAAAAACCTATTGAGTTTAATTGTGTAGTGATAATATAACTTACATCAAACCTTTATTTTATTATACACTTATTGAAAATAATCCATACCACTTTATTGAACTTTTTAATATTTCAAAGGCTCCAAATAAAACAGTTCGCGAATACCATATAACTGCAAGATCTCGAAGCCGTAATTTTCTTTCTATTAAGCGACAAAGACTCTCCTTCCATCAACGAATTAGTTTCGTGAGCGAACTCTTTTCCGATGAGGAGCACAGAAAAGAGATTATAACTTTAGAAAACTCTTTTCGAAGAGCTCGTCTCAGTCAAAGTCAAAGTCAGCTTCACCAGTAAGTAAGTCACTGCAGCAGTTAAGCTTATTTTTGTTGTCCTTCGAGAAAATTTGTAATTGAGTTTTAGGATTAGGAGGCTCTTTTCCTTTGATAGGATTTGGCGCATTAGAATTTAACAGTGAGCAGAGGATTAGAGTCGAAGAACTTCTTCGACGAAAAACAGGAGAGTTATTGCAGGCATTTTAAAACAATGATGCAATAAGTATGCGATTTAAGAAAATGTGCACCTTATGTATTCCAAATTAATATTTACAAAATTTGCATATTCTTTTTTCAGTGTCCATAATGTTTTTCAATTGCGTTACTCAAATTGGGAAAAAGATTTTTGATTTTTCTGGCTTACTTTTATGAATTTTATTACTTATACTTGTTTTCAGGAGGCCTGGATGGCTGAGGGGCTGCCGCTCTCACGCTCGGTACCACAGGTTTCGGGTTCGAGTTCCGATGGTGCCATGGAAGTTTGTAATGGTTCGGAATACACTTTAAACAGTAGGTCCCGGTCTAACACGATTGTAGAGAGTTGCGGAGGTCTTGTTACTCCGCGTCAGTAGATTATATTCAAGTACACGCACCTCCTGGGTAGTGCTAAGTGAGTAACGTCGGTGCGGCGCTTGCCTTAGACATCGAAGACAATTGTCTAAGTGTTTGCCAGCTACATTAAAACAAAAAAAATACTTGCTTTCCCTGATAAAAATAACGCTTTTACTGAAACATTCTTGTGATAAAATTAATTTATCTATTATATTACAAAACCATTAAAATGAAATTTTAATATGCAATTAATGTTATTAAAAAATACAAAAATCAAAAGCATGCTTGATTATAATATAGACTACGCTAATCAAAACATTAGAGATGAATGCTTTCAATGAGTTAAACCATTCCCAAAACAACCTGCTGCATCAGCATGTCTTTTTGATCACGCGACACTTCTCTTCTCAAAATCCAAACGAAAACTAAACTTATTTTTGATTTTTCAGTATTCTAAACATTTCTTTATGTTACCAAATGGTGCTAATTTGGCCTTTGGTACCACATGATTCAGATTCGAATCCCCTGCGGTGGCACGGTTCTTTACTATTGGCTCGAATACCACATTAAACAGAAGATTTTCATACAACCTTTTACCAATTACTGATCCTCGGATTTTTAGGCGTAGGTGGTTCTTTTCCTTTGATAGGATTTGCCGCATTAGAATTTAACAGTGAGCAGAGGATTAGAGTCGAAAACTTCTTCAACGAAAAACAGGGAAGTTATTGCAGACATTTTAAATCAATGATGCAATAAGTATGCGATTTAAGAAAATTTACTCTACATGTATTCCATATCAATATCTGAACTTTTTCAGTATCCATATTGCTTTTTTATTGCGGTACTCAAATGGGAAAAAAAAAGAAATAAACACAGAAATAAATCCTCCTTTTTTTATTTACTTTCTCGGTCAAGCCACCCATATTACACTGAAGTGACAAAAGTCATGGGATACCTCTTAATATCGTGTCGGCCCTCCTTTCGCCCGGCGAAGTACAGCAACTCGACGTGGCATGGACTCAACAAGTCGTTGGAAGTCTTCTGCAGGAACCGCGAACAGTTGTGGCCCGGTGACATGGCGCATTGTCATCCATAAAAATCCCATCATTGTTTGGGTACATGAAGTCCATGAATGGCTGCAAGTGATCTCCAAGTAGCTGAACATAAGCATTTCCAGTCAATGTTCGGTCCAGTCGCACCAGAGGACCAAGTCCATGCCATGAAAAAACAGCCCACACCATTACGGAGCCACCACCAGCTTGAACAGTGCCTTGCTGACAGTTTGGGTCCATGGCTTCGTGGGGTCTGCGCCGCACTCGAACCCTACCATCAGCTCTTACCAACTGAAATCGTGATTCATCGGACTTAGCCACGGTTTTCCATTCATCTTGGGACCAACCGATATGCTCACGTGCCCACGAGAGTCGCTGCAAGCGATGTCGTTCTGTCAGTAAAGGCACTCAAGTCGGTCTTCTGCTGGAATAGCCCAAGAAAGCCAAATTTCTCCGCACAGTTCTAACAGACAAGTCCCTTGTACGTCCCACATTGATTTCTGCGGTTATTTGACGCAGTGTTGCTTGCTGTTAGAATTTACGACTTTTTGCAGAGGTCGCCGGTCTCGATCGTTAAGTGCAGGCGGTCGACCACTGTGCTGTCCATGGTGGAATGTTATGCCTGAAATTTCATACTCTCGGCACACTCTTGACACAGTGGATCTGGGAATGTTGAATTCCCTAACGATTTCCGAAATGGCACGACCCATGCGTCTAGCTCCAACTAACATTCCGCGTTCAAAGTCTGTTAATTCCCGTCGTGCGGTCATCATCACGTCAAAACCTCTTCACATGAATAACTTGAACAGAAATGAAAGCTCTGCGAAAGCACTGCGCCTTTATACCTGTTCTACGCGATGCTACTGCCATCTGAAAATTTGCATATTGCTATCCCATGACTTTTGTCACTTCAGTGTATATCGTACACTGTCTGTCAGTTTGTTTCTAGCAAGAAACGAAAGCATGGAAATTATTAATGGGAGGTTATTTCATTTTAAACTAGAATAGTTGAACCTTTTCAACTCGTTTATTAATGAGTTGAAGGGTGTAAAATTTATTAGAATAGCCTGTGATATATTTAAACCTGTGATAAAATTTGTTAGAACAGCCTGGATAGTGTGAGGATACCATCATCATCTAATATTTGCCCAATGGGACGTGCAAGATAACTCAACTGATGACATTCATTGCAGTCATGTCTCTTTAGAAATAAAGAGACTTGATGGCGATGAATTTTATTGTCAATCGGTTAGTAGTCTACTAAATTTGAAACATGCTAATTTATTCAATTACTCATAACCATGATGTGTATCAGAATTCCCATAAGACCTTTTCCCAGTTACTGCCTCTCTGCAGATTCGTAATGTAATTTCTACTTGCTAAGCTGTCATGCTAAAATACTCAAGTTCAGAGCAAGTGATGGGATATTTGTAATCACTGCTTTCAAAAATGAAGAACCTTAACGGCGATTGTAAACTATCTTCTGTAACAGCCAGGTTTCCTTGTGTGAGTTTTCTTATGTTTTTTTTTCTTTATCTTTTGTATGATACATAAATAAGGGGATTGACTCTTACTATACAATGATCTCCTTATAGCCCCTGTCGGTTAGTTGTTCCTGTCATACACGAGGCCTGTTTAAATTCAGCAAAGCAAAAAATTAACAGAATGAAGTCAAAGCTGAAACAAAGATTTATTAAACGATTATTAACGAAAATATATTAGAAATAACGTCATATGTGTTGTGACTAACCCTCAGTGTCCTGCAGTGTGAGATGGACATCCCACGAGTAATCTACTCATGGATGGACGGAAAGGGGCATCTTATGTTGTGATGGAGCACCCGTAGGTAGTCTACGGGTCTAGTTTAGTCTAGAAGTGTAACTTAACTCCTTGTCGCTGAAGAAGCAGACGAGGACCATTCACGAGGCTGAACATCATAAATGCCATCGGGGCTCCTCGTTTTTTGAAATAGTGTCTACAGCAAAGCCGCCAGCGGATTGAATCTCAGCCCTAATGCTCACCAGTGGTGCACGTTGACACTGAGCCCCGAGTCTGGAAGAGATGACATCGGGACATCACGCATAGAGTGTTTGAGATTTTTTTTTAATGAAATGTTAGTTATTGTCTTCGATTTAAAGATTAACGAAAATTTTAAAAACCTAGATGCAGCAAAAACTTTAAAAAAAAAAAAACCCCTTTCTTAAAAAAGTATTTTTAATAAAATTCTCAAATTTCAAAATTTTTTATGATTTGTTTATGCAGTTACTGGTTTCTAATATCCTCTTTGATAACATAGAGAATTCTGACATCCTAGACTTCAATTTAAAGAGTAGGTGCATTGAGGAATGCAAATACGTTGGGCGCTTTTGGGCAAATTCCGAAGCAAAACAAAATTAAATCCTATTTCGCATGAACTTGATCGTTTCACTTGACTAGTTTCAAATCAATATATTCTTCGCTAACACCATTTTCAACAATTCCATTTTTTTAAAAAGAGTACACCTGCTAAATTCCAGCTTTGTTTTTTGTATTACGAAACGGATAAACATGTCAAATTTGATGGAAATTCCTTTTTTCAAGCGTAGTATTATATTGCTTTGTAATAAACTCCTCACTCAATATTTTTTATATTTAATTACTTTCTGGAGATTGCTGATAAGTTGTCAATTAAATTATATGTTGCTTAATCCATAAGGAATATAATTATTGATACCAATTGCTTGGTCCATAAGGAATACAATTATTTATATGAATTGTTGGTTCATAAGAAAGACAACTTTTTATACCAATTGCTTGGTCCATAAGGAATACAATTATTATTGTTCCAAAGCTACTAAATTTCAAATATTTTCAGACATAAAATATGCTCTTTGACAACATGGTAAACTAGGGGAAGTTTCAAATACCTTCAATAATTACTTTCCATTTATAATTATTGCCAGATAATTTTACTCTGGCACATTGTGCTAGAGTGATAGTTACTCTGCCATCAAGCATCCGGTTTAATGCTTTAGTACAGTTAAATGTATTTCTTATAAAAGGAATTTTTTGCAATGATTTTTTTCTTCTTCTTCTTAAAACAAATGTGATAAGAAGAATTTTGAACAAAAATAAAATAAAAACCTTTCTGCTACATTTTATCTCATTAAATGCTACATTTCATTCATGCTACATTTTTATCTGCTACATTTTAATCATTTATTTCGTGAGTGGTTCGAAATCCCCGTTAAACTGTATGTCCCGGTCTAATTAGCCTAAAGTGTAGACAAATTGACAGTAGTGAGATAAATTGACCAAACGTAATCTTACATGACGCAATAGCCCCATGATTGGCTAAGACCGTCTGTCTTACTGGCAAATTCTGAAATAAGAGCTGTTTTCAATTTTAGAGGTAGGGTTATCAGCCATCCGAACAACGCTCTACAGTTATATTAGCCCATAACAAATTTCAAACTACACTCATGTCCATAAATTAAGGATAATTCAGAATCACACACAAATTGAACTCTAAAATAAAAATTTCACCTGTAGAATTATCACACACATCTTGAAGAAGAATATGCAAATTACAGGAAACCACCAAATGGCGCGAATAGTACGTCACAATGACGAGAGTATAAGAGAGGGGTATATAAGGAATGGTGGCAAAGAAGTAAAATTACTCACAATCGCTTTAAAAGCCTTTCAGTGCAATATCCCCATAGTTATGGCAGTAAGAAAGCATTTGAATGATTTTTTACGTGGTAGAATTATCGGATGACTGGAATGTGGACGTACCCAGCTGGAAGTATCCGAGGAACTTGGAATCGTCCAGAGTGTCATCTCCAGGCTTTGGCAACGATTCCAAGATGATGGTAATGTGAGTAGATGTTACAGCACAGGTCGCCCCCGAGATACAACGCCGAATGAGGACCGATATTTAGCAGTTACTGCCAAAAGAGACAGACGGAGCACAGCATCAGACCTGTCTCGTGAGCTCTCTTCAGCTACTGGTACGACAGTCTCAAGGCAGACCGTGTACAGACGCTTAGGGCACATTGGTCTATATGCTCGAAGGCCTGTCAGATGTGTTCCACTTACCGCAACTCACTGTCGCCTGCGATTAACCTGGAGTAGAGAGCATGCATTGTGGACACCGCAACAGTGGTCTTGTGTGATGTCTTCCGAAGAGTCCAGGTTTAGTTTGCAGGCTGATTCTCACCGGACTTTCATATGGAGAGTGCCAGGTACCCGTTACCACCAAGAGAACACCGTTACGGTGGTGCAGGATAGCTCGTATGGGGTGGAATTATTCTTGGTTCCAGAACTGACCTGCATGTTCAGAGTGTAACGATGACAGGCCACATCTACCGGGATGTCATTCTGGAACAACATGTACGTTTGTTTCGGGGCGCCATGGGTTCTGAATTTCTGTTTATGGATGACAACACCCGTTCTCACCGTGCAAACATTGTAGACGAATGCCTTCAATTGGAGTATATCAACCGTATGGATTGGCCAGCATACTCACCGGACTTGAATCTAATAGGGTGTGTCTGGGATATGCTTGGCCGACGAATTGCAGCCCGTCAACCCCCTCCCACCTGTCAACCGGAACTTCATAGGGCATTGCTTGATGAGTGGTGTAATATTCCCCATTTGATACTCAGCATGCCTAGGCGTTGTAAGGCTTGTATTGCATTGTCCGGGAGACATACTCCATATTAACCATCATACTAACCATGTTATACTGTTTTTTGTAAATAGGTGCTTTTTGAAATTTGCTCCAGGGAGTAAAAATTCGCAATTTTTATTAATTATGTCAAACATATAGCATCTTTTTTGCTCTTTACCTTTTGTTTAATAAATAGACTTAACAAATAAGTCAAATTTGTTTTGCTTCTGTCTCTTTCTTTGCCTGAACTTCATTATCCTTAATTTATTTACATGAGTGCACTACAGACATACATGGCATCGCCGAGAATCGAATACGAAACTTGGGGCACCGAGCGCGAGTTACTCAGCCATCAATCCCCGGTTTAATACTATAGTACATGGCGTGGAATTTTGTTAGTTGTTCGGAATCCACGTTAAACTGTAGGTCCCGGCATAATTAGCCCAAAGTGTGCACAAGAAGACAGTAGAGTGACAAACCAAACCAAATTAAAACTTTAATGCAGTTAAATGTATTTCATATAAATATTTTGTATAATTCTTCGTAACACAAATGTTAAGAAGAATTTTGAATAAAAACTAATTAAAACTTATCTGCTACATTTTATCGAATGCCGTCCATCTTTTTCAGACGGCCCTACCTCCGAGTTTATTTCCAGTTTATTTCATTTGTCACTTGACGGAGGTCGTACATAATTCAATAAAGCAGATGCGAGAGTAAAACAACGGGGAAAGAAAATCTGCCTTTTATTAAAAACTTTCGTTCTTCTTCAAGTTCTCTACGAAAAAAAAAGAAATAAAAATAAAAATGCAAGCGAAATGATAACGCAAGAACTGCAATCGATGAATTTCGGATAATAATTGCTTTCACTCTCTCTCTCTCTCTCTCTCCATATCGACATTTTCTTCAAGAGTTAAAAATTTAAGGCACAAAGAAACAAAACAGTAAAAGCGAAAAAGGAAAGAAATATTTCTATTTTCTTTTCTTCCCTTGCATCGGTCGAATTTATCGCGTCAAGTTCTTGATCGATATTTTCAATCCGATTCTTAATGTTTCGTGCATTGGTTTTTAATTCTTTTTTCGTATATATCGGAATTCTTTTCTCCCTTAAGAAGATCAGCGTCAATAGTATTAAAATTTGGAAATACTTATCGACACATTGCGGATTAATAATAACACCAGAGAGATGCGTTTGAATACATTTGCTCTTGAAAAGTATTTTAATTTAAGATTCTACTGAATTTTTCAAAATATATTTCAGTTTTTGATTTATGTTGGAAAATATTTTTTACTGGTATTTTCTGAATTATAATTGACGCTTATTCATTGGCTTTTTAACTTGAGGATGACATGCTTTACATCGTAATATAGAGTACCATAATTTCCTTCACCGATTATATTCTAAATTCCTGAAATAATTATCCTTAAACGCATCTATTTCTGGGGGCCTGATGGCCAATTGGCTAGCGTTTTGGCCTTTGGGAAAACAGACTTCAGGTTCGAATTCTGGCGATGGCGTGGATGTTTGTCAGTGGTTCCGAATCCATGTTAAACTTTAGGTACCGGTCTAATTAGCCCAGCATATGCAGAAATTCCCTGTAGAGCACCAAACATAATCGTCAATGGCGCAATAGTTCCATGGTGGGCCAAGACCGTCTGCCTACTAACAGACTCCTAAGCAGGACATGTTTTCATTTTACGAGGTATGACTTTCATCCTTACATCCTGCGCTCTACAATCATATTAGACCCAGACGTACATGTTAAAGTTTATTTCACACCCCTACAAACATCCACGGCACCTCCGGGACTCGAACCCAAAACCTGCTACCCGCTATTGACCCGCTATCATCAGAGCGTTAGTAACTCGGCCGTCCGGCCCCGCTTTTAATACTTTAATATCACTGTAAATACGATAGTTTGATACCATACCCGGTTTTAATACTTTAATACCATGTACCTTACCCTTACCTGTTTTAATACTTTAGTACCATGTACCTTTAGTCTTACCGGTTTTAATACTTAGTACTATTAAATGTATTCAGTATAAAATAAATTTTCTGTAAAGATTTATTTTTTTTATTCTTCTTTACACTAATGTGTTAAGAAGAATTTTGAATAAAAATAAAATAAATTCTCTGCTACATTTCATCGAATGGCATCCATCATTTTCAGACGGCCCTACATCCGAGTTTATTTCATTTGTCACTTGACAGCGCTCGTACATAATTCAATATAGCAGAAACGAGAGTAACACAACGGGGGAAGAAAATCTGCCTTTTATTAAAAACTTTCCTCCTTCTTCAAGATCTCTCCGAAATAAATAAAAAATTTAAAAAAATGCAAGCGAAGTGATAACGCAAGAATTGCAATCGATGGATTTCGGATAATAATTGCTTCCACTCTCTCTCTCTCTCCGTATCGACATTTTCTTCAAGAGTTAAAAATTTAAGATCCAAAGAAACAAAACCGTAAAAGGGAAAAAGGAAAGAAATATTTTTCTGTTCTGTTCTTCCCTTGCATCGGTCGAATTCAATAGCGTCAAATTCTTGATCGATATTTTCAATCCGATTCTTAATGTTTCGTGCATTGGTTTTTAATTCTTTTTTCATATACACTGAAGTGACAAAAGTCATGGGATAGCAATACGCAAATTTTCAGATGGCAGTAGCATCGCGTAGAACAGGTATAAAGGCGCAGTGCTTTCGCAGAGTTTCATTTCTGTTCAAGTTATTCATGTGAAGAAGTTTTGACGTGATGATGACTGCACGACGGGAATTAACAGACTTTGAACGCGGAATGTTAGTTGGAGCTAGACGCATGGGTCATGCCATTTCGGAAATCGTTAGGGAATTCAACATTCCCAGATCCACTGTGTCAAGAGTGTGCCGAAAGTATGAAATTTCAGGCATAACATTCCACCATGGACAGCACAGTGGTCGACCGCCTGCACTTAACGATCGAGACCGGCGACGTCTGCAAAAAGTCGTAAATTCTAACAGACAAGCAACACTGCGTCAAATAACCGCAGAAATCAATGTGGGACGTACAAGGGACTTGTCTGTTAGAACTGTGCGGAGAAATTTGGCTTTCTTGGGCTATTCCAGCAGAAGACCGACTCGAGTGCCTTTACTGACAGAACGACATCGCTTGCAGCGACTCTCGTGGGCACGTGAGCATATCGGTTGGTCCCTAGATGAATGGAAAACCGTGGCCTGGTCCGATGAGTCACGATTTCAGTTGGTAAGAGCTGGTGGTAGGGTTAGAGTGTGGCGCAGACCCCACGAGGCCATGGACCCAAACTGTCAGCAAGGCACTGTTCAAGCTGGTGGTGGCTCCGTAATGGTGTGGGCTGATTTTTCATGGCATGGACTTGGTCCTCTGGTGCGACTGGACCGAACATTGACTGGAAATGCTTATGTTCAGCTACTTGGAGATCACTTGCAGCCATTCATGGACTTCTTGTACCCAAACAATGATGGGATCTGTATGGATGACAATGGGCCATGTCACCGGGCCACAACTGTTCGCGATTGGTTTGAAGAACATTCTGGACAATTCCAACGAATGATCTGGCCACCTAGATCGCCCGACATGAATCCCATCGAGCATTTATGGGACGTCCTCGAGAGGTCTGTTCGTGCCCAAAATCCTGCCCCATCAACGCTTTCACAATTATGGACGTCTTTCGAGAGAGCATGGCTCAATATTCCTGCAGAAGACTTCCAACGACTTGTTGAGTCCATGCCACGTCGAGTTGCTGCACTTCGCCGGGCGAAAGGAGGGCCGACACGATATTAAGAGGTATCCCATGACTTTTGTCACTTCAGTGTATATCGCAATTATTTTCTCCCTTATGAAGATTAACGTCAATGGTATTAAAACTCGGAAATCCTTATCGACACATCGTGTACTAGTAATAACACCAGAGAGATGCGTTTGAATGCATTTGCTCCTAAACAATATTTAATTTAAGATTCTTACTCAATATTTCAAAATTTTAAATGTATTTCAGGGCTTTGTTTTCTGTTGGAAAACTTTAGAATGCATTATTTTTTAATATGTTCTGAATTATAATTGACACTTATTCCTTGGCTATGTATTGTTTTATACCTAAATAGAAAGTACCATAATTTCTTTCGCCGATTGTATGCAAAAACTCTGAAATCATTATCGTTAAATGCCTCTGTTTTTGGGCGGCCTGATGGCCGGTTGGCCTTGGTAAAACCGGCTTCAGACACGGATCATGGCGATGGTTAGGATGTCTGTCACTGGTTCGAGATCCACGTTAAACTGTAGGTCCCTGTCTAATAAGTCTAAAGTGTAGACGAATTGACAGTAGAGAGTCAAAATGACCAAACCTAATCTACAATGACGCAATAGCCCCATCGTGGTCTAAGACCGTCTGCCTACTGGCATATTCCGAAATAGGAGCTGTTTTCTATTAATGGGGTAGCGTTATCAGCCATCCGAACAACGGTATACAGTTATATTAGCCCAGAACCTACGATATAAAGTGAATTGCAAACCGCTATAGACATCCATGTCACCGTAGAGAGTCGAACATGATTCACCGAGAGCCAGTTAGTTGTCCATCAATCCTCGGTTTAATACTATAGTACGTAGCATAGATGTTTGTAAGTGGTTCGGAATCCACGTTAAACTGTGGTTTCCCGTCTAATTTGCCCAAAGTGTGCACAATGTGACAGTAGAACGACAAACCAAACCAAATTACTACTTTAGCACAATTAAATGCATTTCGCATTAAAAAAATTTCTGCAATGTTTTCTTTTTATTTTTGTTAACACAAATGTGTTAAGAAGAATTTTGAATAAAAATAAAATAAAAATTTTCCTGCTACATTTTTTTGAATACCATCCATCGTTTTCAGACGACAATACCTCCAAGTTCATTTCCAGTTTATTTCATTTGTCACTTGACAGAGCTCGTACATAATTCAATAAAGCAGGAGCGAGAGTAAAACAACGAGGGGAGAAAATCTGCCTTTTATTAAAAACTTTTCTCCTTCTTCAAGTTCTCTCCGAAATAAATAAATAATAAAAAAATGCGAGCGAATTGATAACGCAAGAATTGCAATCGATGAATTTCGGATAATAATTGCTTTCACTCTCTCTCTGCCTCTCTCTCTAACGAAGTTTCCTTCAAGAGTTAAAAATTTAAGATCCAAAGAAATAAAACAATAAACGGGAAAAAGGAACTTAAAATATTTTTCTTCTCTGTTTTTCCCTTGCATCGGTCGAATTCATTGCGTCAAATTCTTGATCGATATTTCCAAACCCATTCTTAATGTTTCGTGAATTGGTTTTAATTTTTTTTTCATATATATCGGAATTCTTTTCTCCCTTAAGAAGACCAGCGTCAATGGTATTAAGAGTTGGAAATCTTTATCGACACATCGCGTACTAGTAATAACACGAGAGAGATGCCTTTTGAATACATTTGCTCTTGAAAAGTATTTTAATTTAAGATTCTACTTAATTTTTCAAAATATATTTCAGTTCTTTGATTTATGTTGGAAAAGTTAGGAAAATATTTTGTTACTGGTATTTTCTAAATTATAATTGACGCTTATTAATTGGATTGTTCACTTGATAATGACATGCTTTACATCGTAATATAGAGTACCATAATTTCCTTCACCGATTATATACTAAATACCTGAAATAATTATCCTTAAACGCTTCTACTTCTGGGGGGCCTGATGTCCAATTGGCTAGCGTTCTGGCCTTTGGGAAAACAGGCTTCAGGTTTGAATTCTGGCGATGGCATGAATGTTTGTCAGTGGTTTGAATGTGGTCAGTGGTCAGTGGTTCCACGTTAAACTTTATATCCCGGTATAATTAGCCTAGAATATGCAAAAATTCCCTCTAGAGCGCCAAACATAAACGCCAATGGCGCAATAGTTCCATGGTGGGCCAAGACCGTCTGCCTACTAGCAGATTCCTAAGCAGGACATGCTTTCATTTTACAGGGTATGACTTTTATCCTTACATCCTGCGCTTTACAATCATATTAGACCCAGACGAACATGTTAAAGTTTATTTCACACCACTACAAACATCCATGGCAACTCCGGGATTCGAACCCAAAACCTGATATCACCACAGCGTTAGTAACTCGACAGCCCGGCCCCGCTTTTAATACTTTAATATCACTGTAAATACGATAGTTTTATACCATATCCGGTTTTAATACTTCAGTACCTTGTACCTTTACCCTTAATGGTTTTAATACTTAGTACTATTAAATGTATTCAGTATAAAATAAATTTTCTGTAAAGATTTTTTTTTATTCTGCTTTCATATTTCTGCTACATTTTATCGAATGCCATCCATCATTTTCAGATGGCCCTACATCCGAGTTTATTTCTAGTTTATTTCATTTGTCACTTTACAGCGCTCGTACATAATTCAATAAAGCAAAAGCGAAAGTAAAACAACGGGGAAAGAAAATGTGCCTTTTATTAAAAACTTTCGTTCTTCTTAAAGACTTAAGTTCTCTACGAAATAAATAAAAAATGGGAGCGAAGTGATAATGCAAGAATTGCAATCGATGGATTTCGGATAATAATTGTTTCCACTCTCTCTCTTTCTCTCTCTCCCCCTATTGACGTTTTCTTCAAGAGTTAAAAATTTAAGTTCCAAAGAAACAAAACAATAAAAGGGAAAAAGGAACGAAATATTTTTCTTTTCTGTTCTTCCCTTGCATCGGTCGAATTCATCACGTCAAATTCTTGATCGATATTTTCAAACCGATTCTTAATGTTTCGTGAATTGGTTTTTAATTCTTTTTTCGTATATATCGGAATTCTTTTCTTCCTTCAGAAGATTGGCGTCAATGGTATTAAAACTTGGAAATCTTTATCGACATATCGCGTACTAGTAATAACACCAGAGAGATGCGTTTGAATACATTTGCTGCTAAAAAGTATTTTAATTTAAGTTTCTTACTCAATATTTCAAAATTTAAAATGCATTTCATTGCTTTGTTTTCTGTTGGAAAAATTTGGAATGTATTTTTTCCTGGTATTTTCTGTATTATAAGTGACACTTATTCATTGGCTATTGTAGTTGGTGATGTCATGTTTTCCATCTTAATAAGAAATTACCATAATTTCTTGCAAAATTATATACTAAAATTTTGAAATCATTATCATTAAATGCCTCTGTGTTTGGGCGGCGTGATGGTTAATTTTCTAGTGTTCTAGGATTTGGTAAAACAGACTTTCTATGGGTTTGATAAGGAAATTAAGAATGAATAAAGCTTCTAAATATAATATAAACTTGTGTAAAATATGACTTATGTTAGAAAGTTGCAAAATGTGTTTAATGACCAGAAATGCGAAACTAGTTATAATACACTGGCCTTCAAAAGTTAAGGGACAACATGTTATTCGAAGCTCAAAGTAAAACAAAAAGACAGTAGCAATAAAGTTTATAGCATATATAAATGATAAAAACGAACTTTATACAAAATTATGCAAAAACGATAGCTACCACTTCTTTTTTATACGAAAGAACGGGTATATATCAGTGAGAGAAAAATATGCTAATATCAGGCTTTCGTAAGTACACGTGTAACTTTTGTTGATTTACACCTTTTGCTAGCAGATTCGTTGATAATAGACAGTTTGGTCCCGCAATGTCCGAGAGAATCCGTTTGCTCGATTCGTTAAGGTGCCGGTCGGTCGGATAGAGGAAAATGGGGTTGTCCAAGGTTAATCCTGCTAGGCGTCTTCATGTGAATCGTAGTGTGGTCCACCTTCTCTGGAATCAATATCAAACCGCAGAATCTTTGTCCAGAAGACATGTTCCAGGTCGACCACGAGCTACAACACCTGCAGAAGGCCGTTTTACAGCTCTTTCGGCTCGAAAAAGAAGAAGCATTTCTGTGCAGCTACTTGTTGCTAGCCACTCTGTAGTATCAGGGAGAAGAATATCCGCTAGTACGGTGCGAAGGAGTCTTCATAATTCAGGTCTCTATGCAAGGCGACCAGTTGTGCATGTCCCCCTCAACGGACGACATAGGAGGGCCCGCTTTTCTTGGGCAAGAGAACACGTTTCCTGGATCAGACAGCGATGGGTACCTCTTTACAGACGAGTCCAGATTCACACTGGAGAGCGTTTCAGGGCGTCTGCTAATGTGGAGGAAACAAAGCAGCAGATACCACCAATCTAACATTGTTGAAAGACACGTTTACCGAGATGGTGGAATAATGGTTTGGGCAAGGATCTCAATTGGTGATCACACTGACCTGCATGTATTCCACAGAGGAACTGTAACTGGTTTAAGATACCGGGATGAGACCGTTGATCCGGACGAAGGATTGGTGTCCACCCATATGTCGGTGCAATTAACAATTGTTTTTCATTTTGATGGATGATAATGCTCACCCAGCTGTAGTTGTTGAGGAATATCTTGTCTTGGTTTGGAGCAAATGGAATGGTCAACTCGATCTCCAGACTTGAATCCGATAGAGCCTCTTTGGGACTATCTTGGTAAACCGGTTGCTGCTTTTAGTCTTTCTCCAGGGTCTTTAGGAGAGATGGAACAAAGCTTTCTCCGTGTCTGGTCTTTACTGAAAGACAACTTAATGGACAGTATGTAAAGTGGATTCCACCAATACATTCAAGGGAGAGACTTTTACGGAGAACTATCTCGCATGTGAGTATCGTATGGGGCGAATACCTGAAAACTCATACCATCTAAGAGGCAGCAGAATGCTAAACATCACAAACGCCATCGAGTCTCCTCGTTTTTTGAAATAGCTCTTCCAACAAAGCCAAAAGTGGATTAATCCTCCTCCCTAAGGCTTACCAGCGGCGCACGTTTCCATAGAGCTACGAGACAGGCAGATATAATATATTTTTTTAAATAACATTTTCTACATTCTCTTCTTCAAAGGCGCAATAGCCCCATGGTAAGCCAAGTTCGTCTGCTACTGACAGAGTAAGAAGCAGACATTTTCTTTTTGCGGAGTAGAGGTGTCAGTCCTGCTCCCCACGCTCTAGTCATATTAGACTGTTACCTATGATTTAAAGTTGATTTCAAACCACTGAAATATCTATCGCTCCGCCGGGAGGCGAATCCGAAATCTGCGGCACCGAGCACCAGATTGCTAGTTATTCAGGCCCATAAAATCATTACGGGTTCAGCATCGGAGCGCTGAATTTTAAGTGTTGTTTGAAATTGTAATAACTTCATATCTATACATAATTTGGAAAATGTTAATATAGCATCATGTATAAGAGCATCAGGCCCCGATTTTGATACTTTAGAGCCATTAAATGTATTTCGTATAAAATAAATTTTCTATAATGTTTATATTTTTTTTTATTCTTCTTAACACAAATGTGTTAAAAAAAATTTTGAATAAAAATAAAATAAAACTTTTCTGCTACATTTTATCGAATGCCGTCCATCTACCCTGCCATCCCTACCTCCGAGTTTACTTCTAGTTTATTTCATTTGTCACTTTACAGAGCTCGTGCATCATCCAATAAAGCAGAATCGAAAGTAAAACAACAGGGAAAGAAAATCTGCCTTTTATTAAAATCTTTCCTCCTTCTTCTTCAAGTTCTCTCCGAAATAAGGAAATAATAAAAAACGAAAGCGAAGTGATAACGCAAGAACTGCAATCGATGGATTTCGGATAATAATTGCTTTCACTCTCTCTCTCTCCCTATCGACGTTTTCGTCAAGAGTTAAATATTTAAGAACCAAAGATACAAAACAATAAAAGGGAAAAAGGAAAGGAATATTTTTCTTTTCTGTTTTTCAATTGCATCGTTCGAATTCCTCGCGTCAAATTCTTGATTGATATTTTCAAACCGATTCTTAATGTTTCGTACAATGGTTTTTAATTCTTTTTTTATTCATATCGGAATCCTTTTCTCCCCTAAGAAGATTAGCGTCAATAGTATTAAGAGTTGGAAATCTTTATCGACACATCGCGTACTAGTAATAACACTAGAGAGATGCGTTTGAATGCATTTGCTCCAAAAAAGTATTTTAATTTAAGATTCTTACTCAATATTTCAAAATTTAAATTGTATTTTTATTGCTTTCTATTTGTTGGAAAAGTTTGGAATGCATTCGTTTTTAGTATTTTCTGAATTATAATTGACACTTATTACTTGGCTATTGCACTTGACGATGACATGCTTTACATCTCAAAAGAAAATACCATAATTTCCGTCACCGATTATATGCTAAAATCCTAAATCATTATCCTATTCTATTAATCCTATTAAATCTTATGCTTTTGGGTGGCCGGATGGGCAATTGGATAGCGCTCTGGCCTTTGGTAAAACAGGCTTTAAGTTCTACTGCTAGCGGTGGCATGGGCATTTGTTAGTGGTGCGGAATCCCCGTTAAACTGCGAGGAGCCTAATCTTCAATGACGCATGGTGGGCGAAAACCGTCTACCTACTAGCAGATTCCGAAACAGGAGATGTTTCCTTTTTAAATGGTATTGTTGTCAGCCCTGCATCTAACAGTTTTATTAGCCAAGAAAATATGGTTTAAATTGTATTCCAAACAACTACAAACATCCATAACACTGCCGGAACTCATCACGCAGGAATTTTAATATTCTGTACAGTTAAACGTATTTCGCATAAAATAAATTTGCTGCAATTGTTTTTTTATTGTTTTTAAAACAAATATGTTAAGATTATTTTTGAATAAAAATAAAATAAAAATCTTTCTGCTACATTTTGTCGAATGCCATCCATATTTTTCAGACGGGCCTACCTCCGAGTTTATTTCATTTGTCACTTGACAGAGCTCGTACATAATCCAATAAAGCAGACGCGAAAGTAAAACAACGGGGAAAGAAAATCTGTCTTTTATTAAAAACTTTCATGAAGAAGGATGAAAGTTTTTTCTTCCTTTAAGCTCTCTCCGAAATAAATAAATAAATAATAAAAAATGCGAGCGAAGTGATAATGCAAGAATTGCAATCGATGTTTTTCGGATAACAATTGCTTTCACTCTCTCTCGCTCTCTCCCTATCGACGTTTTCTTTAAGAGTTAAAAATTTAAGATCCGAAGAAACAGAACAATAAAATGGAAAAAGGAACGAAATATTTTTCTATTTTGTTTTTCCCTTGCATGAGTCGAATTCATCGCGTCAAATTCTTGATCGATATTTTTAAACCGATTCTTAATGTTTCGTGAATTGGTTTTTAATTCTTTTTTCGTATATATCGGAATTATTTTCTCCCTTCAGAAGATTGGCGTCAATGGCATTAAAACTGGGAAATCTTTATCGACACATCGCGTACTAGTAATAACACCAGAGAGATGAATTTGAATACGTTTGCTACTGAAAACTATTTTAATTTCAGATTCTTATTCAATACTTCAAAATTTAAAATGTATTTCAGTGCGTTGTTTTCTGTTGGAAAAGTTTGGAATGCATTATTTCCTGTTTTTTTCTGAATGATAATTGGCTATTGTACTCGACTATGACATGTTTTCTGTTGGAAAAGTTTAGAATTCATTCTTTTTTAGTATATTCTGAATTATAATTAACACTTATTCATTGCCTACTCTACCTGATTGTGCATGCTTTATATTTAATAGAAAGTACCAAAATTTTCTTTACCAAATATATACTAAAATCCTGAAATCATTATCATTAAACGCTATTGTTTTTGGTCGGCCTGAAGGCCAATTGGCTTTCTAGCCTATGGTAAAACAGGTTTTAGATTCGAATACTGGCCGTGGCATGTATGTTTGTGAGTAGTTCGGAATCCACATTAAACTGTAGGTCCCGGTCTAATTAGCCTAAATTGTGCACAAATTGTCCGTAGAGCGCCAATCCCAATCTTCAATGTTGTAATAGCCCCATGGTGGGCCAAGACCGTCTGCCTACTATTAGGTTTCGAAAAACGAGAAGTTTTCTTTTTAAATGGTAAGGTTGTCAAACCTGTATCCAACAGTTTTACTATCCAAGAACCTACGGTTTAAAATGGATTTGAAACCACTAAAAACATCCATAACCCTGCCGGAACTCGATCCCGAAACCTGTGGCACCTAGCGCCAGAGATCTAGTCACTCAACCATCAATGCTTTGTTTATCAATGTAATACTTTCAACCGTCAATGCTTGGGTTTAATGCTTTTGAACCGTTAAATGTATTTCGCATAAAATAATATTTCTTAAATAATATATTTTTTTTATTCTTCTTGACACAAACGTGTTAAGAAGAATTTTGAATAAAATAAAATACAAACTTATCTGCTACATTTTATTGAATGTCGTCCATCATTTTCAGACGGCAATACCTCCAAGTTCATTTCCAGTTTATTTCATTTGTCACTTGACAGAGCTCGTACATAATTCAATAAAGCAGGAGCGAGAGTAAAACAACGAGGGGAGAAAATCTGCCTTTTATTAAAAACTTTTCACCTTCTTCAAGTTCTCTCCGAAATAAATAAATAATAAAAAATGCAGGCGAAGTGATAATGCAAGAATTGCAATCGATGGATTTCGGAAAATATTTGCTTCCACTCTCTCTCTCTCTTCCTTTCGACGTTTTCTTCAAGAGTTAAAAATTTAAGATCCAAAGAAACAAAACAATAAAAGGGAAAAAGCAACTTAAAATATTTTTCTTTTCTGTTTCTCCCTTGCATCGGTCGAATTCATCTCGTCGAATTCTTGATCGATATTTTCAAACTGATTCTTAATGTTTCATGAATTGATTTTTAATTCTTTTTTCATATATATCGGAATTATTTTCTCTCTTAAGAAGATTAGCGTCAATGGTATTAAAACTCGGAAATCTTTATCGACACATCGTGTATTAGTAATAACACCAGAGAGATGCGTTTGAATACATTTTCTCCTAAAAATAATTTTAATTTAAGATTCTTATTCAATATTTCAAAATTTTAAATGCATTTCAGTACTTTGTTTTCTGTTGGAAAAGTATGAAATATATTTTTTCCTGTAATTTTCTAAATTATAATTGGCACCTATTTATTGGCTATTGTACTGACGATGTCATGCTTTACATTTAATAGAAAGTACCAATATTTCCTTCACCTATTATATGCTAAAATTCTGAAATCATTATCATTAAATACCTTTATTTTGGGCGGCCTGATGGCTAATTGGCCAGCGTTCTCGCCTTCAGTACCATAGGCTTCAGGTTAAATCCTGGCTGTGCATGGATGTTTGTTAGCAGTACGGAATCCACGTGAAACTGTAGGTGCCTGCCAAATTAGACCAAAGTTTGGGAAAAATAATAAAAGAGCGATAAACCAAACCAAATCTGCTCCAGGTCGCTGAAAGAGGGTATTGCCCTCCGGGAGGACGTTCAGGGAGAACTATCTCGTATTTGCGTATCGTAAGGGAGAAAAACCTGAACTGAACGTATAAAAGTATTTTAATTTAAGATTCTTACTCAATATTTCAAAATTTAAAATGTATTTTCCTTGATTCGTTTTCTGTTGCAAAAGTTTGGAATGCATTTTATCAGGTTGTTTTCTGAATTATAATTGACACTTATTCATTGGTCATTGCACTTGAAGATACCATGTTTTTTAACTTAAACAAATGCACACCCAGAAACATAATGGTGAACAAGAATGTACACCAGAAAACATAATGGTGAACACAAATGTACACCACGAAATGTAATGGGGAACACCAATGTACACCACGAAACATAATGGTGAACACAAATGTACACCACGAAATATGGTAAACACAAATGAACACCACGAAAAATAATAGTGAACACAAATGAACACCACGAAAAATAATAGTGAACACCAATGTCAAATATTCCTTGAAACTGGTTTTCAAAAATGAAAAAAATCTTTAACATAAGTGAAACGGAGGCTCTGTCTTCGCTAAAGGAAACAAATACAGTAAAGAAAGCTGAATTTTGGTAAAAACATATCACTCTCATTTAATCAGTAAAAATTACAGAAATATTTTAGTTATTAAAAACATTAATTTTACTTAATGAAAATCATCAGCATTTAAGTGCTGTAAATTTTGAAAACTGAATTTTTTATTTGTTGAGAAAGCTTTCAAATTCTTTTACTTTGATGTAACATATAATTATATGAATTTAATCTGAATTGACGGTATTAATTAAAATTTACTAGTGGAGTTTTTGAATTTGATAACAAGATTAAAATGTAACTGCTAGCAAAGTCCTTTAATATAATTGATGGCTGGATTTCCTGTCACAGGATTACGTAATTATTGTTAAACCAGTTTATTCCAAGAACTATTTCTGGGAGTGAAATTAGGCTCAAAAAGGATATCATAGTCACGGTCAATAATTTAGAAATCACCATCATCGCCCCTAATGCGTTGGTGTGAAGATTAAAATTTCATAATAATCTTCTTTTGAATTTTAGCTGTGAAAAAACTGTTCAATATTTTTATCAAATTACATTCCTAACAGTTCCGTTTATTCATGTAGACGGCACAGCCATAATCACGGACTGAAATTTTGTTTTTGTTTCACATTAAAAATGCACATTTTGTTACAAATTAAAAATGCAAATTCTGTAACAAATAAAAAGTGCAAACTTTTTTTTTTCCTAATGCAATTGGCAAACACTTAGATAGTTACCGTTTATGCCTTAAGGCAAGCGCAGCACCGACGTTACTCACTTAGCACTACCCCGTAGGGGCGTGTAGCTTGAAGATAAGCTAGGGACGTGGAGTAACAATATCCCCGCACCGCTCTACGATCTTGTTAGACCGGAACGTACGGTTAAAAGTGGATTCTGAACCATTATAAACATCCATGACACCACTGGGACCCGAAACCTGTTGTACTGACCGCCAAAGCTCTATCAACTCGGCTATCAAGCCCAAAAAAATGCAAACTTTGTTACAAACAAAAATGAAAATTACAAATGAAATAAATCTTGCAATATTTTAAAACCGGGTTTTAAGGTAAATAATAGATTTTAATTTAAGCAGGATGCTTTTATTTTAAAGCAACAAATACAAAAATATCACTACAAAATCAGCCCATAAACTGGAATAAAAAGAAACGAAATTGAGTAATAAGCAAATTGAGTAAATCTTATTCAATACTTAAACTTAACTTATTCAATACTTAAATTCTAATCTCCACATCACGTATATCAAAAATAAATTCAGAAATGGAATAGCAGAAATCTTACCTCTGATTAATAGACATTCTACGAGGAGGATCGGACAAGTAGCTGTTCAATTGAATTGCACTTCTAAGTCATAAACTTAATACGCCTTTCCAATTTTCTACAAATCTCACATGAATTGCCTTAATTCACAGCAAAATAAATTACTATAAGAGATATTGAAGCCCTATGATATATGAGGAATAGTGAATTTCATCGTGTTATCAAACTTCAAACCAAATTCACGTCATCGAAACTATATGAAATAATTTTTTTACAATATTCTCAACAACGCTGATTATAAGCAATATCTTCAGTATATTGAATATATGTAAAATATATTAAATGTAGTAATATATATTAAATATAGTTTACAACAACTACAATATACTGAGTAATATATGTTTAAATATGCGAACTTCTCGTATATACCATATACTTTATATACCATATACCATATACTTCATATACTTTAAGATATTAAGTATAATTGATTGAAGCAATATATACAATCTCTCGCTAACTTTCGAACTATCCAGAACCATTCAATTATAGTGCCGCCAAGAACTTTCTAAATTAAGCAAAAATGCACTTATTTAAATTTTGTTTTTCTCACAGAAAACGTATCTTTTTACATTATTATTTCTCCCATTTCAGTCTTATTCCAGCTAGTTATAGTTATTTACTAATGTAATTTATATGCATTTTTAAATATTTATGTATTTTGCTTTCAAGTAAAAGATAGCAGGCTTCTCTAAACCTGCATCTACTTCCTACTCTGTATTAACTCTTTGGAACAACAATGCATAAACTCTCAAAGTGATAACACATGGGATTTCAGCTTACGAACTATTTTATTTCGCAAATGATTGTTTGAATGCTGCCACTTTTGAAAATGCAGCTCAAAAAATCATTTCTTTTCCAAAACAAAGATGCGTCGGGTTTCCATTTTTCACATGAAGGATATTTTTTCGTTTGAAAGATTGACATGCTTTACGTCGGAGTGTCTAAAATTCTTACATCGTTTAGAGTACATTTAACTATGTTATTTATGCAGTATTTTTTACGTACATTTGAATATGAAACGAAGGTGACAAAAGATTCGGAATGAAAAAAGAAATGTGCTCTATAACATGTTGTTGTTTCTTCAAGTCTTTTTTCCACTTGGTTGACAGCAATATCTAGACCAACTTCAAGAATCCGTGGGGTCTCATGGAAGGCGGGGAAGCAGCTTCTGTTGTCATCGACGACCCATAGGTAGAAGTTTAAAAATCTAAGACCCGGACAACTTAAAAGACCTAAAGACTTAAAAGTCTAAATGACTGGAAAGGATCTGGATCTGGCCAGTTAGTCAGACAAACGAGGTAATATGTTGAACGTCACAAACGGCATCGTTTCTCCTTGTTTTTTGAAACAGTGTCTACAACAAAGGTGCCAGGGATTGAACTTCCGCCCTAATGCTCCGCGGCGGAGCTTGTAATTACTGAACCATGAATCGTGCCTCTATAATATGTATTTTGTCTGACTTGCGGCTCATTGGAAAAGTACTGAATGTAGAGAAACGTAGGTAGACAACACGAAGACTCATGCTACAATCCGTGACACTTATTGATTTCATAAATTGTATTGCGATTTCGAAAATGTGTAAAAAGTGTCTTGCATATATGGTTAGACTGCGTGATAGAATTTAGGTTCCCTTCGTACTATATTCAAATGTAGGGCAATTAATACTAATAATTCTGGAAGCCAATGTCTTCTTTTTATCTTCAGGTAAATTGAGGCTTACTGAAGTTACAAAATGCTTACAATTGTAGCATTAAAATACTAGAAATGCTTTAGGCTTGTTCAAGCAGAAAGTGAATGGATAAAGTTGCGCCTTTAGTTATACACTTCCTAACTTTTCTAAATAAATCTGCAGGGAAATTAGGTAAAATTTTAATGAAGTTTCTTATCCTGTCGAATTGGATACTCAATATTCAGATTACTTTAAATATAAATAAACATGAATAAGTGCATTCTTATTCAGGAACTATATATCAGATATCTTAATTGTGCTATCCTATAACGATAATCATCCTTTTCAAGATGTTATTAGTAATTAACTTGACCTAATGGATAGAGCTTCGGGTTACCGGATTCGGAGAACTGTGTTCAATATCCAAGAAGCAAAGATTTACTTCCGTGTCTATGTCTTTGATTGGCATGATTAATCTAATGACCGATCTAATGATCAATCAATCTAATGACTGTTCTATTGGAACTAGGAAAAGAGGAGAATAATAAGAACTCATTGTTGGCTTTCGCACAAAATTGTAAAAGGACAATAAGCGTGCAATGTAACAGTTCCTTCTGTGACACAGCTTCAATAACATTAAATCTTCTGCATATGAGTCATTTTTGTGATGAATTACCTGATCACAAAATAACTGGATATTGAAACCAACAACCACAGTTACTTAACCAAAGCATTAATACATAACACTGAATAGCACAGAATGTATACTTTTTAGTTGTAATTCAGTATTTCGTTATCCTAATTTAAAATTACGCTTATTTAAATTCATTTCGAACAAAATTTATTAAATTCACTATTAACTCAAATAATCAATAAACACTCATTTTTAAAAGTTTATATACAGTGGGGTGATATAAACTCATGTCCATAAATTAAGGATAATGAAGTTCAGGCAAAGAAAGAGACAGAAGCAAAACAAATTTGACTTATTTGTAAAGTCTATTTATTAAACAAATGGTAAAGAGCAAAAAAGATGCTATATGTTTGACATAATTAATAAAAATTGCGATTTTTACTCCTTGGAGCAAATTTCAAAAAAGAACCTATTGACAAAAAACAGTATAACATGGTTAGTATGATGGTTAATATGGAGTATGTCGCCCGGACGATGCAATACAGGCCTTACAACGCCCAGGCATGTTGAGTATTAAATTATCAATCTGATCTTAGACGCCGCAGGAGTGCCACTGGCCTTCCCGAATTAACGGGATTTCAGTGTTGGTTGCACAACTACGGAAAGGGAGGATTGATAAACCACTCTGGGTATCGCAAGCAGCCCTTTGGCTGAGTTCACTGTTGTTAATCAGTGATAATCGCTAGGTCCGTTCCGCTTTGAGAGTTGTCTGGTGCATATCAACACGTCAGAACGGCTCTCAATCGTGAGGAGTTCTAGGAACTCTTGCTTTAGGCCTGTTTGAGTGATTCCTGGCGAATAGCACACATTTTATGGCCATCGGCAGCAATCACTCTACTAAAACTACTTATAGAAATCTATCATTAAATTATAGAAAATCAAAACAAAAATTAGACAACTAAGAGACAGATTACTGATATTTACATATGTACAATAAAATTGTTAACACAATTATTTAAAGGAAATGGTTGTGTATGGTAATTAGTATTACACAAGCTGTTAGGCGATATAGATACAATAATAGGTTAAGAACATGCTTTTTGTTTCTATTGTGTAATGTAGTCTATATTATGGGTTACAAAGTCCATCACTTTAATAATTTTTTCCTTTATTGTTTTGGAGAATGCTGCATTTTGTGCCCAGGTTGCATATGTATCTGGATTTGGTTGGAGAACGTGATTTGAGTCTGTTAAAGAGCAGGAGAAGAGATAGTGTTCCGGCGTGCCAGTTTCACCACAAATGCAGTTGTCCGTATCTTTAATATTGAACCTGTATAAGTACGCGGGGAAGGGACCATGTCCCGTTACAAAGTAGTTTAGATATGTATTTATGGACATCTTCGTTGACAATGTTGGAAGAAATTGATGGGTTCTTCTTCCTGTAAGCTGAGTGTCCCACTCTTCTTGCCAGATCTTGAGGCTATTCAATTTTAGTTCTCTTTTCAGTAGGCTTGTTGGGCCTTTTAATTGGGATTGATGTATTCTTTGCTTTGTCGCTTCTTTGGCAAGAAAGTCCAATCTGATCTTGGGGAATATTACACCACTCATCAAGCAATGCCCTTCGAAGTTCCGGTTGACAGGTGGGAGGGGGTCGACGGGCTGCAATTCGTCGGCCAAGCATATCCCACACATGCTCTATTGGATTCAAGTCCGGTGAGTATGCTGGCCAATCCATACGGGTGATATCCTCCAATTGAAGGCATTCGTCTACAATGTTTCCACGGTGAGGACGGGCGTTGTCATCCATAAACAGAAATTCAGCACCCATGGCGCCCCGAAACAAACGTACATGTTGTTCCAGAATGACATCCCGATAGATATGGCCTGTCATCGTTACACTATGAACATGCAGGTCAGTTCTGGAACGAAGAATAATTCCTCCCCAAACAAGCCATCCTGCACCACCATAACAGTGTCGTTCAATGGTGTTCTCTTGGTGGTGACGGGTACCTGGCGCTCTCCATATGAAAGTCCGGCGAGAACCAGACTGCAAACTAAACCTGTACTCCTTGGAAAACATCACACCAGACCACTGTTGCGGTATCCACAATGCATGCTCTCAACTCCAGGTTAATCGCAGGCGACAGTGAGTTGCGGTAAGTGGAGCACATCTGACAGGCCTACGAGCATATTGACCAATGTGCCCTAAGCTTTTGTACACGGTCTGCCTTGAAACTGTCGTACCGGTAGCTGAAGAGAGCTGACGAGACAGGTCTGATGCTGTGCTCCGTCTGTTTCTTTTGGCAGTAACTGCTAAATACCGGTCCTCATTAGGCGTTCGGGGATGACCTGTGCTGTAACATCTACTCACATTACCATCATCTTGGAATCGTTGCCAAAGCCTGGAGATGACACTCTGGTCGATTCCATGTTCCTCGGATACTTCCAGCTGGGTACGTCCACATTCCAGTCGTCCGATAATTCTACCACGTAAAAAATCATCCAAATGCTTCCTTTGTGCCATAACTATGCGGTTATTGCACTGAAAGGCTTTCATAGCGCTTGTGAACAATTTTACTTCTGTCCCACCATTCCTTATATACCCCTCTCTTAGAGTTGAACTTCTGTGTGATTCTGAATTATCCTTAATTTATGGACATGAGTGTATTATTAGACCCATATCAGTAATTGTGTTAAAAGTCACTTACTTGTAGTAAAAGACGACAATAATACATCTTTTCATTAAATTTAGGTGTGGCATGGACTGAAAATATTTAGCAAATAGTGTTTTAGGAATTGGCAACAATGAATTATACTATTTACGCACATGTGCACGTGCATAAATAGCAGGTATTTTTCGAATTGAGTTTTCCTGACTAATCTTTACTCCATTTATGATTTTTTTTCATTTAAACATTTATTGCTGATTACATAATAATATGTTATATCCATTTATTAATATTTTATATTAAATATCATGTTTAAATGTAAAATTTATAAATTTTTTGTTGTTTTGAAGATATGCATAAAAAATTGCAAATTGCTGAAATATGTGGTTTGCTTAAAGCAAATAGGCTGTCACAATATGAAATAGCTAGTGTTGTAAGAGTGTCAAGAATTTCGGTAAAAAACATTAAAAAGAAAATGTAAGGAAACATTTACAATGCAAACTGAGAGAGAAATGGCACAAAATCCCCACAAAGAAAATCCATAATACGTGGCTAAAAAATCAAAAAATGTTTTAAGCGCGTGTTAACTAAACATATGAAAGCTAGAGATATTCAAGTTTTGCAGCGTACTGTGCAATGACGACTTTCAGAATTTTGTTTGATGGCGAGAAAACCAGATCGCAAGCCAAAGACTGCTCAGATAATAATTAAAAAACTATTGGAATGGACACATCTAAACATTTCAGTAGAATATTGGAAAATGGTAAATATAAATTGCAATAAGTAATATTATCTATCAGTTTTATGAAAATTTATGTATGTATTAAAGCATATTTTTCTTTTTCCATAGGTTTACTTTTCAGATAATTCTGTTTTCCTAATCATGGCTGATAAGTCAAAGTGTATAAGAAGAAGGTCTGGTGATTTGGTTTTGCTTGCCGTTCTACTGTCATCTTGTTCCCACGTGGGCTAAACAGACCGGGACCTGCAGTTTAAAGTGGATTCCAAACTATTGCAAGCATCCATGGTGCCAGCGTGACTCGAACCGAAACCTGTGGTACCGAGCTCCAGAGCGCTAGCCACTCGGCCATCAAACCTTAGAATAATAACATCCTGACTGTATTGTTCCGACGGATAAACAGGCTACATCTATCATTTGGCTTAGGATACATTTTAGAGATACTAGTCCTCTTTAAATTATGCCAGGTACTATGATACATGACCAGTACAAAAATATCTTAGAAGACCGACTCTTATCTCAGCTATCTGAATGGAATGGTAAAGCAGAAGAATTAATTCTTATGCACGATGGAACTCCTTGCAATAAAGCAAAAACAATCGGCAAGTTTTTAGCTAACAAAAACATCAATTTGTTCGACTGGTCTGGCAACTCACCGGACATGAATCCAATAGAAAGTGTATGGGAACTCCTGAAACGTGAGATCAGTAAAGCAGCAAAGACAACAAAACAAGAGTTCATAGAGAAGAAGACTGACGTCTGGCATCGTAATGAACACCTTCAGGAAGTGGTAAAAAGTTGTTCAGATAGAATGTCGCAAAGAATAGCAGTTCTCATGAAAGCAAAAGGATGTCACATAAAATATTGACTTTGTGCAGATAAAACTATTTTCGCATATTTATTTTTCATCATAATAAAATGCTTTTAATCAAATAAATATGTTTCATTTTTTAGTTAATAATTAAATATTTGAACACCACATGTGAATCCATGTTAAAATTTTTAGCAATAAAAATGTAATTATAGCTTATATATTTATCAATGGTTCTAATAATAATGCAGACGTTTTATTTGAGGCTTTTATGATGTTAAGTATTATTTACTAATCATTTTAATCCTACATTTGATTTTCAAAACATTTCATTTACAGTTAATTTAGAAGTAGCTTTTGCAATAGCGAGTGGTATTCATATGAATACATCGAAAATCGAAATTATACAAAAGTAATAACAAATCTGATATTAACGGAATAACTTCTGTTTTGTTAATTTAACTATTCATAATAAACGAGTACGAAAAAAATGAATATGACTCTTCCGCTATATATTTAAATGATTCCAGACTTATTTATAATTCCAATGGGGTTAGTTTTTCTAGAAAATGTTAACCCATAAATATTTATAGATTTTTCCTAACAAAAAAAAAATACTATCACCGAACAAACCATGTAAATACTGCATTTTTTATACATAATGGGAGTTTAAAGATGTATTCTTTCTTCATCATATCCAAATTTGACTGTGCCAATTGGATAGCGCTCTGACCTTTCGTACCACAGGCTTCAGGTTCCAATTCTGGCGGTGGCATGGATATTTGTTAATGGTTCGGAATCTCCATTAAACTGTAGGTCCTGATTTAATTAGCTTAAACTGGGCACAAAATGACCGTACTGCGACAAACCAACAAACCTGCGACAAACTCTTCAATGGCTTCAATCGTCTTCTTACTGGCAGATTATGAGACATGAGATGTTTTCTTTTTATGGGGTAGGGTTGTCAGCCCTATGCTCAATGCTCTACAGTCGCATTAGACAGGGACCTGTGATTTAAGTGGAATCCGAACTGCTACAGGCATCCATAATATGGCAGATACTCGAATTAGAAACATGTGACATCGATTGAAAGAACGCTGGGTAAAATTAATATATTAAAAATATGATGTTATTTGAGAAATTTCGAATTAGCCTTGACAAACAGAATTCGAATTAAAATTTCGAAAATAATTATTATGGATATTTCATGATATTTATTTAGAATATTTTAAGCTTTACCATCGTTAATTTTGTCATTCTTTTACTTGTTGTTTTCTTTTTGTCTATTTACTTGTTGTCAGAGAAGACTGTTGAAGTTTTTGTATGATTGTTGAAATGTGATAAACGAAATTCTATTATATAGGATTTGTAAAATATGATTTCATTCGAAAAGTATTTGCGCATACACCAAGGGCACAAAATATTGACTGCACTAGCATTTTATCCATTTGGTAAACAACATAAATTCTCTCTTAGAATACAAGAATTGAATTGTACACAGAAAATTGTCGCATTATTTTAAAATAAATTCCGGCATTTTATGTGTAATCTTGAATTTCATTTCTATCAAATAAATAAAAAATTTGGAGAGTTTTTGGGTGGGATCCAAAAAGTGAGCTTAAAGTTTTTATAATCATTCATTTAAATATTACTATTTATTTTGTAAATTCTTAAATCAATACTCTCAATCAAAATTATTTTTTCTGTGGAATTTCCCTCTCAGTACGATTGATAAAAATTAATTAAATTAATAGACAAGAACATGAACCCCAATTAATAGACAAGGATATTATCAAAACTTTAAATTTCTAATTTTTTCACATTACTGATTTTACATGTAATTTCATTCAATTATAGTAGAATTTAAATGTTATTTTTTTTACAGTATGTGGCAGTATTGTTATTTAACAACAAATTTTTAAGTAATTCCAATAATGTAATTTTTTTCTCGGCTAATCAAATTTTTAAATTGTAAAAAGGTGTCAAGAGTTATTGACAATTATGCTAAAACTGAAAGGCAATAGCAAATATTGATAATTTAACAAATTATTGATAAATAATGCTTTCTTTTTAATTGACTGTTCAAATTGTAGAAATATTGATAAATATTATATAAAGATTTATTATCTTCTGCCTTAATATGTTTGTAATATATTTGCAACGAGGCCTTTAAATTATCTCTCACAATACAGTTCAGCAAATACAGTCATGTATCACAGAAGTGAACATATACGGTCAAAAACGTCATTTCTTTATGTAATTATCAAAATTAAAAAGTTGCAAAACATTTTATATTGAAATATAAATTGAGTTCCCTCTATTTATATAAAAAAGAAAAACTTCAAACTTGTAAATAAAAAAATAAATCCATTTAATCAAAATCACGTAACGTGTCACGTATTCATTAACACAAAATATATACTTCAAGGAGAATGAAAAATTAGCATAATTCAAACAATTGAAAATAATTTAATGTTGTAACATTTAGCCTTGTTAATCAATCACAGCTTCTAATCTCTTAAGCATTGAAACAATGCGATTTTGTGTGGTATTTGGCATAATTCCAGACCACGATTGCAACAATAATGTTTTTAAGGAATCTTTATCTCGCATTTTCTAAATTCTACTGTATTTTACTAATCTGTATATTCTGTATTTTCGTTATTATATATTTTAAATCTTTTCCTTGAGGCTTTCCATGCGTGTTTGATGGGATTCAAATCTGACAATTGAAGAGGTGGATGAAGCTGTGCAAATACTTTGTGAAGAACTTGCCTATTTATTTATACACATCTTAACGTTGCTAAGTAAAACTTCAGCAATGTTTTTTATTACTGTTTAAATAAATGTAAAATTATATGGCGGTGGACAATATCGTCCCCTTGTATTTAAATATTTGCAACATCTATTTTACAGTTTTTGGCATATTCTAGCGAGTTATTTTGGTTTTTATCCCTTACTATTATAAAATCTTGACTAATTTATAAAATGTGACGTTGATCTAAACTAATTTAATTTAACTAAACTAATTTAAATTGAGTTCCCAATATTTATGTTAAAGAGAAAACTTCAAACTTGTGAATGAAAAACAGTTCCTTTAATTAAAATCATGCAACAAACAATTTACATACACTTCAAGCAAAATAAAAAAATAACATAACTTATATAACTGAATATAATTTTTAGCGAGTTATTTTGGTTTTTAACTATTATAAAATCTTGCTTAATTTATAAAATGTGACGTTGACCTAAACTAATTTAATTTATAATTTAATAAATATTTTTATTTTAACAGGTATATGTTGACTTTTGTGACTGACTGTATACAGAGATTATGAAAAGTATTCATGCACCTACATTTATAATTAAAAATCGTCTTGGAATAAAATGTTTAAACAAAACTAATTAATATAAATACATTTATTTGATATTTTGTTTTAATTCAAACATATCAATTGTTCGTATAATTAGATAAAGAAACATAAAAGGTTGTTTATCCAATTGTGTAAATAATATTCGTACGGTCAAAATAACTGACAAATTTTGCAACTAATATTTGATACATAAAGTTTAAATGCATACAAATACATAATTTGCAACTAATATTTGATGTTTTTTGTTTTTATATTAATTTCCAATTTTTGTGACATGGATTACAAGAGTATTGAAGTAATTGTATTTGATACACCGTTCCATTTTTCGGAAGAAATTTTAAATCAGATTTACTAGAACTATAACTTAATCTTAAAGCGTTATCTAAATCATAATAATAATGTTTAGTGGGCTTAAACCTGGCAACTGTTAAAGGAGTACAATAAATTGTGGCTTGCTATATAACAATTAAGGTTAATATATAGTGCTGAATGTGTGAAAAAAAAAATTCGTGGAAAAAATATTGATTATTGAATTTTGTACTAGATTGCAAATTATTTTTAATATATTAATTTACACATTATAATTCGTGACCCCATCAATATTCATCAATTTCCTATATCATAGGCACTCATTCAACCCCAAGCAAGAACAGAACCTTCCTATTTTATTATTAAAAATTTCTTTGAAGGCTTTTCTGTGTTCGGTTTCTTCAACACATTCATCGCTCCAACATATGAAAAAAAGGTTAAACCAACTCACCATCAAAGTTCAGAACCGTGTTGTAGCTTTGTTTATTTTTTTCAAAAACTAAACGTAGTTTACAATTTTTGAGCCACGAAATATTTTCTTCTTACAACTAAGCCTGAAAAGCGTGTAAAACAATTTGTACACATTCATTTTTAAAATTATTTTAAATAACGCCATGGCAAGCCTTCAAATTTGATCCATCTTAGTGTTTTTTGAACTTTAAAAAAAAAGTATAAAGATTTTGACAATTATTTTAAAATTCTAAGTTCAAATAGTTTTTCTATATTCTGATAACTGTTCCAGTGAAATGTCTCCTTATTAAAAGATAAAAACATGTTTTTTCGTTATAAGTTGTCACTGTGCGAATACTTTCAACATTCAATGTAGCGTTATGTCCAATAACATATGAATTTACACATTAATTTTAATAAAATATTTTAAATGGTCAAAATATTTGGAATGTATTATTAAATAAATATAGGCATATAACACAAATTTCTGATAGAAAAATATTGTTTCATTTACAAATGATTTGATTCAAGTATTTTGGACACCTTACATCTTAGTGTATCATCATTGCATTCAAAGAATCACCTTAAAACCCATTGATTCAAATAACATCCGCTACCTTTATAAATGCGTCTATAACTAAAATTCAGTCAAAGAATCCTCTTAAGAATTTTGGGTACAAAATATTTAACTTTATTCTCATTCTTCATCCAGTCTTCAAAGACAAAATGGACGAAATTCTGAGACAGACTGGTCTTTTATTCCTGTTGTTCATAACTTGGTATTATATCAGATAGTAGGTCTAATTATGCTAAAGAAATATAAATTATTTTCAATATAAATCAAGAAACAATGAATTTCAATTTTTTGTTGAATTTGCGTGAGGATTTAACAAACATCTGTAGTTAACAAATTTTTATAAATCAGGGTATAAATGATACAATGATGGTCAAAGTTTGGCGTTGATGTAGTTTGGAAACATTTGGCCAAAGTAACGACTTAATTTTATTAGATTATGTGACTGAATTTTGAAAAATAATTATAATTTCAATGGTATTTTAGCTAGCAGTATTTTCATATCTGTTAGTTCCACATGGTATTGTTGTAACAAAATATACTGGATTTTTTTACGTAGTGTAGGGAAATGCGGGGTTAGGGTGTACGTTTTATAAGAAGACGTAAAACATATTATTTACCTATCTCAATTGGAAATTTTGACGAACTTAAAGAACGGAAATACGGCAATTATCCAGATTGTCAGTTATCAGTTACTTACATAGAATATGGTTGAAAAGGGTACAACAAGAAATATATGTTGCACGGGAACAATACGGTGTGCATTGAAATACTCTAAAAATTATTAAAAATATATAATCTTTTATAAATTTCATCACTTCAATCATTTGTTTAATTCATAAATACCATGAACCAGGGACCTGAGAGCAGTTATTTTCATATATATCAAGCAAAAGGACCAAATGCATACAATGCGCAATGTAAGCAAATATATTCATTTTTTATATGATCTTCCCATTTTCAATAAGTGTAAGTGAGAAACATTTTTACCTATCTTCAATTCCCAGCTCTAACAAAGTGAGAACGTCCAAAAACCATTAATAATGGAATGCAACACATCAGTTGGGTAAAAGTTCTATGAATAATAAAGGTTTGGTTTGTCACTCTATGGTCATTTTATGCACACTTTAGGGTAATTAGAACGGGGGGATCTACAGTTTAATATGGATACTAATCCACTAAAAAAACATACATACCACCGCCAGAATTCGAATCTGAAGCACGAAAGACCAGAGAGCTAACCAATTGATTATCAGGCCGCTGAAGAATACAGGGACAATACAGTTCAATAAACACTGCTGCAATTAAAACTTTTAGTGGTGCAAAATTTTAAACTTTAAAATATTAAACTATTAAAACTTAATAAATTTAATTAGTCAATGTGACTAAACTGAAAAATTGGTAAAGAACTTGGTAATAAATAAAAATCACATGCTATTTACATAATAACACTCGTGTAAATAGCATACATTTACACAAAATGCCATAATAAAAGGTCTAAACGCGTACGGGGTTTAAAGCAAATTGTACGACTCGATGTATTGCATGCGATTTATGGCGCATGTTTTTAAACGTAGTAGGAATCGTGATAATTTTTTTTATTTACATTACGTATCAATAAATGAGTGTGTTTACAAAGATATTTAAAAGTATACATAGATTTTCTGGACCATGCTAATACAAAGTATTTTGTATTAATTTTGCTTTAAAGACAAACTTTTATTTTCTTAATATAACTTGCAAAACATTTACTATAAAAAATTAATATTTCACCGTGCATATTCAATAACACTTTTTATAACAATTTAATAAAACATTAATTTAACTTAATTAATTTTGTGATAAAACTTCAATTTCCTTTCTAATTTAATATTATCTCCTAAAATTAAATGAGACAAATTTATTCAAAAATCAAAGTACCTTTCTTAAAGTGATTTTAAATATTTAAATTATTCAAAAATCAAGTCATATCTATTACTTTTTTTTATATTATATTTTTTATGGATGCAATTTTAGGTACCTAAATATAAAAATTTAAATTTTATTAAAAATTTAAAACAAACGTCAGAAATTATAAAGTTAAAACAATGTGATTAATTACACACAACAAAAAAAATCTTCGTTTCGTAATCTGATAATGAAGTCCAAAAAGAAGCACACGTGAGTGAACAAAAATAATTCTGTAGCAAAATTTGCGAAACTCTTAAAAAAACAGATTTTAAAAATTAATATCTTTTTCGATGAGTAATCTCTTCTTCAATAAAGAGAAAATACATTCCATCGAAGAAAATTTCGAAATTATTTGTAACAAAGTAATTAATTTGGGGTTCATTACTTCAATATGTATATATATATATATATATATATATTTTATTTTTCTTGTTCTTTAAGCACTAGAAACTTAATCGGCTTTGGATCTCTTTGAAATATTTTGCAATTTATTTCTTGTTGCATTATACGTTGTAGAAAAACCAATTCACCATTTACAAGAAAAAATGTAAATCAAAAGTAAACCATTTTAAAAGACTTATTATATTTTCCTTAAGCCTTTTAAAAAACTAAACGTGCAGTTTTCAATTACGTGTGTAAAGGAGAAATACGATATTTAAAAATATTCATTTACTTTCAGTTAAAAGTATGCTTAATTTTTCAGAATTATTTAAAAGTTATTAGTTATTATGAAATATTTATAAATCGATATGTAAGTCTTTCGCACGCTGTGCAGAATAAAATAGAATTTAAAAGTGTCTAGTTTTGATTCTTATTGTTAAAAGAAAACTCCTGTTAAAAGGATAATTTTACATGCAGATATTTATTATTTTTCTGAATAAGTGTTCTGTTTTAAAGTTAGTAATTTAAATATTTTATTAACATTATAAAAAAGTGGTAATGCATTTATTAACACACACATTACTTTAATATTGTGCTTGAAAAACAATTTTAAATCATTAAATGCTGTTAAAAAAAAGCTATTAAAATTATCTGCAAGTTCAAGATAGTCCATACAATATTGCTACATGAATCCATATATATGACTTTAATAGTACTAGATGATCGACGAGCTTGAGGAGTGCCGTAGACCAACAATTTCTCATCAATAAAGCAGTCGTATCACGAGCTTGGAAAGCCTCCAAATCACAGGACTATATAAAAGTTTAATTGTAGTCAATCCAGAAAATCAACACCCATGTATATACAATTTATTATCCTGCAGGCAACAAAAATATATATCAGTAAATGATCAACAAAGCTCAGCAACTGCGTAAGACAGCAAGACAACAAGCCTCGTGCATTATTGTAATCAGACACATTTATACAAATGGCTTAATACCTCACCATCCTAAGCGTTGCATCGTATAGACAGTTGTCCAACGTTGGCATTGTTTAGATTGTTACAAAGACTAGGTATTACATTCATGGAACTACATCCTTTTTACAGATGAGATCGTTTCTATGTCACAAATTATTATTATTTCGTAACATGAGGTAAATAAACCATCAAGGACATTTTGGCGTTCTGGCCTGGAGAGTCATTTTGATGAACGAGCGTTTTGAACTCAAGGGTTTTCGATGTATGCACTATTACCTGGAATTGTTATTATTAGTGAGTGATATTTGGCCACTTGAAATCTTTTCAGAATTAACTTCGGTACAGACTTCCTTTTTATGGACGATAGCACCCATTTACTGCAAACTCGTGATTACTAATGAATTTCTACAAACTGAAGATATCAGTAAGACTTAAACGAAAAAGACTTCACATTAACTGTTAAAACTTTTTTTTCTTTCAAAGTCTTCTGTTATTCAAGTAGATGATTCATCAGTTTTTGACTTTAAATCAGATGTTTATCTTTGGTTTTCCTTATAGTTCATAGGAGTATAAGATATTTTTAAAATGTTTTTGTAATCGTGTTGATATGTATTTAGTAATATATTTTTTTTTTTTTTTTTTGCGTTTTAAGGCAAATTTAATAGTAGTACTTATATGTTTCATGTTCTGTAATTATATTTTATATATACACTGAAGTGACAAAAGTCATGGGATAGCAATATGCAAATTTTCAGATGGCAGTAGCATCGCGTAGAACAGGTATAAATGCGCAGTGCTTTCGCAGAGCTTTCATTTCTGTTCAAGTTATTCATGTGAAGAGGTTTTGACGTGATGATGATCGCACGACGGGAATTAACAGACTTTGAACGCGGAATGTTAGTTGGAGCTAGACGCATGGGTCGTGACATTTTGGAAATCGTTAGGGAATTCAACATTCCCAGATCCACTGTGTCAAGAGTGTGCCAAGAGTATGAAATTTCAGGCATAACATCCCACCATGGACAGCACAGTCGTCGACCGCCTGCACTTAACGACCGAGACCGGCGACGTCTGCAAAGAGTCGTAAATTCTAACAGACAAGCAACACTGTGTCAAATAACCGCAGAAATCAATGTGGGACGTACAAGGGAATTGTCTGTTAGAACTGTGCGGAGAAATTTGGCTTTCTTGGGCTATTGCAGCAGAAGACCGACTCGAGTGCCTTTACTGACAGAACGACATCGCTTGCAGCGACTCTCGTGGGCACGTGAGCATATCGGTTGGTCCCTAGATGAATGGAAAACCGTGGCCTGGTCCGATGAGTCCCGATTTCAGTTGGTAAGAGCTGATGGTAGGGTTCGAGTGTGGCGCAGACCCCACGAAGCCATGGACCCAAACTGTCAGCAAGGCACTGTTCAAGCTGGTGGTGGCTCCGTAATGGTGTGGGCTGTTTTTTCATGGCATGGACTTGGTCCTCTGGTGCGACTGGACTGAACATTGACTGGAAATGCTTATGTTCAGCTACTTGAGATCATGTTTGCAGCCATTCATGCACTTCATGTACCCAAACAACGATGGGATCTTTATGGATGACAATGCGCCATGTCACCGGGCCACAACTGTTCGCGATTGGTTTGAAGAACATTCTGGACAATTCCAACGAATGATCTGGCCACCTAGATCGCCCGACATGAATCTCATCGAACATTTATGGGACATCATCGAGAAGTCTGTTCGTGCCCAAAATCCTGCACCATCAACGCTTTCACAATTATGGGCGTCTATAGAGACAGCATGGCTCAATATTCCTGCAGAAGACTTCCAACGACTTGTTGAGTCCATGCCACGTCGAGTTGCTGCAGGCCGACACGATATTAAGAGGTATCCCATGACTTTTGTCACTTCAGTGTATATGCTTATTCGAATCGTTTGTGTATTAAGGCTTTCAGTCCCTTCGAATGTAAATTAGCTTTGATCAAGGAATGACCAATTGATTCCGAAACACGCCCATCACTACAGTTGCGAATATGAGAAACGCGCTATTGTTACCTTTGTGTTCTTTTAGAAGTCTTTTCGAAACTTCAGAGAGCAGGTGGTCATACTGAGGTTGCATTACCACTTGAGAATAAGTTTATGATAATGGCTGAGGGATAAGATGTCATGAGACGTCACTTATTTTTGACGGTTTGCCAAAAAAATTGAGTAGTTTGGCGACGATGAAATGATAAGCCTGTTTAGACAAAAGTTTTGCTAAATGGTGCTTTCGCTGGAGAAATCGACCCTTACCTCCAAACTGACTAGACTCAATTTCGAAGTGATTAAATGTCGGAATCCCCCCTCCCCTACATACAGCAATGAATAGACATATAGGCACATCGGCGGATATTAAAATGAAATCCAACCAATAACGGAATAAGGGTGGGAGATCTTCGTATTACTAAAATGTCATGATGATATCGAAGAAGATTTAGTATGAGTGTGAAAGGGTCAGACGTGAACTCCGGAGCAAGGAGTATACAAGTGAAAAGGAAAACTCATCGATGCCGAGCCTCGAACTCGGAGATTTCTTGAGAGCGCAAAAATCAGGAGAAGTAGATCCCTGACGAAATTGATGCTGCTGACAGTCTAAGAATGCATCCCCTTCCCTTCCTTGTGGCTAATGCATCATCATGCATCGAAATACAGAATGGGCTTAGCATTTAGATGAAAAAAAGTAGAAATAACTGTAACTGTTTGAACTTTATTATATTATGACTGGGAGAGGTGGTTCGCAAAGAACACAGTTATTTGTATAGTAACACAGGACTTTTGAGATTTTGTGGCCATGACTTTCGTGAAAGACGGGTAAGTCTTTAGGTAGCTTTAAGGAAAGGAGCCTAAAAGACTTTTATAAATATATTATGAGCTAGTGTGGGTTGTTCCCATAGGCAGGATTCAAGGCTTAAATGTTATTACTTGTTTATATTATGTTTTTATAAAGATATTTTTTTGTTTGCATGTTTGCAAATCTGCTATCTTCTAATATTAATCTAATTTAAATGAAGATTTGAAATCTCATATCTAATTATAGGCACTCGATAGTGTAACAATTTGTTTTTATTGAACTTGTATGTTTAACTATAATATTAGCATATGGTGTAGCAGTACTATCTATCATATTTTGCTGCATTTAAATGAAGATATTTTGAGGAATGTTCACGATGATAAAATTAATTATTATCCTTATGGTGTACTCATTATGTTTAATTTATATGATTAAAGTTAAATATTTATTAATCTAATCAATCGTTTTGCTATATTTCACCTGCATGTAATCCTTCTGAAGTTTATATAAGTCTCTGAAAGCTTTTCGAACCTGTTAATTCATTTATTTCGAACCTGTTATTGTGGAATATATTATTTGAGTAGGGTTATTGCGAAGTTTGAATTATTACAGAATAGATTAATGTGGGGTATTTAGTGTGGGAGTGTGTCAGGCGTATTCTATCTAGGTATTAGGTATTAATTAGTTTAAAATACAAAGCAACAAAGGTGTATTTTAAACTAATTAGTACCTAGTATCAACGCAACGTTTATCAACAAAGCATCAATATAAAAAGATCAACGTTTAGTTACTCTGTTGCTTTGCGAACAACAAAGCAACAGAGTAACTAAAAGTTAGAAGTTTTCTATAATTCTACTTTCCAGTTTGTCAGTATCACAAATTAGAAACCGCTAAAAATAATGTTTCATGCGTGCGTCTAAAAAAAAATGTGCCAAAATGCTCAAAAAGCAAAAAAAAAAAAAAAGTTTGAATCTTGAAGCAAATAATGCAGCGCGCATTGAAATTGTTGTAAAAATCTTAAAAAATACGTTCAAGTTTCTTATCGAGTAAAAAATTGCATGTTTTATTTGAATTATTTTAAATCCCTTTTTAGAAATGTAAATGTACTGTTTTATGAGCTATGTGCAATTTTCTGCTATTCGCATTGATATATTAAATTAATATATCAATCAAGAGATATAAATCTATTTTGTACAGCGAGCTCTCCTTGAAGAGAGACGAACTAGATTGTGCCAGGCTCTTTTTGACATCAAAGAAGCAAATGAAACAAGATGCAATCATTAATCTCCACTGTCTGAAGTAGAGTTGGCTGCAAGCCCACATTTCCAAGTACTCCTTGGTATTTATTGCTACTGGCTGCGGTGAATACTTACTCGATAAAAATCTAGATTGGTAAGAAATTACAAATAGTTGAATATCTTGACGTTTGCATGACTCGCTATTGATCAGCACAAAAATGTCCCAAAAAAGATGTAGATGTCCAACTCGTTAGTAAAGTATGCAGCTAATATGGTTCGAAGAGCAGTTTCAATAAGTAATTTGTGTCCATTGCTGTTATCGTGTTCATAAATGCAGAGATTTGATGACAGGATAATTATACATCAGAAATATTAGAGGAGAGTGGGGATACTTGCTCATATGGGATAATTGAAGAACTCCTATTTTTTATAGCACATTAAATTTTCTTTCTAAAGTTGGCAACATGTTAGCATATTTATAGTTCGGCACATAAGAAAAAGAAATAATATTCCTTTGTGTCATTTTGAAAAAGAATTGGGGAATAAATTTTTTCTCTTATCTGAAAAAAATATTCATGACAGTGATTTTTTATATACTTTTTAGTCAAAATTTTGCTTAAATCTGCAACATAATAGCTAGATTTAATAATTATAAAATCTTTAATAAGGCTTCTCTGAATAATCACGATTTTGCCTACAACATGTTTCACATATGGTAGTATCACTAGAGACACAGTGACAAGAATTTGCTTATCTTTCGCAATATATATCAACATATCGGATTTTCACAGGCAATATGGTTTTGAGTGGTATTTAATTTTATTCTCTCGCACCCATTATTATCAATATCAGTCTGAAAAATGATTAGTAAATTAGTGGCTAAGCATATACTATCAGCTGCTATGCCAGACCTCCTTTGGTAATATGTGGAAATGAGCTGACATATTCCCACTACACATCCAAAACAGCCTTCATTCTTTCCCAAGGTGTATAGCAGCAGTTATTGGCCATCCGTGATGATTACACAAGTCATCGCACTTTTCGTATTTCTCATATCATAATTGCTTTCGTATCGGGTGCCTTAATTTAATTACAATTCCCTTTTGAAGTTATTACATTATATATATATATATATATATATATATATATATACATATATATGTATAATGTAATATATATATATGTATATATATATATATATATATATAATTATGTACTTATTATATATTCGTATTATTTATCATTTTGCATGACAGTAGCGACAATAACGTACAAAGCGAATATTCGATTTATTTGGTTTTCCATGTGAATTGCATTACATTAATCATAATAAAAAACATATTTATGACTACTAAATAAAAAAGATAATAAATATATTTTTATCTGAGAAAAAAATTATCCTGGCTTTTTTTAATTAAAATAATACTATATGCACCTGTAATTTTTCATAACCACATCAAAATACTGACAACAATAACAAACAAAATATATATTCAGTTGATTTTGTCATGACAAAATGAAAAAAAAAAATAACAATGATAATACACTGGTGGAAAAAAAATCCCAACACCAAGAAAAAAATACAATTCACTGTACTCCAGCTGCGCAGTCCTGTTTTTACATTCTTTAATATATTTTACTGCAACTTTATTTAATGCTTTCGTAAAAATGGTTCTTGGATATAATGATTTTTTTTACTGTATACATAAAACAAAAATATGTAATTACGTAAAATATATATAATTTGAATGATACAAACTTTTTTAACTCGACCTTTTTTAAAGTATATAAGGTAAATGACTGACATAACAAAGTAACAAAAAACAAATATAATATTAAAACGTAATTTGATAATTACTCATTCTAATGTTTAATTTAACGTTTTGAAATTTGAAAGATGTTTAATTTGTCTTTGTTTGATTGCTTAATTTGTCTTTGTTTGATTGTTTAATTTGTTTCATATCTCATTGGATGAACGATAATTTATACATATGTTTTGCTGATGGATGTATGTGAATCATACATTAAGTATTATTATATTTATTTAATGTTAATTTCTCTTGCATCTGTAATAATCTATCTCTGATTGATGATAAGCCTTACTGAAACTTGGCAGTTTGCCATAAAGAGACGACATACTTAGTTATTTTTTCATTCTCAAGCAGGGACAGATGTTGACCCTTTCATTCTATCAGAAGTTAATGGTTGACCATTCAGAGGTCGGGTGGCGAAGAATACATCTCGACACTATTATGAGTAGAAGTTACGAAAATAAAATTATCTCAAACTGAAATTGATTTAGCCTGTTTTTCATGTGTTAGAGAGACACAGTACGGCACTTGATACTCTCTCTGCAAACATTTACACTCTTCAAACTTTCTTGACACAACAAATGAGTTAAAAAATACATAATTTTGTGCATGGATCATAGCTGCTGTACCTGAATAGTTGTTGAAGTAATTACACTTAATATTAAAGCTGATCTAATATTGACTTCAGATGCATTATTTTAATATGCTTTTATTTCCTGTATTTTTAAAATAGATAATAAGTCCTGAAGCACTGCGGATTAATGATTTTGCTAAATTTCATATTCATTTTCAATAGAAAAATTTCTTAATCAGAATTTTTCTGATTTCTCCTTAATTTTGAGAAACTGTGTTTTAAAATAATCTATAAATATTAGTAAATAAATCTAAATATTAGTAAAATAATCTATACATATTAGTAATTTGAGAAGGAATATTAAAAATAGTTGAAAAGAAACAGTTGACTTATTATTTTTGCAATCTAGGATATTTAACTACATACTGAAACAATTAAATATTAAAAAATTCAATTTATTTATTTCCATCTATATCGTATTACCCTATTCAGTAAAAAAATTCCTGTCTCGAAATTTGCCTGTATGCAGACGGCCGTGGCCCACCATAGGGTTATTGCATCAATGATGATGATGATATAATTTTAAATGAAATTAGTATGAAAAAATGAAGTTCAAATTTATTGGTCGTATGTGTATGCCGCCCATGTTCTACACGAATTTTAAATTTGATTTTCTTTAATTTGCAATATGATCTGTAATAGTCATAAGCAAATGGTGCCTGTTTTATTTGTTAGGTATTGTGAAGCTTTTGTTGCATATGTCCCTATCAGTTAGTGTTTCCTTCTACATTCACAGCTTGATTTCTTCTAGTACGATAAAGTTAGAAAATCGTCTATTGCTCTTTCTGAGTAACAATTATCTGTCTTCAAAATTCACATATGTCCTAATAGGACTGCCATTTTTTTAGTGAAGTAAAATTTTCTTACAGCGATTAACCCAATATTAGTACATAATATCTTCACATGTTCCATTTATACGTTCGTGACATATTCCTTTTCAAAAGACAATATTGACGTACGAAAATTGCATGTAATCTGCAGAACAAATATTTTGTAATATTTTAACAATCTGTAATTTTTTTAACAATCCTTCCAAGACCTAATGTATCGTATAAATTTCATTGCATTGAAATTCTTGCAAGATATTGATGTAATAAGTAATAATTTCGAATTCCCATTTTGTTTTCTACAAAAAAAGAAGCTTTTTTATATAAAATGAATGATACTTTTTCATAAGTTAAGGATGTTATCATAACATATCTTCTAAACCTTCAATTTAATACTTATGTTTGTAATTTCCCATTGGATATTTCAATCTTTGGGATTTTTTTTTAATAACTCTTAGTACCAAAACTCCATTTCAGAATTAGTACGTTTGTATGACCCCAATTTTGTGAAAAATTATTCACAACAAACTATTCAATTTAACAAATAAAGATAATGTGATAAATAATTGTGTAATAATCAATGTATTATATGTTTAAAAATGTTACAGAAATTCTTGGCTTGAATTATAGACCATTACGTAGAATCTGTAAATATTTTTTTGAAAATTTCGGAAATTTACCCAAAAATGTTTTTTTGGAAGATAAAAATTAGAGTTAGCCGGATCAGTAGCTGAGTGGAAAACAGTTATAGTTTGAATGCATGGAGTCTGACGTTGAAGTTCATACAGAAAAACTCACTATTTTCAGAAACTTTTCTAATGCAGCTGGCAAACACATAGACAGCTTGGTTTTGAATGCCTTAAGGCAAGCGCTGCACAGACGTTACTCACTGTGCGTTACCCAGGGGGCGCGTGTAACTTGAAGATAAGCCACGGGCGGGGAGTAACACTGCCCCCGCAACGCTCTACGATCATTCTAGATCGGGACCTACGGTTTTGGATTCGAACCACTATGGCAGCCTGGACTTGAACCCGAAACCTGTAGTACCGAGCGCCAGACACGGCCAAATGGATTTTCAGAAACTAGACGATGTATTTTCCATCAATAAAAAGATAATTATGTGTAAAACTTATGTATATTATCACGTTATTCAACAATAAGACTCGTTATGACACACAAATGGACAATAAATAACATTTAGTTCGGAATTTATGAATAAAGCTGGCTGTTATGCATAAATAAAACAAGCTGCATGCCTATAAAAATAGAAACGATAGTCTAACGAAATATAATAATAATAATAATAAAAGTAAAAAATTGGCAAATTAAAAAAAAAAAAAAAAAAAAAATTGCCTTTAAAAGTATAGTTTAAAATATGTTTAAAACTTTAAAAAGTCGTTGTAATGATTTGAAGCAGAAAATCATTGTAAGTGCAACAATTTTAATTTTTTGCTTATTTGATATTTGGGGATATATAAATATATAAATAGTACTTTTTCGTGTGAACAAAATTATTATTTATGTTTGTAGTTTATGCAAAAAAAAAAAAAAATAATAAATAAACACTTCTTTAATTTTTTTAAAATTATATCTTTCAAGATTGCGATGATTTATGATGACACTGCAGTTGATATTACTGTTTTGCTTATTTCTGAAGATTTTAATCGCATCACTTTTCAAACACTGGTTTTCTTCTTATAAATTGATATACTTTTTCAAACATTCAATTTTTAAATTATTTTCATAGTTTTACAATTAAGAGAAAATTTAGTACAGTGAAAGTTCAGTTAATTCCGTTATTTGCGAAAAATTCGCTTTGGTCTGTTTTCATTTACCATGTTTTAATATCAGGATGATCGTAAATTATTACACTGCAATTGTTGGTGTTTGTAAAATAATGCAAGCAATATTTAGGCTAACGCCTGATGTCGCATTCCATTATCCAGAATAAAGTCAGGGCAAAATAGCAGAATAGAGGCTGCTGGGATTTGGCGCCCCAAATTCTTTTAGCCAAAGTGGGTCAAGGAAAGGGTTGTGATTGTAAGTGCAGTGAATTGCAAATAGCAAAAGAAATCCACATTTGGCAACTTATAAATCACTTGGAGCCAAAAAAGTCTCCAAAACCAAACAGCCTTTATTTTGCGATTTGGCCCCAAATCACGGGCTTTCGATCACAGATTTGACCCAAATTTAAAACATGTCTAATAAGTACAAATATTTATCATAATATTTAAGATAATCGCCTAATATATGCACTTGAAGGAAATTTCCAGGGAAACGGAGCAGTATCAATAGTTACAACTTAATAGAGTCGACAGATAATCATCTAAAACAAATTTTTCTTGAAATACATCACATCTTCAATGCTTTGGAATGCTACAATGACAAATTAAATTATTGCTGAATAAGATGCCTGTGAACTTCGTGAGAAACATTTTGTTGCAAAGGATGTGATAAACAAACTTAAAAATTCTTCAAAGCTGCTGTTTCTTTTGAGAACTACTGAACTCTAACTTTGTAGGTATGTTTTTTTCCTAATCAAATTATGTAGGATTATTAGAATTTTATGAAATATATTATTTCGTTATTATTTTTTTCTTTTTTATTGTTGGAAGTTCGACATAGACATCCAATTTCCCGTTTTTATGACACGCAAGAGAAAAATGTGACCCTAAGTAAATCTTACATTGAAAAAGTTTTTCCATAATGGATATTAAGAATCCTCAAAACATCTTACGGTTATCCTGCATTTCATATATAGATATGAAGCTTCGCCACTTTTATCACATGAAAAGTTTATATTTTCCCTATTAACTATTCATCGAAAATGTCTGAAGCGCCATCACTTATATTTATTACATACATTCTTCTAGAACAGCCTATCTAATTCAGATCGCCACATTTCATCACTGATAAAGCCACCAATGCAGAAAATAATTTAGGTATGTAACATTCATGACATGTCAGTGGCTTTCCATAAACATGGCCTTACCAGCAAAATCCCCCATTACAAACTGGATGACATAAAGAAAGAAAAAGTGCTATCCATTTATTCATCTTCGCTCCTCTCCTGCAAGAAATGTTGAGATGGTTTTATTACCCGACAACCCTTTTGATGGATGACGCTGAAGAAGTTCGCAGATGAACAAGCGTCAGCCTTGTATCACGTCAATCCTTGTTAGAGATACCGGTGCGACATGGGGGTAAAAATGATTTCTGTAGTTTCACTTATGGCCTGGAAGAGTGGTTGGTATTCAAGAATTAATGACTCCTTCCAGTCTGTCAGCGCGTTGGAAGTAAATAGTGCAACGATTCATTTGCGCAAGCCTCATCCAGGCTTTTTATGTAAGTGATGTTCACATGTTATCAAGATGTCGCAAACAATATAGGTGGTTTTCAAAAAGGATTATAAATAAAAGTCCAACGTTAAAACATACATTTATTGGAACAAATGTATGTGATTGGCATAGTAAATTAATTTATCAAAAATTAAAAGGGAACTTACTATAATCCTCAAAAAAGAAAAAAAAAATGGTTTATAAGATTTTTGGTTTATTTTTAATTCTACACGGTCTGATGGCCAATTTGCTAGCGCTCTGGCCAATTGGCCTGGACTTATTGGTACCACAGGATTCAGGCTTGAATCCTGGCGGTGGCATGGCTGTTTGTTGGTGGTTCGGAATCCACGTAAAATTGTAGGTCCCAGTCTAATTAGCCTAAAGTGTGCACAAAATGACCGTAGAGTGACAAACTAATCTTGATTTTTTTTAATGTGTACTTTTTTCCTACTGCATTGGGAAACATATGAAAATGCGTTTTTACGAAAAGGAGATGCAGGTTAAATGTTTATTTGCATGCTTGCTTACCACCTTATAGTATAAACATCCCACTCGCGTAGCCTCTCTTATAGTTGACACTCTATTTAACACATCATCTTTATTCAATTGACTAGATCAGTAAAGCTCTGTCCACCGCCCGCTGAAGTGTTTCTTGTGATCCCGTATATCATAAATACCTTTGCTTCAAAATATAACTGATGTTTTTTCAGAAAATACTTTCAGATATTGATGAAAGATTAAATCGGCTTTGGCTCATCATAGCTCGGCTTTGGTATCAGAAAAGTATTTTATTTAGTTTTTATCCATTTTATTGCCAACTAGAATATCAGTTTATTTGCCTATAACCTGAATGCACGATGCATATCTATCGAATTTTTATTTTTACATGGTTTCCTTATACATTTGCTAGAAATAAATTATATGCGTTTATTAATAGATAATGCTGTAAAATATGCAGCTTATTTAGATCAATTAATAATTGTAAAAAAAAAAAAAACGTTATTTTGCAAGAATATAGAAAAAATCGAGAAATTGAAACTAACTGATTTATCGCTGGGAGCTTTGTTCAAAATTAAATCCGAATATTATAACACGAATTAAATAGTCATACGAAGCATGATATTATTTATCACAGCGCTAGTCACTAGGTCATCAGGACCCTTTTTCCATATGCACATTCCTGGAATTTTTTTCCTAATAAGGCTGGCAGTACAGACAGCTATCTATGCCGTAAGCAACGGCTTTACCGCTGTTACTCATTTAGCACTACCCAGGTTGTATGTGTAGCTTGAATATATGATACGGACGCGAATAACACTACTTCTACAACGCTTTATGATTATATTCCGAACACTACATGCATCCATGGCAACGCCGGAATTCGAAACCTGTGGTGCCGAGAGCTAGAGCGTTAGTCACTAGGCCATCAGGACCCTTTTCTATATGCACAATTTGTATAATGATTAACTAAAAAAGCATGATACGAAACCCAAAAGACGATGATAAACCAACGACTCATATACCTAACGCTTGAATGAGTATGGTAAATCCATCAACCGGAACAGCCTTTTTTTAATTAATAAGATAAACAGGTAATGAGCTATTTTAATGCAGTGAAATGAATAAAATTTTGATGGAAACTACGGTCATGCTTTTTTTTTTTTTTTTTTTTCATGACGAATGTCGCTATAGCTCAATTATGCGACATTATACGAAATTATTGAAGATTACTCAATTATGTGAGATATCGTCATCCAGAAGTGGAATAAAATGTTGAAATATATATAGCAAATGTAAAAAGATTCGCAAAATATATATAGACTGGTCAAAACAATATCAACTCTTTGCAGCCTTCAACATGCAAAGTATATTAGTTATAGAGTCTACATAGAATCTCGCTTAAGACGAATCATGTGTAAGGTCAATCTCGAATATATTGCCATAGAGCGCGTTCACGTTCAGTTTAGCTTGATCATAATCCCATCAGAATCGTCCGAACGGATGAGTAACGACTTAATTGGCTGAACCGCTGCAGCAGCCCCTTGAAATCATCGTCACTTGTCAGCTGGCGTGAGGAGTGAATCGTTGAGGACCGGCATATTGCGCTTTGCGTTTAGATTTTAAATGCCATGGACGCACTACGGGCAGCAGATGGCACCTCACTGCTGAATAATTGCGGCAATGCTCAGCAGAATTTTGCTTTTTTTATTAAAAGCTTGCTTCAGAAATTCAGCGTGAATCTTATAGCTGCAATTTTTATGTAGCGAACAACTCATGCAACTAATTTAACAGTTCTCATGGGAGAAGCTTTTAATAAAAGATAACCCATTGCAGTTACATCTTTCTTAAGTGAGTATACTTGATAAATACAGAATAGATAGATCCAGACAGTATGTTGATATACATATAAATTCAGACAGTACGTTGGTATACAGAGAGATCGAGACTATATAGATATATACAGATATATCCACCAGTATGTAGAAGCATTGTCATAGGAGTATTCAAAGTTTTATCCCTTACGACAGTAAATGAGGCACCATTACCCTTAAAAGTATTCTCAGAAGGCATCATTGTCTTTTTAGCATCTGTTAATGGATTGTTTGTGATAAGTATGTGGAATCTTTATTGCATAAAAAACCTTCAAAAATCAATTTTTCTGCTTTAAGAACGGAAAAGTTTGTTTAACTATTATGCTACTTATGCAATAGCATATATAATGCTATTCGTTGTCATTATGGATAAAACAGGTCAAGATATTGGTCAATTGAAATTAATAATGTTATTCTGTGTCTAATCCTCAGCGTCCGTCAAAGCGTGAAGGACACCCCATGAGTAATCAACTCATGGATGGAGGGATCTGTTGTGATGGAGCGCCTGCAGGTAGAAATTTTCTTCACTCAGTGTAATTGAAGAAGGGCAGTGCCTTCCAGGATGACTTTTAGGGGAAACATTCCAGCATTTCCGTATCGTATGGTAGAAAAAAAAAAGGAAAACTCTCACCATGTAATCTGGCTAACGATGCAAGAGTCTAACCATCTCAAGAGGAACACCATCGCGTCTCCCTTTTTTGAAATAGTATCTACTACAAACCCGGAACTTCAGCCCTAATGCTGATTAGCGGCGCTTAATCCCGAGTCCCGCTTAATATAATTTTTATTTATAATAATGAAGCTCTACAAAAACAATAATTTGGTTGAAGAATCTTAGGTAGTTTTATAAAGATTTATTTAAGTGTTTATTGCATTTTGAGTAAGCATTAAAAGTTTAAATGGTAATAAACTTTAAAAACAAAAATAAATTGCCTTTGCGTTACCCAGGTGACCTTTTAGAAGAATTTATAGCTATTTAATTCTTTAATTTTATACTTATTATTTAGTGAAAGTAATTTAAATAAATATTATGTATAAGTAAGCTTTTGAAAGAAGTTTAAAAAAAATACACAATGCAGTAAAATTTGAAAAACAGAAGGTAGGCAAGAAAACCACGGATCCCTTCTCCAAAACAATACCCATAATTTTATGAGTAAAAAAAACCCATGAAATATTTTTTATTTGAGATGTGTATTTATACAAAACTCATAAAATATAAATGATATTTAATTTTATTTAAATGTGATAAATGTTTAATGAAAGAAATTTTAACAGTAAAAAATAAATATTTATGGCTCGTTCATGGAAAAAAATAATAATAATAACTACAGAAGAATTTAATCGTACAATAATAAAAATGGGGAAAAATAGGGAAAAAAATTATGGAAAAAAATCAATTTCAAGAAGATTTATTGGTTATGTAATTAACAATATTTTTTTAAAGATAATCGAATAAAACAGAATGGGAAATAAAGAAAAAAGTAATACTTGATGAGAAAAGTTTTTAATAACTATAAAAAATTCGGAGAACGAAAGTAAGAACAATTTAAAACAAAAATAAATCTCGGTCCTATAAATCTTCTAAAAAAAACATTTTATAAATTACTGTTTTTATACTAAATCAAAATATTGCTGCTTGTATCACAAATTAATTATTAATGATGCTCGAGTTCACAAGCTCCCAGTTTAATTCAAAAGAGTGCGTGAAAAAATATTAAAGTATGAAAAACAACAAGAATTTTTAATTTTCCTCTGAAAGTCAGGACATAATTAATGAACGCACTAACAGTTCTCTCTCTAATGTAGGTAATGGAAGATCCAAATTAATTATTTGGAGCATTTGATATAGATATGCTTTTTAAAACTCATTTCTAAACTAAAAAAAAAAAAAAAATAGTTTTTGAATTATCTCATCCGCCTCAACTAATGCGTTTAAATATATTTTCATTTGACAACAGTATAAAAAATTGTGGATAAAAAAAAAAAAAAAAAAAAAAAACTGTACAAGACAAAGTACTCTTTCTAAGAATTCCAAACGATCGAAAAACGGTAAGAAAAAACTGCATAACAAAAGTTGTTTCTTGAATCATTACTCTGAGATTCCAGATTAAATAATTCACTCTTATAGATTAAAAAAAAGTATTATCGATAATGCAACAAAGAAAAAAACCAGTTTAAACAAACTTTTCCCTTTTTAAATACTCTATTTATTTATTCTTCTTTTCTTTCGACTGTAAAAATAAAGCAGGTGTTTTTTTTTTTCCGGTATTTTATGCATCAAATAATAATTAATCATTTCAGCTGTTCTCAAAAATTTAAATGTCCACTTTTTTTAACCCCATTACGATCTGTCCTAAGTATAATTCATGCAAAAAAAGTTCTCTTTAAGTCTGAAACAATCTTTGAAATTGTGCTGCAATGTAGCATTCTCAGGTAAACTCTTGTGATGTAATATGTCTGGCAAAAGTTATTCAATCGCGATTTTATGCTGTTCTACAGACATTTGATTAGTTGTGTTTCAGTATTGAAAAGATTAGAAGCAGATGCATGTTATTTACTGCTTACAACCATTTGTATTTACTTCCAGTCATTTAATTGAAAAGGAGTTGATCATTTAGGTATAAAAGCAATGCATTGTAAGATGATCTCAAACGTTCTAGTGAATAATCGGAGAATCCCAGTTTTGATTAAATCAAATCAAATTTTAGTGTGAAAATATACTTGATTTTTTTTATAAAAAATAATTAACTTGATAAAAATGTATCGTAATGATGATGAATAATAATAATGATAATTATCATTGTTGATAAAGCATCTGCGTGCTATTTTTTGCTTACAGCGCTTTGTATTTACTTCCCTCTATTTTATTCGAAAGGAGTTTAACATATAGGTCTAAAAGCATTCCATTGTAAAGTAATCTAAAACATTTTAGCTATGAATCAGATAATCACAGTTCTGATTAAAATTAAATCCAATTTTAGTGTGAAATACTACTGGAATTTTTATGATGGAAAATAATTAATCGGTGTAACAATTATCGTAATAATGATGATAATTGATGATAATAATAATAATAATGGTAATTGATGATAACACAATTATGTGCTATTTATTTCTTACAACCGTTTGTATTTACTTCTTGCTATTTTATTCAAAATGAGTCCAGCATTAGATACAACAGTAATGTATTGTAAGGTGATCTCAAATGTTCAAGAAATGGATCAGAGAATCACAATTCTGATTATAATCAGATTCAATTTTAGTGTGAAATAGTACTTGAATTATTATAAAAAATAATGAACCAGATAAAGAAATTTGATCATAACTCTAACCTAACACCCTGACACTACAGTCCATGTTTGAACATGGCCTCTGCCTACTGGAAGATTCCGAAATAGGAGATGCTGTTTTCATTTTACAAGGTAGGATTGTCATCCCCTGCCCTAAAGACATATTTGATCGGAACTTAAGGGTTAAAGGGGATTCCGAATCACTACAAACTTTCACGGCAACATCGATTCGAACCCGAGAGCCAGAGCGTTCGTCACTAGGCCATCAGCACCCTTTCTCATGTGAAAAATTTGAATAATAGTTAATTATGGTAATTGATTGCACGAAACCCAAGCTTGGCACGAAACCCAAGAAGCGACGGTAAGCCAAAGACTCCTATGCTTAATGCTTGAATGGGTATGATAAATCCATAAATCGGAACAGCGTTTTTGTTTAATCAATTAGGTAAACATTTGATAAGTATTTTTAATGCGGTGAAATGAATACAATTTTAATGGAGACTACTGTCATGCTTCTTTCATGACGAATGCAAATTATTATAGCTCAGTTATGCGAAACTATTTGAGATTACTCAATTATACCAGATATTACTCTGTTATGTGAGATAAATATCAAATGTAAAAATACTCGAAAATATAAAAAGACTAGTCAAAACAATATCTTTGTGCAACTCATTGCAGCCTTCAACATGCAAAGCATATTAGCTGTGGAGTATACTATAGAATCTCGCTTAAGACGAATCATCTCTAAGGTCAGTTCAGAATATATTGCCATAGAGCACGTTCACATTCAGTTGGGCCTCATCACAATCCCATCAGAACGGATGAGTAACGACTTAATTGGATGAGCCGCTGCAGCAGCCCCTTGCAATCATCGTCACTTGTCAGCCAGCGTGAGGAGTGAATCGTCCAGGCCCGGCATATTAAGTTTTGTGTTTAGATGTTAAATACAATTGGACGCAATACGGGGAGCAGATGGCACATCGCTGCTGAACAATTGCGGCAATACTGAGCGGAATTTTGCTTTTTTCTTAAAATCTTGTTTCAAACAGAAATTCAATAAGAATCATATGTATGACATTTTTATATACCAAATAACTCATGCAATTAATTCCCTAGTGATAATAGGAAAATATTTACAATAGATGGTAGTGACCATTGCACACCATCACAGCTTTCACAAGTGAGTATATTTGATAGATACATTTTTTATAACGCAGCTGGCAATACGGAGACAGTTATCTTTATGGCATAAGCAAGGGCTGTACCGCTGTTACTTATTTAGCTGCACCGAGGGGGTAAGTGTAGCTTGAAGATATGATACGGACGCGAGTAGCACTACCTAAACAACGCTCTACAATCATGTTACACAGGGACCTACGGTTTAAAGTGGAATCCGGATCACTACAATCCTTCAAGGCATGTCTGGGGCTCAAACCTGTGGCAACGAGCGGCAGAGTGCTACTCATTCGGCCAACAGGACCCTTTTCCACATGCATAATTTGTATAATAGTTAATTAAAGAATTTGTTTTGTACAAAATTCAAGATGCGATCGTAAACTAAAACCTCAAATTGCCTAACGCGTGAATAGGTATTATAAATCCATGAATCGGAACAGCTTTTTTTTATTAATTAGAAAAGCAGGTAATTAACAGTTTTAAGCAGTACAATTTTGATGGTGACAAAGCTCATGTTTCTTAGATGAAGAATGCCAATTAGAAGCTTTACAATTATTAGCTCAATTATGAGGAACTATTTCAGATTACTCAATTATGCCAGATAGTATTAAATTACATGAGACATCCGCACGAAAGAATAGAATAAAATGTTCAGAAAAATATATATCAAATGTGAAAAGACAAAATAAGTAAAAACTGGTCAAATCAATAATATTATGCAATTCTTTGCGGCTTTCAACATGCAAAGTATATCAGTTATGGAGAATACTATAGAATCTCGCTTAAGACGAATCATCTGTAAAGTCAATCTAGAATATTTTACCATAGAGCACGTTCACGCTCAGTTGGGCCACATCATAATCCCATTAGAATCGTCCGAAAGGATGAGTAAGGACTTAATTGGATGAGCCGCTGCAGCAGCCCCTTTCAATCATCGTCACTTGTCAGCCAGCGTGAGGAGTGAATCGTTGAGGACCGGCATATTGCGCTTTGCGTTTAGATGTTAAATGCCATGAATGCAATACGGGAAGCAGATAGCACATCGCTGCTGACCAATTGCGGCAATGCTCAGCAGAATTTTGCTTTTTTCTTACAAACTTGTTTCAAACAGAAATTTAGCGTGAATCTTATGTCTGAAATTTTTATATACCAAACAACTCATACAACTAATTTAATAGTGCTAATGAGAGAAATTTAGAATAAATGGCAGTATCCACTGCAGTTACATCTTTCACAAGTGAGTATACTTGAAAGATGCAGTATAGATCTCGAGAGAAACACCATCGAGTCTCTCGTTATTTGAAACAGTATCTACCACAAATCCGAAACCTCAACCCTAAAGCTGACTAGCGGTCCACGTTGTCCTGAACCACGAGTCGCGATTAATATAATTTTTATTTATAATAAGGAAGCTCTATAAAAACAATTAATTGATTGCAGAAGCTTGAGTAGGTATTATAAAGAATTATTTGCGTGCATATTGATTGCAAATATGCATGTACATAAAAGGTTTAAATGTAAGGTGAGCAAGGGAAAGATGGATCCGTTGTTAAAAACAATAAACATAATTATATCAGTAAAAAAAAAACATGAATTATTTTTTATTTGAGATTTGTATTTATACGAAATTCATAAAATATAAATGATATTTAATTTAATTTAAATGTGATAAATGTTTAATGAAAGAAATTGTAACAGTAAAAAATAAATATGTATTACTGCATCAAGCAAAAAAAAAAAAAATAATAATAACTATAGCAGAATTTAATCGTTACCAATAAAATGCGGAAAAAATAATAGGGAAAAAATCAATTTCAAGAAGATTTATTTTTTATGTAATTAACAATATTTTTTTTAAAGATAATCGAATAACACAGAATTGAGATAAAAAAAAAAGTAATACTTGAAGAGAAAAGTTTTTAATGACTATAAAAAAATTCGGTGAACGAAAGTAAGAATAATTTAAAACAAAAATAAATCTCGGTTCTATAAATCTTCTAAAAAAAACATTTTATAAATTACTGTTTTTATACAAATTCAAAATATTGCTGCTTGTATCACAAATTAATTTTTAATGACGCTCGAGTTCACTAGCTCCCAGTTTAATTCAAAAGAGTGCGTGAAAAAAATATTAAAGTATGAAAAACAACAGGAATTTTTAATTTTCCTCTGAAAGTCAGGACATAATTAATGAGCGCACTAACAGTTCCTCTATAAAGTAGGTAATGGAAGATCCAAATTAATTATTTGGTACATTTGATATAGATATGCTTTTTAAAACTCATTTCTAAACTAAAAAGAAAAAAAAATGGTAAAAATATTTTGAATTATCTCATCTGCCTCAACTAATGCGTTTAAATATATTTTCATTTGGCAAACAGTATAAAAAATTGTGGATAAAAAAAAACTGTACAAGACAAAATATTCTTTCTATGAATTCCAGACGATCAAAAAACGTTAAGAAAAAAATGCATTACAAAAGTTGTTTCTTGAATCATTATTCTAAGATTTCAGATTAAATAATTCACTCTTAGCGATAAAAAAAAAGTATTATCGATGATGGAGCAAAACAGAAAACAGTTTAAACAAACTTATCCTTTTTTTAAATACTTTATTTATTTATTCTTCTTTTCTTTCGATTGTAAAATTAAAGGGTTTTTTTCCAGTGATTTATGCATCAAATAATAATTAATCATTTCAGCTGTTCTCAAAAATTTAAATGTCCATTTTTTTAGCCCCATTACGATGTCTCCGAAGTATAATTGTGCAAAACAATCCTCTTTAATTCTGAATTAAAATTGTGCTGCAATGTATCATTCTAAGGTAAACCCTTGTGGTGTAATATGTCTGGTAAAAGTTATTCAATCGCGATTTTATGTCCTTCCACAGACATTTGATTAGATGTTTTTTGGTACTTAAAATATTGGAAGCAGCTGCATGTTATTTATTGCTTAATACTGTCTGTATTTATTTCCAGTCATTCTATCCATAAAGAGTCAGCAATTTAAGTATGAAAGCAATGCATTTTAGAGTGATCTCAATCGTGCTAATGATAAATCAGAGATTCACAGTTCTGATTAAAATCAGATCCGTTTTTAATGTGAAATAGTACTTGAATTTCTATTATAAGAAATAATTAACAGGATAAAAAAAAAATATTTGAACTTAATTCTAACTCCCTGCCTATTGGACGATTCTGAAATAGAAGATGCTTCATTGATTTTACAAGGTAGAATTGTCCTACTCTGCCCTAAATTTATATTAGATCGGAACTTAAGGTTTAAAGTGGATTCCGAATCACTACAAACTTTCATGGCACCACCGGGACTCGAACCCTGTGACACCCAGCGCCAATGTGCTAGTCACTTGGCCATCAGGCCGCTTTTCCATATGTACAAATTGAATAACAGTTAACTAAAGATGCTTGATACAAAACCCAAGAATCGATGGTACACCAAAGGCTCCTGTGTCTAATGTTTAAATGGGTATGATAAATCCATAAATCGGAACAGCTTTTTTTTTATTTAATTAGATAAAAGGGTGATGTGCCGTTTTAAGCAATGAAATGAATAAAATTTTTATGGACACTAAGATCATGTTTCTTTCATGACGAATGCTAATTATAATAGCTCAATTATGCGAAACTATTCCAGATTACTCAATTATGTGAAATATTAGTCAATTACGTGAGACATCCATATCCAGAAATAGAATAAGATGTTCAGAAAAATATATATCGAATGCAAAAAAGAAACTTAAAATATGTAAAGACTGGTTCAAAACAAACATGTTGTGCAACTCTTTGCAGTCCTCAACATGCAGAGTGGAGTTATGGAGTATACTATAGAATCTCGCTTAAGACGAATCATCTGTAATGTCAATCTAGAATATATTGCCATAGAGCACTTCACGTTCAGTTCGGCCTCATCATAATCCCATCAGAGTCGTCCGAACGGATGAGTAACGACTTAATTGGATGAGCCGCTGCTGCAGGCCCTTGCAATCATCGTCACTTGTCAGCCAGCGTGAGGAGTGAATCGTTAAGTCCCGCCATATTGCGCTTTGTGTTCAGATGTTAAATGTCATAGATGCAATACGGGAAGCAGATGGCACATCGCTGCTGACCAATTGTAGCAATACTCGGCAGAAGTTTGCTTTTTTTATTACAAGCTTGTTTTAAACAAAAATTCAACGTGAATCTTATGTCTGAAATTTTTATATACTAAACAACTCATGTAACTAATTTAATAGTGCTAATGGGAGAAATTTATCATATAGGGTAATGTCCATTGCGGTCACAGCTTTCACAAGTAAGTATACTTGATAGATGCATTTTTTTTATAATGCAGATGGCAATACATCGACAGCTATCTTTATGCCATAAGCACGGGCTGCGCCGTTGATTACTCATTTAACACCTCTCAGGAGCCTGTATAGCTTGAAGATATGCTGCGGAAGCGAGTAACATCACAATGCTATTAGACCGGGAGTTATGGTGTTAGTAGGCCGGGAGTTTAAAGTGGAACATATGATACACCCGAAACATGTGGCACCGAACGTCACAGAGCTAGTCTCTCGGTTATCAAGCACCATTTGTGATAGATACAGTATAGACAGATCCAGACAATATGTATATATGCATATATACAGATAGATCCAGACAATATGTAAAAGCATCATCATGGGAGTATTCAACCTTCACGACACGTAAATGAGGCCCCTATTCTTAAAAGTATTCTCAGAAGGCATCATTCTCTTTTTTAGCATCTGTTGGTCGATTGTTTATGATATGCATAAGTGAGAAATAATGCTCATTAATATGCAAAAAGCTTCGAAAATTAATGTTTTCTGAATTAAAAACTAAAATGTTTTAATATATATTATGTTAATTATGCAATTGCATATATAATACTATTCATCATGATTATGGATAAAACAGGACAATATATTGGTCAATTGAAATAATTAATGTTATTCTATGTCTAATCTTCAGTGTCCTGCAGAGCGCGATGGATATCCGATGCGTAATTTACACATGGATGGAGGGGAATGAGAAGCCTCTGTTGTGATGGAGTACCCGTAGGTAGAAGTCTTTCTTGATTCCGTGTCGTTGAAAAAGGACGGCAGTTCTTTCCGGCTTGGACTTTTACTAGGAACTATATCCCGCATTTGTGTATCATACGGGAAAAAAACCGGAAAACTTTTACCAATTATTCCGACTTACGAGGAAGGATACTGAACATCACAAACGCCATCGAGTCCCCGTTTTTTGAAACAGTGTGTACTATAATTCCAGAAATCCGGAAATCAGCCCAAATGCTAACTAATAGCGCACGTTAAAATTAGCCGCGAGTCGAGCTTAATATAGTTCTTATTTATAAAAAAAAGCTCTACAAAAACAATAAAAGGGTTGCAGAATTTTGACTAGGTTTCATAAAGTTTTATTTACGTGTATATACATACGTGAATGTACATAATTAGTTTACGTGAATGTACATAAAAAGTTTAAACTATACTAAAATTTCAAAAAAAAATGTCTTTGCAATTTTATTATTTATTTATTTAATTTTATTCTTATTATTCAGTGAGAGAAATTTAAATAAATATTATGTATAAAAGGCACGTGAAAGAAATTAAAATATATACATATACACCGAAGTGAAAATATGAAAAATGGAAGTTGGACAAGGGAGCATGGATCCTTTCTTCAAAGTGAATATCCATAATTTTATCAGTAAAAAAAACCAGGACAACCATTTCAATCTGAAATGTGTACTTATACAAAGCAAGCAAAACATAAATGCTATTTAATTTTATTTAAATGTGATAAATGTTTAATGAAAGAAGTTGTAACAGTAAAAAATAAATATTTATTACTCTTTCAAGCAAACAAATAATAATCATAACTACAGCAGAATTTAATCGTACCATAATAAAATGTGAAAAAAATAATAGGGAATAAATATCAGGGGAAAAAATCAATTTCCAGAAGATTTATTGGTTATGTAATTAACAATATTTTTTTAAAGATAATCGAATAACACTAAATTGGAGGTAAAAAAAAAGTAATACTTGATGAGAAAAGTTTTTAATGACTATAAAAAAATTCGGTGAACGAAAGTAAGAATAATTTAAAACAAAAATAAATCTCGGTTCTATAAATCTTCTAAAAAAAACATTTTATAAATTACTGTTTTTATACAAATTCAAAATATTGCTGCTTGTATCACAAATTAATTTTTAATGACGCTCGAGTTCACTAGCTCCCAGTTTAATTCAAAAGAGTGCGTGAAAAAAATATTAAAGTATGAAAAACAACAGGAATTTTTAATTTTCCTCTGAAAGTCAGGACATAATTAATGAACGCACTAACAGTTCCTCTCTGATGTAGGTAATGGAAGATCCAAATTAATTATTTGGTACATTTGATATAGATATGCTTTTTAAAACTCATTTCTAAACTAAAAAAAATGGTAAAAATATTCTGAATTATCTCATCTGCCTCAACTAATGCGTTTAAATATATTTTCATTTGGCAACAGTATAAAAAATTGTGGATAAAAAAAAACAGTACAAGACAAAGTACTCTTTCTAAGAATTCCAGACGATCGAAAAACGTAAGAAAAAAAATGCATAACAAAAGTTGTTTCTTGAATCATTATTCTAAGATTTCAGATTAAATAATTCACTCTTATCGATAAAAAAAAGTAGTATCGATAATGGAGCAAAATAAAAAACGGTTTAAACAAACTTTTCCTTTTTTTAAATACTTTATTTATTTATTCTTCTTTTCTTTCGACTGTAAAAATAAAGCAGGTGTTTTTTTTTCAAGTGATTTATGCATCAAATAATAATTAATCATTTCAGCTGTTCTCAAAAATTTAAATGTCCACTTTTTTAACCCCATTACGATCTATCCTAAGTATAATCGTGCAAAAAAATCCTTTTTAATTCTGAACTAAACTTTGAATTTGTGCTGCAATGTATCATTCTAAGGTAAACTCTTGTGATGTAATATGTCTGGCAAAAGTTATTCAATCGTGATTTTATGTTGTTCTACAGACATTTGATTACATGTGTTTCGGTACTGAAATGATTAGAAGCAGCTGCATGTTATTTATTGCTTGACAACCTTTTGTATTTACTTTCAGTCATTTTATTCAAAAGGAATAGTGCATTTAAGATAATAGCAATGCATTGTAAGGTGATCTCTAACATTTTAGCGACGAATCAGACAATCCCAGTTTGATTAAAATCAAATCCAATTTTAGTGTGAAATAATACTGGAATTTTTATTATAATAAATAATTAACCGGATAAAATATTTATCGTAATAATGATGACAATTGATGATAATATTAATGGTAATGATAATTGATGATAATGCAGTTGCGTACTATTTATTGCTTACAACCATTTGTATTTACTTCCTTCTACTTTATTCAAAAGGAGTCTAACACTTAGGTATAGCAGCAATGCATTGTAAGATGATCTCAGATGTTCTAGCGATGAATGAGAGAATCACAGTTCTGAATAAAATACAATCCGATTTTAGTGTGTTAAAATATCTATCTTTTGTATTATAAAAATAATTACCTGAATAAAGAAAAAAATTTCTCATTTTGAAAAAGAATTAGGAAGTAAACTGATGCATTAAGGTAGTATTGTCTTGTCTCCTCCCCATACCAAATCCCCTGTCACTGCGGCCCATGGAGGGCGATGGCCGTCTGATTACTGGTAGATTTCGAGACAGGAGATGGTTTCTTTTTTAACAGGGTAGGGTTACAAATTCTACAGTCATATTGGACAGGGACCTATGGTTTAAGGTGGATTCCAAACCATTACAGGCATCCATTGCACAGTCAGGATGCGAGCCTGGGCCTGTGGCGCCATGCGCCAGTAGCTCGGCCATCAGGTGCCATCTACCGCTTTGCTTTATTATTTGTTGTTACAATTTGTTTTTCAGTATGGTTTAATAGGTAATGCATTGGATTATATTCTAATTCAAAAAATGAAATTGAATCTAAATTCCTCGTATCTATACCTGAAGTGTGTACTACAATCCATAAGTCAGAAAGTTTTAATCTAAGCTGAATTAAGGGATGTACCTCCAAGCATGTATTGGGATGTACCTCCAATCATGGCGAAATTCTGATTAGAAAAACAATCCTTCACTTGATTAGTTCCGTCGTGCTCACTGAATCAGTTACATATTAGCAGTTCTGATAACAGATAATAGCAAAGTAAAGTGTGCTTAAATAATATAATGAATTACTTAATTTCTGATAACTTCAAACAATATTAATGGCTATTGAGACAAATTTATTTACATCCACGCTTAATTTCCATTTTCATTTATTTAAGCCCTTTTGGCATGGCATTCACCCTCTTAATAAACGTTCAACTGCTGCATTTGCTAGTTAAAATCATCAAAAATAATAAGAAATTCGATTTAATTTGATAAAAAAATACCCGTTATAAGAATAATATGATATCTGATTTCTATAGATATATAATTGTGATGTTAGTACATAACAAACGTCACAATAAATGTTGAGGTTACGAATAGCATTGCTTTAATAAAAATAAATGCATTTCTCGCTTATTATAAATTATACAAAATGATGAGTTGAAATAAACAATATAAGTGAGTTCTGTCGAAATAGTTAGCAGTGTAACAATGTTCACAGAATAACATCGATTTTATAACATAAAATTTTCGTGTTTTCCCATAACAATTCTTTAATGAGCATTGCGTCTCATTTAATAACGATAATAATTCATTTGCCTTACAAAGAATGTAATTTAGATAATCCATAATTTTAGTAAAACAATTTTTGAACAGAATTATAAAATATAAGATTATCTTCGTTATCCATCCAAACAATACATCCCAAACAATAATAATATTCATTTATCTTGAGTAGTGTATTAAATTTGTTTTGATCATTAAGCAATTTAAATTTCAATTGCTATTAGTAACGTAATTTTAATATTACGTAATTTTAACTGTAAATTAATTTTAACTATATTTATGTTTTTTTTTAAATTTATATTTATTATACTTATTTATTAATTTAATTTATATTTATTATACTTATTTATTAATTTAATTTATATTCATCATACTTACTTATTAATTTAATTTATATTTATTATTAACTATTATAATTTATTAGTTTTAAAATATTAATTAATATCAGCAACGTAATATAAATATAATACGTAATTTCAACTGGAAATTAATTTGAAACTATATTTATGTTTTTTAAAAATTTATATTTATATTTATTTAATAATTTAATTTATATTTATTATATTTATTTATTATTTTATTTATATTTATTATTATAAAATTTCATAATTTTAAGTATTAATTAATAGTTGTAACGTAATATTAATATTACGTAATTTGAACTATTAATTATTATCAGCAACATAATATTAATATTACGTAATTTAAATTATAAATTAATTTGAACTATATTTACTGTTTTTTTAAAAATTTATATTTATTATATTTATTTACTAATTTAATTTATATTTATTAATTTAATTTATATTTATTATTAACTATTATACTTTATTACTAATTTGACCAATTTATATTTTTAAAAAAAAAAAATTATTTTATATTTATTAAATATTAATATATTTATTATTAGTATTAAAGTAAAATATTAATATAGCGTAATTTTAACTATTATTTAATATTAGCAACGTAATTTAAATACTAGATAATTTCAACTGTAAATTAATTTGACCTATATTTATATTTTAAAAAAAAATTATTTTTATATTTATTTATTAATTTAATTTATATTTATTATTATTAAACTATTAATTATTATTAGTAACATAATATTCATCATTCCTGGGTGGTCTGTTCATGCTATTTATAAAAGCTATATATATGCTATTTATTAATAAATAAAAAATGTAATTTTCTTTCAAATTAGTTAAAATTTAAAAAATTAAGTATAAGAAAAATAAGGAATATCAATTAAGTATTTTGGGGAGGACCCTTTATAAAAGAAACTTGCTTATGGGTTTTTAATATTTTGAAAATTATTTTGGTAGTAATTTAAATAATGTTTTCTATTCTAAATTGAAAATTTTCGCCAGAGTTTGCTTAATTACCATATTGATTAGATATGATTCTAAATATAATCTTAATTCTAAAAATATCTTCATTATAATCAGCAAATTTTTCTATATGATAATTAAAATATGTCCATATTGGAAACAAATTATTATTCTTTAAACAAAAAATAAAAACTGGAAATTACTTTTCACCGCCTTAATTATAACATAGGAAAGATAAATAACTAATTTTACCTAAAAATTCATTTTGCTAAAATAATAACGAAATTTGAATTGCGTAGAAAATAATTTATCGAAGTATATATTCTTTCTCATCATGATATGAAAAAAAGTTAATAAACCACACATTTTTCAAAATGAATTAAGATTTACGTAAATTATTATTATCAGAAATTTTTTAACGAATAATGAGTCCAAGGAGATTTTAATCAAAGTTATTTATAGAGAAGTAATTTAAAAGCAGTATTAAATATATATATGATCCTTTAGTCAACATTAATATGTGGTATTATTATCTACATGAATTTAATTATAATATAAAGTTATTTAATAATAATAATATATATTAATTATATAAATAATAACAATTAATGATAATTGATAATTATTATTAGTAATTAATTTTTATATAATAATTGCCATGCTTCTCGCAAATAAAAAAAAAGGAAAAATATTATAATTATTAATTAATGTATATCAGTTAATAGTAGTATCTTTTTCGTTATTATCTTTATTAAACCATTCATTGACTTAAGCGAAACGTATACAAACACGTTCTAAGAGTACACCCGTTGACATACGAGGAATTTACTATCCGCTGAGAATTATCGTAGACAACCTGACCACCAATGGCTTGACGAAATGTAATTGGTTTGCAGAGAAATCAACTATTAAGTTGATATTTTTTTTTTCTGCTTTTCTTTCGCTTTAATTTTCTTAGGATATCAAAGTAACTACAATTTTTAAACACTTTGATACACTTTTTTAACACCTTTCAAACATCAATATACACATTTTATTGCGCAATCGGCCAAAAAATGTGGATTCCTTGAATATCTTCAGTAGTTATATCATTAGATCATCAAAGTTATATCATTCATCTAGATCTTCGTAGTTATATCATTCATCTAGATCATAATAGTTATATCATTCATCTAGATCATCACAGTTATATCATTAGGACTCAAATGGAACTAATTTATGGCGGCATATACATATTAATAACACAATTAATTAATATAGTTAATTAACCGTTATTTCGAAATTTCTCCATTAAGAAAACCAAGGTTTTAAACGAATGAATTTTGTATAATGAAATTACAATATAATATTTTTTTTTTTTGTAAAGATTTGATTAAATGTTTTAGTGATATAGAGTTTGTAAATTAATTTTCAAAATGTTAAACGAATTTTTACTTAATGAACAATATCTTTTATATATATATATTTCAATTTTTCGCCGATCGAAAGAAGTACTTTTGAAAATTAAAAACATAATTATAAACAAATTTTTGGGTGTATTTTTAAGAGCAATAAATATTATATGCAGTAGAAAAGTAAAAAAGTTAAGTAAAAAAAATGAATACCTACAATACATAAAAAAAAAAAAAAATGAATACCCTACAAAAAATTTTGTGTTGTTGTCATTTTAGTGTCTTCAACTCTTAAGATATAATTTTTATGGAAAATCATTTTGGAAAGATTATGAAAATCTCAAGAAATTATCAATTAGAGACCCGTTTCCAAATTTAAAAAAAAATTTATTCGAGATAATTTTTTACGCAAAATGAGATTAGCTGATGTCGTATGCGTGGATTCATAAAACAGAAAGCTAAAAATGGAATAATTTAATTAGTTTTATTAAAGTTATTAAAATTTTTTTCTGCATTTAACTAGAATTTCTTTTATTACATTTTTTGAAAATTAATTTAGTTCTATATTTTTCTAAAAGAAAAAAGAATTATATATTTTGACTACATAAAACATTAAAAATTATTCAATTTTTTTTAGATTTATTTAATAATGTGCATAGTTTATGCTTTACATAATAAGTTTTTTTTAAAAAATTAAAATTTTGTGTTTAAAGTTATTGCAATATTTTTTTTCTTTAAATCAGAACGTTGTTGGTGTTTGATTTAACATAAAATTGGCGCCACTTATATTAGAAATTAAAAATTTCTTTCTAATTATATTTAACAATATTAAAATGCTCTGTTCAACTATTTTACATAGCTATATGTAGTATAATACACTGAAGTGACAAAAGTCATGGGATACCTCTTAATATCGTGTCGGCCCTCCTTTCGCCCGGCGAAGTGCAGGAACTCGACATGGCATGGACTCAACAAGTCGTTGGAAGTCTTCTGCAGGGATATTGAGCCATGCTGTCTCGATAGACGTCCATAATTGTGAAAGCGTTGATGGTGCAGGATTTTGGGCACAACAGACCTCTCGATGATGTCCCATAAATGCTCGATGGGATTCATGTCGGGCGATCTAGGTGGCCAGATCATTCGTTGGGATTGTCCAGAATGTTCTTCAAACCAAGCGCGAACAGTTGTGGCCCGGTGACATGGCGCATTGTCATCCATAAAAATCACATCGTTGTTTGGGTACATGAAGTCCATGAATGGCTGCAAGTGATCTCCAAGTAGCTGAACATAAGCATTTCCAGTCAATGTTCGTCCCAGTCGCACCAGAGGACCAAGTCCATGCCATGAAAAAACAGCCCACACCATTACGGAGCCACCACCAGCTTGAACAGTGCCTTGCTGACAGTTTGGGTCCATGGCTTCGTGGGGTCTGCGCCACACTCGAACCCTACCATCAGCTCTTACCAACTGAAATCGTGACTCATCGGACCAGGCCACGGTTTTCCATTCATCTAGGGACCAACCGATATGCTCACGTGCCCACGAGAGTCGCTGCAAGTGATGTCGTTCTGTCAGTAAAGGCACTCGAGTCGGTCTTCTGCTGGAATAGCCCAAGATAGCCAAATTTCTCCGCACAGTTCTAACAGACAAGTCCCTTGTACGTCCCATATTGATTTCTGCGGTTATTTGACGCAGTGTTGCTTGTCTGTTAGAATTTACGACTCTTTGCAGACGTCGCCGGTCTCGGTCGTTAAGTGCAGGCGGTCGACCACTGCGCTGTCCATGGTGGGATATTATGCCTGAAATTTCATACTCACGGCACACTGTTGACACAGTGGATCTGGGAATGTTGAATTCCCTAACGATTTCCGAAATGGCATGACCCACACGTCTAGCTCCAACTAACATTCCGCGTTCAAAGTCTGTTAATTCCCGTCATGCGGTCATCATCACGTCAAAATCTCTTCACATGAATAACTTGAACACAAATGGAAGCTCTGCGAAAGCACTGCGCATTTATACCTGTTCTACGCGATGCTACTGCCATCTGAAAATTTGCATATTGCTATCCCATGACTTTTGTCACTTCAGTGTATACTTTTTTATAATATGCATATAATTAATCTTTTATTTATAATTCAAAATATTGTCTTGTATTTTTTTAATAATATGCGAATTATTTCTGCAGATTATATAATTATTTAAATATACGGTATGGGCAGATAAAAATAAACATCATAAAACAGTCTATTTGCTAAATTGTGTTGAAAAGAATCAAAAGATTATGTCTGACGATAATGCCACGCAATTAAAAACTTTTCAGCATATTATATATAAATTTTAAGCAATGGAATCCAGGCATTTTTTTTTGTTGCGCATCAGCAATTGTTTTATCCCACTTAAGTATTCTATTTACAGATAATAATTGGAGGACAATGCTTTATAGAAATGCATTTAGAGGAAACTGATTCTCATTTGCATTTTCTATGAGAGAAAACTACCCTGAAGTAACTTGATTATCGTGAAAAATAATTCAACAAGTAAACTTAGAAGATATATTTATAAAGTATGAAATGTAATGATTACTATATAAAAAGGAAAAGTATTTTTATTAAATAATGTAATATAAATATCTGCTGAGATTCTAAATATAACATTAGGATTAAAAAATTTATTGTTTTACAAAATTTGAAAATTCAATTTTTTAAACTATTTATAAAACGTTAAAGAAATTTATTTGTTTATTGAGAAGTTAATGGACAAGCATGGGCAAGACAATAAAAAGTTCCTCTTAATTCTTGTATAATTTACTATTAAATTATATAAACATTATAGTGTTTTTTTACTGCATTTACGTAAATATCTAAAAGAGGCTTCAATGGCCGAATGACTAGCGCTCTGGTGCTCGGTGTCACAGATTTCGTATTCGAGTCCCGGCGGTGCCTTGGATGTTTGTAATGGTTTTGAATCCACTTTAAGACGTAGGGCCTGGTCTAATATGGCTGCAGAGCATTGGACGTAGGGCTGACAACCGTACTCCGTAAAAAAAGGTCAGCGTCACGGAGACATGTCATACTTCTATCTAAGGGTGCCTCATCACCGCAGAATCTGCCCCCTTTCCCTTCAAACATGAAATCACATGGGTTCGTAGGATTGGTTTAGATGTCTAGCAAATGAGATAAACAAAATATAACATATCTAATAGGTATGATAGTGATTTCAGTTCAAATTATTAAATATAATTCGATAAAATGTTAAAATAAAATCATTTTATTTTTCCAAAAGTTTTAATTGACATATTTAAACTTTAAAAAATTAATATGGTTTCCTAATTATTTATAATCAAAATATCGTTTGCTATGTGTTGAAAAAATTTTGATTTTATAATGTTTACCAAAAAAGATGTCTTTATGAATTCAATTTGTATATATGAATATCATTTCCAAGAATAATAAATATTTTCCAAAAAAGGTAAAATATTCTTTCTTTGATAGAAAATTTTAAAGTGTATTTTATTACTTCGAGTTTTAGTGAAAAGAACTCAACAAATGTTGATGCGGAGTATTAGTATTTTCAGCATTGATCATGAGCTATAAATCTTATTGATATATTTATAATTAAAACACTCATTTAACTAACTCCGAGGTACTACAGGCCTTGGTGGGCCAAGAACGTCCTCCTGCTAGCAGATTTCGAAACAGGAGATGATTTCTTTTTACAGGGTAGCGTGTTAGTCCTACGCTCAATGCTGCTCAGTCATATTAGATCGGGCCCTACGGATTCCGAACCATTACAAATACCCATGGCACCTCTGGTACTAGAACCCGAAACATGTGGCACCGATCCCCGAAGCGCTATTTACTCGGCCATCAGACCCCCAAATACCAATTTAGTAAAAAAATTTGGTTTCTGGTGCCACTACCACTTTTACACACATCAATGGGATTCCAGCAGATGATATTTTATACCAGTTGTCCCTCATGGTCAGAGACAACGTGGTTTGTTGCTCGCGATTAGAGGGAGACATTCGGAGCAATTTCGACTCTCCTCTCTCGTCTGGACGCTGTCTTCAAATAATAAAATAAATAAGTTCTTAAACAAATTCTGTTTAGAAAACATTTCAAAATTACAAAATTCGGATTTAGAAAGGTTTAAAAATGTTTGTTACATTAATTTAAGTGGATTTGTTATCTCGTACCATCTAATACCAACCAAACTAAAATTTGGAGGGAAAAAAAAGATAAATGTTTATTTTCTGATTAAATCATTCAAGCGTAATCATGCAAGAATAAGCAAATCATTAAATTCAAAATATAAAAAGAACCCTATACCGGGAATATTAATTAAACGTTAAATAAATAAACACCTAAAAATGAAACTAAAATTAAAAAGAAAAAAATAAAGTGATTAAAAAATTAAAAAATAGAATAAACGAAATTAAGTGAGTAGTTTAAAATATTGAATAAAAACTATATAAACACCACAAAAACCAACTTTATACTTCATCAGAATGAATATGAGAGTTAGCAAGACTATTTGAAATGCAGAAAAATAAATTAATTTGATCATTATAGCGAAAAAAAAATATTTATAAAATATTCTAATTAAATAATAATTGGACGATTTGTTATAAGAAAAATGTTGATTCATCATTAAAATAATGAATTAATAGAAATCGAATTACGTGCGAATTAGTTTCAAATCATTATTTTTTAACAATATCAGTAATTAATAATTAAATGATGATTCTAAATATTACTTCGTTACTCTAAATACAATCATTTCAATCCGATTTAAGTGTGTTTATTAATTCTTAATAAAAGTTTTGGATTTAAATTACCCTTAACTGAAAATTGAAATTTATCTAATTAAAAGAATGAAAATGCCAAATGATTCATTATTTTTTAAACATTTAAAATTTTATTTCTTTTTATTTTCTTCAGGCTTTTATTAATAATGCTGTTATGAATTTTATTTAAAACAACATTTTTTAAACTGCAATCATGCAAAGATTAATCATGCAATCATGCAATCATGCAATCATTTTATCAATTTGCAATAAATAATTAGCGCAAAAATCAATCTTTAATTCAGTCAGTGCTTTAATCAAATCAGTCTGCCTTTTTTTTTTATCTCGACAATTCTTATTTTTATGAATACATGACATGAAATAACCAATATTTAATAGAACCGCTTTAAATTAAAGTTAATTAGTTAATTTGGTGAAGTTAAAGGGCAAATAGCAGTGTTCATTGTTAGTTATTTGATAACATTGACTTAGAAAATTTACTACACCTTCAAAAAAAAAAAAAAATGACGTAATTTTATTGGGGTTGTTCTCAAAACCTTTTTTAACTATTCATTATTCATAGATGATTGCAACTTTTTTTTAGAGCTATACTGTAAAATCGCAATAAAAATAATAAAAATGTGTAATTATAATAATTTTGATAAACAATTTGAAATTTTTATTATTTACAAATATTTTTTTCTTAGTTATCACAATAAGAAGACAGTAACATATTATCATTTAATGAATGAAACGACAGTAAATGTATACTAAAACGAATGTATACGGACCTTTTTCTATAATACAAAAAGTTATGGGAATTTTGCCATGAAAATTGGTGGGTATAATTATTTTCGATTGCGCTAAAACTCTTGGGTAACGTGATGGAATGACAAAACGATGATAATTACAAAAATTACTAAGCCTTTCCTTTTTTTTCTTTGCTTTTTAACACTGAAAATTGTGTAGAAATGAGCCACCGTGAGAATGCGAGAACGCAAATCACAGATCAGATCTCAAACTGATTTTTTCTTGTAGGGTTAACCCTTTCAGAAGCAGATCTTTGAATAAAATCTGGTTGTAAAGTCGTCAATCAATGAGCCCTTGACCTTCGAATTGACCAATGCATTTTAGAAGTGTAAAAGTCGGACATAGGTATGGTAGGTAGATGATATAGGTTGTCACATAGTTATTGTATCGGTTAAACATAGATAGACAAAAGAAAATTTACTCTTATATCTTAATAACTACACGAACATGGTTTGAAATGCATGTATATACAGGGAAATCCATGTTATTAGGGTCTCAAATTTTTTTCTTATCTCGTATAGAATTGCTTTGTTACTTTTTTGTTCATGTTGTGATGGTATAAAAGAAGATTAAATTATAATAAATTGATCTGAGTTTTGTCTAAATGATTTACTAATTGTCTAAGGATTATATAATGATGATCAACGGATACATTTTTGCATGTTTTGAGAAACTGAAATATCTAAAACAAGAGTGTAAATACTAAACCCTGATTCATTATAAGTCCAGTTTAGTTAAAAATATAACTGGTAATTGTAGAGAAATTTTAAGAATTGCTCGAAGATTAAAATGAGAAGCATTACCTTCTTTTTCTTTAATAACACTGAAAATATTTCAATATTATAAAAACATTTAATTCGATGTTGTTGTTTTTTATTACTAACTCGAAGATGACAAAATCTCATCAATCATCTCATTTGTAACTCACAACTTAGCTCGATACAAATTCCTTTGTTTTATTATTTATATTTATATTCCAAAATGCATGTGACAGTGTATGATTGCATTTATTAAAAAAATGCTGTAATTGTGCGATGTAAACATATTTTTTTATGAGAAAACTACTCAAAACAGCAAAATTCAAAACACCAAAAATAAAATTATATCGTAAAGATTCAAATATCTTTTTTATGGAATACTTCTATGATAAAGAAGATGGAAACATATTAAAAGCTAGGTGATATATTTAAAAATAAACAAAAAAAAAGCTTTTCGAAAAACATTTTATACAGAATTTTGTAAAATTAGCTGCTACAATGCAATGAAAATAGTTATAAATTAAAAAGTATTAATATTAGTGCCAAATTTGTACCATGTTGCCTTTAATATATTACAATATATATTCCCTTAAAATTTCAAAAATATACATGAATAAATTTTTGAGATATTGTGTTTTAAGTGAAAATTTATGTCTAAAATTCAATTTTTCAAAAAAAGCATTCAAAATATTATTCACTTAAGTTATTCTAAAATAATTGATAATTTAATTCACTTGTAAATCACCATTCTAATAGGGTAAAAAAATAATATAAAATTTAAATAAATTAATAAATTAATATAAAATAACATAAAAAAAATAATATAAGCTTTATTAGGCTTTTTAAATTACAGCGTGTTTCCTAGAGACCAATAATTATTGTTTTCTTCTAGATTTTATAATTGGAGAAAGCTACCATTTTGAAGTATAAATGTATTCTCAATCGAAGACAACATAAACTGTAGTAGTGCAAGTATCCTTAATCTATAATATATTTAGAATCTCCAATAACATAAAAAACATCGTTATTCTTTAACAATAAGGATTAACTTAATTGTAATATTTGTTGCATTTCTACAAAATTGTTTTTTCCAATACTGACTCTAAAACACAACTGAAACTTTCATTAGAACTTTGCGTTCTGTCATGGAGGCATTTATTTAATAACATTTGATCACATAATTTAATACAAATAGATTTAGTGGCATTAATAATCTTTTGAAGGAGAGCAGCTTTTAATTATTTATATATTTTATTATCTCTCAGTTGGAGCTTATTAATATTTATGCTAGCTATAAGAACCTACAAAACTCTGTCCATCCATTGTGATAATGTTGATGAAACAGTAATGAGTAAAAGCTATAATTGTTGTTATATTGCATTGTGAGAACGCATATAAATCTTGCATTTATTTCATTATTACTTTTGTGCTTTTTAGATGTAGGAAAAAGTAAGAAAACAGCAAATCAAAAACAAGAATTTTGCAACAGAACTCAAAGCAAAATGTAAACATCAGTTTAAAAGGAACATGTTGTTACCAAATTCATTAGGTAAATGCAATGAAATAGTAACGTTATAATAAGCAAATTACAATTAAATATTTAAGTTCTTAATCAACTTAATCAGATTTCTTAATCAGATTAATCAAATTAATAATAATAAAAAAAAAACAAGTAATCGAATTTCCGGTTCTTCCGTTGTCTTTGTACCATACTTTCGGTTTGAAGAAACTGTTACAAGTTAATATTAAATTCACTATAATTTGGCTTCTAAATGTCTTGGGGTAAAAAAAGATCTAGAAAATAGAGTAACTAGGCTTTAATTTAAAAGAATTTAAAAAAATACGTAATTTGGTATAAATCACTTTTTAAACACAGCCACATACCTTCGCAATGGTTCTCAACTAAGTCGATGCGATTGTCGTTAAATAATACTTTAAAATTCGAAAGCATGTTTACATGAATGCGTATATGTGAATAAACATTAGACATAAAATAATAATAAATAAGTAAAAGCTGTTTGACTCTATTTTAAAACAGGACAAATTACTGAAAAGCATTTGGATGACGGAGCCTAACAAATAGTAGGGACCCTTGTATTTCGGGCTTTAGTTTAATATATATTTTTTATAACTTAAAAAAAGATATGTACATTTATTTTTATATAGATTAAATACATTTATTTTATATATTAAATTAGAGTAGTTCTATAACCTTCAGTTTAAATGGAAAGAAAAGCTTTGAAGGGCTTTTTCTAAAACAATTTTGAAGCATTTATTTTTCTTTTTTGTCCACAAGACAGCTCTAGTTAAACATGAATTTTTTTACTATCAAATACATTGTTGTTATTCAAAATTATTCTCTCTTTAAAATATGTTTAGCATTGCAACTTAAATTATCCTTAGTTCTATCTCGATTCATGTTTGTCTCTGACATGCACAAAATTGCAAAGGATTACAGTATACAAAAGCGACACCATGTCCTCAGGACAAACCAGAGCAGAAGCTTACAGAAGTATATGAAAAAGGAACACGTACCGCATTGTCCTTGGTGATGTATGTAAATCCTCCTCTGCTGCGAACAAGAGGCCATCTGCAGCTGACAGTCGCTGGAGTAAGTGACGCTGTCGCTGCCGCAGACGGGCGAGAACACGTCCGGACAATGCTGCTCGCATCTGCAGTATGCCTGCTGGCTTGTCTGATCCACCAGGCACAGGGCGCCGAAAGAGCAGTACATCTTTTCGCAAGTTTCTGAAACAAGGAACACATTTTTAGAAATGTCCTCCGGTTTGTTAAAAGGATACATTTTACAATTTCACATATACTAAGAACATGGATCCAAACTAAAGCTATTAACCATCTCTCAAAATAAAGAACTTTGTAGCAATAATTTCCTCAACTAGAGAGGGTTACTACAATGTCTGCAGTTTAAATAGTTTTATTGTTGGACTAATCATTGTGTTTCAAAGTCTAATTGTTGAGCTAACTTTATTTTAAACAATGTTATTTTGCAAAGCAATTATATATTTAGTGTATTATACAAGAAATAATTTCACTCAATCACTATATGTTAGATTGGAATGCAATAATGATTGCATTTTTTTAAAGATATAATTACAAGAAAACATACATGACCCTTACTTTTAGTTAAAGTATGCTCTGATATCGAACCAAAATCTTATTTTAAAGATATTTAATAATGAATGACATTTTATCTTCATTTCAATAAATATAAAGCCACTTTTGTAGAAAAAAATTCGCCTTTCTCTGTCTTTTTTCTTAATTAAGTTACCCGAAAAATTAAGACAACTATGTTTAAAGGTTAATTAACTTCAGAGTTAATGATAAGATTTTAATTACATCGATAAGGTAAAAGTCATAAGTTACTGTCACAAAAAAAGAGACAGTACATAAATGAAATTTATCTAAACCGGATGATCTGAAAAATCAAAGGAAATGTGGAGTTAATTTTGACACAGTTTGCTATATGACACAGTTCTTACATACTCCTCTTACTGTTATAGCTCCCACAATATGAACTCACACTGGAACTGCTTACTGTGTTAAATCGATAACATCTCGTCAGTAACGCTGTTTGGAGGCTGCTAATTGTTCGGAGAGTGGGAAGACATCCAAAGATGTGATTTCCCTCCCCCATATTGCCTCCTCCTCTGGGTTTCTATAGACTCTATAGGATTTCGACTGGTCGATCCATTCTATTAATATCCTCACTTGCCATGTATGTTTCCACATAAACCCTATGTAAATGCGCATTGACTTTCATTAAAATGCAATCATATCCAATTGCACTACTGTAAAGCCGACCATAGAACTCAAGAATCTCATCCCTGTATTTATCAACATTACTGATCATTACACACAAACTTGTATGCCTGAGTGCCTATTCAATCAGATGTCATTAAAGACCGTCCTATTTCCTCATTTATAACTGTCTCACTCTTGGTTGTCAGACTACACTCAACAGCCAAAACATTATGACCACCTGTCAATAACGAGTTGGCCCACCTTTGGCGCGCAACACAGCTTAAACCCGCCTTGCCATGGATGCCACAAGTCCTTGGTAGATGGCCGGAGACAGATTGTACTAGATGTTTAAGCAACGATCACGCAAATCCGAGATATTGCGTATTGGTGGTCTTTGAATTCTGACCTGTCGTCCCAGGACATCCCAAATGTGTTCTATCGGATTGTGATCCGGTGAGTTAGGCGGCCAGGACATTAATTGGAATTCAGCATCATGCTCCTGGAACCACTCCAACACAATTTTAGCCTTGTGACAAGGGGCGTTGTCCTGTTGGAACATTCGATTTCCAACTAGACTAGAAAAACAGAGTCCATGTAAGGGTGCAACTGACCCGCAATGATGTTCAGATACCCTGTAGCATTCATGGTCTGCTCTACCACAACCACGGGTCCCAGAGACGCCCAAGAGAACGTCCCCCAAAGCATAATACCGCCACCACCGGCCTGTGTATGACCTACTGTACACTTGAGGGAGCAACTGTTCGCCTGGAAGACGGGGTATCCTGACACGGCCATCGGCGTGATGAATGACAAACCGTGATTCATCTGACCAGGCAACTTTCTTCCACTGATCCATGGACCAGTCACGATGTTCCCGGGCTCAGCGCAGGCGCAGTTGGTGGTGACGCTTGGTCAGCAAAGGCGCACGAGTGGGATGTTTGTTGCGTTGCCCCATATGCAACAGTGTCCGCTGAACAGTGTACTCCGATACTATTGTACTTGACCCTGCATTGTATTGGGCTGTCAGCTGAGCCATTGTCTGGCTCCGGTTTTGCTTCACCATGAGAGACAGTTTCCGATGACCTTTTTCTTTGATAGCGTGTGGGCGTTCAACGCCATGCCGTCTACTGCTGGTTTCACCGTCATTCATCCACTTTGCATAAGTACTAACAACTGTAGATCGCGAACAACCCACGAGTCGTGCAGTTTCGGAAATACTTGTTCCGAGCCTTCGAGCCATTACAATCTGCCCTCTATCAAAGTCGCTTAGATCCGCAGCCTTTCCCATCACACACAGAAGTAAGTGAAAGAATGATTCTTCAGACTCTCCAGCTGCAGTTAAATACCACTTCCACCTGATCACGTGCCATCCACGTCATCCACGCGAGTTCATTGCAAAATGTAGGGGTGGTCATAATGTTTTGGCTCTTGAGTTGTGTTAGACTGAAAAGAAAAATTCATTAATAATTTATACTGTCTACCATTCATTTTCTTGCCAAAACCATTTTTTTATTGTGAACAAGATCTGCACAAAGAGAATTGTGCAGAAGTGAGTGGCGCATCAACACATTGGAAACAGACAATACATTTTGATATATGGTGAGGAGCTATTAAGTTTATGTTACGACTGACTGCAATAGATTAATATCCATAACCTCCATGATACTTGGATGACCTGTCCAAGGTTATATATATATATATATATATACCTACATTAATATCAGATAAACTAACTTCATATCTTAGACATCACCATGGAGTTTACATTTAAATGAATATAAATTTGTTCTTTAGACTTTCCTTCCTCTAGTCTCATAACAGCACTCTGTCTCATTTTATCAACTAAAGATTAGTGATTACTCCTTTTTGTTGTGTGCTATTGAATTAAATCGATTGCTGATAAAAACTTCGTGAAATTTGATGGGGAGCGAGTTAACGGTGAATGTAAATTGCGTTATTCACTTCTGCAACGAATGTCTCCACATGCTTCATACTCACACGTATATTCGCTTATATAGATTTACATGTTAGTTTGGAAACTTTGTCGTTACCCTTCATTGAGCACGTTTAGAAAAAACCGAAATGTATGCAAGTAACTTAATGCGAAATACATGTATATACACTGAAATGACAAAAGTCATGGGATACCTCTTAATATCGTGTCGGCCCTCCTTTCGCCCGGCGAAGTGCAGCAACTCGACATGGCATGGACTCAACAAGTCGTTGGAAGTCTTCTGCAGGGATATTGAGAGGGATATCGATAGACGTCCATAATTGTGAAAGCGTTGATGGTGCAGGATTTTGGGCACGAACAGACCTCTCTATGATGTCCCATAAATGCTCGATGGGATTCATGTCGGGCGATCTAGGTGGCAAGATCATTCGTTGGAATTGCCCAGAAAGTTCTTCAAACCAATCGCGAACAGTTGTGGCCCGGTGACATGGCGCATTGTCATCCATAAAAATCCCATCGTTGTTTGGGTACATGAAGTCCATGAATGGCTGCAAGTGATCTCCAAGTAGCTGAACATAAGCATTTCCAGTCAATGTTCGGTCCAGTCGCACCAGAGGACCAAGTCCATGCCATGAAAAAACAGCCCACACCATTACGGAGCCACCACCAGCTTGAACAGTGACTTGCTGACAGTTTGGGTCCATGGCTTCGTGGGGTCTGCGCCACACTCGAACCCTACCATCAGCTCTTACCAACTGAAATCGTGACTCATCGGACCAGGCCACGGTTTTCCATTCATCTAGGGACCAACCGATATGCTCACGTGCCCACGAGAGTCGCTGCAAGCGATGTTGTTCTGTCAGTAAAGGCACTCGAGTCGGTCTTCTGCTGCAATAGCCCAAGAAAGCCAAATTTCTCCGCACAGTTCTAACAGACAAGTCCCTTGTACGTCCCACATTGATTTCTGCGGTTATTTGACGCAGTGTTGCTTGTCTGTTAGAATTTACGACTCTTTGCAGACGTCGCCGGTCTCGGTCGTTAAGTGCAGGCGGTCGACCACTGCGCTGTCCATGGTGGGATGTTATGCCTGAAATTTCATACTCTCGGCACACTCTTGACACAGTGGATCTGGGAATGTTGAATTCCCTAACGATTTCCGAAATGGCATGACCCACGCGTCTAGCTCCAACTAACATTCCGCGTTCAAAATCTGTTAATTCTCGTCATGCGGTCATCATCACGTCAAAACCTCTTCACATGAATAACTTGAACAGAAATGAAAGCTCTGCGAAAGCACTGCGCATTTATACCTGTTCTACGCGATGCTACTGCCATCTGAAAATTTGCATATTGCTATCCCATGACTTTTGTCACTTCAGTGTAAATCAGCATTATAAAAATAACAATACATTAAAAAATTAAATATGTTAATAATAACTATTCGTGCTGCTAATGAGCATTAGGACGTTCCTTCGCTGGTGGCTTTGTTGTAGACACTATTTCAAAAAAAAGAGGAGACACGATGTCATTTGCATATTCAGCATCTTTTCTTGTGAATTGAACTACTGGTGGGAGTTTCCGCATTTTCTCCCATACAACACGCAAATGCGGGTTTGATCTCCCTAAAAGTCCTCCCAAAATGTACTGCCTATCTTTTTTAGAGTTACGGAACCAAGTCAGACTTCTAACTACAGGTGCTCCATCTCGTCTGAAGTTGCTCCTCTTTTCCTTCTAACGTGAGACCACACGAGTTCTTGTAATTGGTCTAGATGTTGATGTCTACCAAGTGGAATAAAAAACAAGCAAAAACAAGCAAACAGAACAACTGTTATTGTGTGTGTTGTTTTTTGTTTGGTCAAAACAACATTTTTTCTTATTACTGAAAATTCCGACAACATTTCTTTGAGACACTTAATTTTGATATACTGATAATTAATTTTACTATTACGCAGAAGTCATTCATCATCTTCATCTTCTCAAAAAAAGTGGTTGATAATTTTTAAAAATTTTTGTATCTTTATAATATAAATATATATACATATATGAGTGTGGACAGATTAATTACACGTTGGAAATCTGTTGTTTTTTATATGCTCTGATTATGGTGGAAAATAGAAAACTTAATGCAATAAATCAAAAAGCTCTATGTAAGAGACACTTATAATTTATAGTATCGTTGTTAGATTAAGAAACAATTAATCATTATATCCTTTTCTCAGAAATAAAATGATCGTCTTTTGGTGCAGTATGAAAAGAAAACTCAAGATACTACTATTTCTATATAATGCAAGAAAATTGCCTTGATTATTGTTCTACGGCCTGTAGTAAGTGCAAGTAGTGACTTGTTAATTTTTAACAATAATTTCACCTCCAATAGCTGAATCAATTATTAACCTTAATTAGATTCAAATCAAAATATGATCGTGGTTTTAATTAAATGCAGTGCGAAGTACATTAAACGAAACAAACAACCTTATCGTGATTAAGCGATATTATTTTTATGAAACTGGCAGATCAAATCTAAGAAAACAAAATCAAAAAAAGGCTCTATCAAAGAAAACAAAAATTGAAGACTTAATCATGCAGATAAGCATAAAATGAATAAAATAGCTCCGTCACTTCTAAAAGAAAGAATCTGTAAAATTTACAGTCTCGACTCTCATATAAGAATTTTAACTTTAAAATGCTTCGAAAAGACTTACAAAGTCTCTTTTTTTAATTTAATTTGGTGCATAGTAATGTTTAGTTTTAATAAGTACATTCTTCCCTTGGGCTTTGTTTCTCATAGTTTGGGATTAGTCTATTGTAATATGAACATAATTCAAAATTTTATCATAGGAAAGTATTTATTTAAAAGAAATCTAATAGAAAATTAGTTGTTTAGTTTATTTGCAACGGAACATATTATTAAATGTTTTAAAAAATGCTTTTAAATATTTGGGTTTTTTTATACACATTTTATCATTAATCAAAATGATTTAACTGGGATATAATTTACATTTAAATTAAATATATATAACAAAACCAACGAATAAATTTAAATACATTAATTTATGATATTTATAATGGTAGATAGTAAAATTAGGTAAAGAAATATAAATATATGATAAAAAAAGTAAAGTTATAATATTTTATTTCTATCGAAGATTATTTCAAACAATGGTAGAATATTATGAATATTTTATTTAAAATGAATTTAAAGTACGTAATATGGCAGGCACTATTTATAAGTTTAGCTTGTAGATATATATTTCGAAAGCGTTTTATTTTACTTTGTCAGTACAAAATGATTTTGTCCCCACAGAAATTAAAAAAAAAATAATATACATCGAATAAAGATACAATTAATAAATAAAGAAAACTATATGAAGCGTATATGTTTTTTCAAAAAAAAAAGGACTAAAATAGAAATTTTTTATTTACAACATTTTTTTTTTTATAAAAATAATACAAAATAATGATATCTGTTTTAGCTAAAGAAGAAACTAAAACGGAAATCAGAATTATAATGAGTGTTTCTCTTTTTCAATAAAAAACAAACATTAAAAAAGACAGTCAACTGTTTTGCGTAGTAACAAAAGCAAACTTTTTAACTAATATTTTATCAGTACATCTTTATATGACAATAGGAAGTTTAAATTTTATCTTTATCAATTGTTTTGATTGTGTTTAATAGGCTCTGTATTTGTAAAGAATTGGACTATCATGTTGGACACTTTCTCATGTGTGGGACTGATCCTCAGTGTTCTACAGTGCGGGACGATCCTCCCATGAGTAATCTACTCATGGGTGGAGAGAAAGACAGCAGCTCCTGCTGTGATGAAGCACACCCATAAGTAGAAGTCTGACTTACTTCCGTGTCGATTAAGGAGGATAGTGCCTTCCAGAAGGAGTTTTAGAGCAACTACGCCGCATTGGAGAATCGTATGGGTGAAAACTGGGAAAACTTCCACCAGGTAATCCGATTAACGAGGCAAGATACTGAACATTCTAATGTCATTGAGACTCCTTGTTTTTTGAAACAGTGTCTACAAAAAAGCTTCCAACGGATGGAACCTCTGCCCTAACCTCAGCGGTGGTCTGACATGGCTCAATGACGCTCTTACGGGGAATCTGAACCACTACAAACATTCATGGTACCACCGGAACTCGAACCCGAAACCTGTGGCACCGAGCGCCAGACACTCGGTCATTCAGGCCCACTTTCTCGTGTACTTTTTATTAACATTCAAATGTTAAGGAAATTTGTTATTGATGTTAAGTTGTTATTTGTTTGTTGAAATTTGTTTCAGCTATTAAGTTTCATTTTTTAAGGATTATTTTAAAGATACAGCTAATGTTTTGCCCTCCAATTCTGCAATCAAGTACAGCAGTCCTTATTTGGCCCAGTCTGTATTTTATGAAGAAATATTTTCTTTTTATATTTTCTTGTTTGTTATTGATCCTTTTCTGTATTTGCATTTTACGTAAATATTTCCATTTATCTATTTGATTTAAACTTCCATTTTTTAAGCTGCATGTAATCTATTTAAATAAAAAATGCTTGCATGCACGGTATTTCAATGCATCATAAAAACTTTAACACTCAGCTTTCTAATTTTTTTCTCTTAAGTTATTATTTTTTGACCATGTACATATCCAAAAAAAATTAAGAACATACTTTAAATAGTTCTTTTTTAATTAAACTAAAACAATTTTTTGCTACAAGCGTCTGTCTTATTTCTTTTTTATTTGCGATTGAGATTTCTTTTCGATTCCTTTGCATGTTTCATTAATATTTTTTCCGAATAAAATGTTCTCTAACTAAAAAAAAATCATTGATGATATGAAAAAATATATATATATGAATTATTTATTCATTTATCGTTGCGCTTATTAAAAAATAGGAATTAAGACTAAAATAGAATGCGTTATAAATAAAATGATGTACATGTTCATGACCCTTTAATGTCATAAGCAAAAAATTCCCAATGTTTATTTTTTGTAGAAAGGCAATATTTTATTGGTCATGGGTAGCTAATTTGAAAAGAAATATTGGAAAGAATTGGTTTGGTAGGTCACTGTACGGTAATTTTCTGCATACTTTAGGCTAATTAGACAATGAAATACACTTTAACATGGATTTCGAACTATTAACAAACATCAATACCACCGCCAGGATTCAAACCTGAAGCATGTGGTACCAACTGACCATCAGGCTATGAAATATTGGAAAGATCAACACTGCACTGTCTATTAAATAAGTCTTTTGTTTTTTCTAGAAAATTAACTGCTCCGGGTATTTAATAGGATTGTAGCTATACAATCCCGTTGTCTAAGGGGAAATGTATTTAGGTGTCCCTATACGTATTTCCACGTAAGGATGTCTCTTACGCATGTGCTATCAGTAATAGATGAGGTTTTGTTCGGTTTGTCATTCTACGATCATTTTTTTTGCCCATTTTAAGATGATTAGACAGGGACCTGCGTTTTAACGTGGATTTCGAACCACTCACAAATATCCATGCTACTGTCAGGAATTGAACCTGAACCCTTGGTTCCAAAGACCAGAGTGGTAGCCAATTAGCCATCAGACAGCTTGAGGGATAAGGAATTGGTCAAGTAGCAGAATTAAAGTTGCATTCAAATCAGTGAAAGTGAACTTCCAATTGGCTTTTCTTTGTTGATTTTTAAAGTATTTATTGCTTTAATAATACATTCAAGGAATTGTAAGATGAATAGACAAGTCAGTTTTATGCTGCATTCATTATCCTATCACAATCCTTTCTACCCTCTGACAAAATATATGATAGCTGTCCAAGACTGAATATATTTGTAAAGAAATTTAAAATACAAGTAACTTTGCATCCAACATGAAAATGATTAAAACTTATAAAATAAGAAGCGTAATGAACATAATAGAACGCTCTTTTGCCTCGACCTTCCACTATACTCCTCGCTAACACTTCAAAAAGAAAGGGCAATAATTTTGTCTTGTGGTATTCATACTTAACCAATACTTTTCTAACAAGCAGATAAATAATATTCACAATAAAACATTCTTTATGTTTCCTACCGTCTAGAGTTTTCAATCTACCTCGATAATTGAACAAAATTTTGCGAGAAATAGTTTAGAGGACATGCGTTGTGCGATATCTTAGGGAGACATGATGAATTCTGCCAAAAAAGTGAGATGTAATTAGTTATATGTAGCCCTAATTATATGTAGCCATTTTAATAGTTATCTAAAGTTTCAGTTGTTTCTTTTTTTATTCATCCTCAAATCAACCGATTATGATTATGATTAATAATATATTGTATGATTGAAGCGATTATGTATATGCATAAACCGATAATGTACAGAATATTATGTATTCATTCAGATAACTCTTTCTTCATATATAGTTATATTTGTGCTAGAGTATTTTTGGCATTTTTAAATAATTTAATAGCAATACCGCTTTCAAAATTATTAAACGATTAATAGCCCAGTAATAAAGTGTGCATCTAGTAAGCAAACCGGCTTCAATCCGCTTACGGCCCACGACGCTGTCATTGCTTTCAAAGTGATTATAACAACGTGTGTAAAACATATATCATCTATAATATAATGACTGCTGAAACGTTTTCTGTTTTGACAGGCAAATTCAGACCAGGTACCATAAAAGTGTTCTTCCCGTTGCTCGTCAATAGATTCGTAATAGTATCCATAAGTGAAATCAACGTTTACTGAAATTCAACGAAAATACTATAATATTTTCCGAGGAAATCATTTTGAATTATAATACATAGGATGATTAAATCTGATGGTAAGAAAACATAGATCTTTAATAACAATTTAGTTTTTAATTAAAAATAAATATTAATTATTTTTGAATTATTGTAACGATTTTTAAATTTTGTTTGAAAAATATTTACATTAATATAGTAGAAAATCTTTTTATTCCTCTCTATATGTAGCTAAACTTTCTGAATAAATTAATCAATTTCTCTAAAGCTTTACGCTTAAGAAGGAGGGCAGTGTCTTTCGGGAGGACCTTTAGGGGTATACACCCCGTAATTGCATATCGGACGGGAAAAAAAAACACAGAAAACTCCCACCAGGTAACGAGACCAGGTGCTGAACATCACAAACGTCATCGTGTCTCTTGGTTTTTGGAAACAGTGTCTACAAAACGAATGCGTTCTGAATATCAGACCTCATGCTCACCAGCGGAGCACTTTGCCACTGAGCCCCGATCCGGAAGCTATCAATGTATGTACAACAAATAACTACAACCCATCCCATTATTTTTTCTTGTCTGCAAGAATAATTCGATTTTTCTGATATTTTTAAGTACAAACCACTTTAACCATTTATGTAAATATTTTACATAAAAACTTGCACCATTCCTACAAAACATTAATTAAATCTCATTTCATTCAATTTTTCCGGAATGTAGAATTCAGAACATTCAGCGAATGCATTAAATAAAGACGTCATCACGCTGCTTATCATCTCCCGATCAAAAGAACGACCCCCCTTTCTACCTTCCTCAATCCTTTGGACTCGCAACTCCCATTGTCCCTCTAATCACTTCATGCAGACTAATAATCGTAAAACAAACCGTCGCCGCCCTACGTCATGATCAAAAGGGGAAATCGTTAATGAAATATTGTTTGCATCCAAACTCCCACTTCCCTCCCTTATCTGGAAGAAAGCGCTCTAAAATAATTTTTCCGGTTCCGCGGAACTAATGGAAAAGTCATCAAATTGCAGCAACTGCACCAAAACCGAGATAGCGCAGTGGAACGGAAACGTTCTCGTTGACAAAGAAGGGTGACAATGCTATCGCCTCGGTCAACTGTCAGCTCATGGTGAGCCTCATTTGATGCTCTGATCACCTATATCGATGTTTTTATAATCATTGCCTTGAAAGATACGTCAACCTCTTACTAGAAGTTTATGAATGGCGGCATGAAGGAAACAGCATTATTCAGCAGAATTATGCTGAATGAATAGAATATATTGATTATGAAATAATTTTCTTTGAGGTACTTTTAATAAACTTAATTCTAATGTCCTTGAATTAATTATTTTTATTTAAAAATCATAAAATATGAATGTTATCTTGGCTAAATACGAGTAGTATCCTTTGGAAACTTCGGTGTCTTTCCTACCTTCTAGAAGAAGAAAAATTATTTTAAAGAATAAATTATGAAATATATCATGACCCCTCAATGACAAGTCTAAACAGTGAGAAATTTTATAACCACTAAAATACAGTACACGCAAATCTCACCCATTCTGATACCGACCGCATTGCGTGAAATCTAAATAATTGATCTAAAACTTATAGCTATCAATATATATAGCATATAACGTTTCCATAAAACCATTTTCTTTGAGTAAGTTTTAAGCAACTTAATTCTAATTCTTCCTGTGGTACCGAGCTCCAGAGCAGTAGACACTCGGCCATTTAGGCCTGCATGGAATCAAAATGAAATGTTCTAAAACTTTCAGTTGTCGATGTGTTGTGTCTAATCCTCAGTCTCCTGCAGTGCGGGACGGACATCCCATTAGGAAAGGGACACCTTCTTATGGATGGAGCACCCGTAGGTAGAAGTCTGACTTGGCTTCGAATCGCTGAAGAAGGTTGGCAGTGTCTTCCGGGAGGACTTTTAGGGGTATACGCCTCACATTTGCATATCGTATGGGAAAATACAGGGAAAATTCCACCAGGTAAAGAGCCTAAAGATACAAGCTGCTGAATATCCGAAACATCATCGTGTCTTCTCGTTTTTGAAATAGTGTCTACAACAACGCCGCCAGCAGAGTTAATCTTATCCGTAATGCTCACTAGCGCAGCACGTTTCCACTGAGCCATGATACTGGCTCTATCGACTTATATAACATGTAACTATTTCCTATCGAATTTCTTTTTATTGTGTCAGAATACAATTCGAAACTTTTTCATGTATTCAAGTACAAACCATTTTACCCATTTTTGTAAATTCATTCATTCATTCAAATTCACACATTAAACCTGCATCATTGAAACAAAACCTTAATTGAATCGCATGGCATTCAATTTTCCGGAATGCAGAATTCAAAATATTCAGCAAATGCATTAAATAAAGACACAATCACGCTGCTTTCATCTCCCGATCAAAAGAACGACGACCCCCACCCCCTTTTCTACCTTCCTCAATCATTTGGAGCGCAACTCCCATTGTCCCTCTAATCACTCCATGCAGACTAATAATCGTAAAACAAACCGTCGCCGCCCTACGTCATAATCAAAAGGGGAAATCGTTAATGAAATTTTGTTTGCATCCAAACTACCACTTCCCTCCCAGATCCGGAAGAAAGCGTTCTAAAATAATTTTCCGGTTCCGCGGAACTAATGGAAAAGTCATCAAATCACAGCAACTGCACCCAAACCGAGATAGCGCAGTGGGCCGGAAACGTTCTCGGTGACAAAGAAGGGTGACAATGCTATCGCCTCCAACTGTCAGCTGATGGTGAGCCTTATTGGATGTACTGTGATCACCTATATCGATATTTTTATAATTATTGGTTTGAAAGATACGTCAACGTCTTACTAGAAGCTTGTGAATGGTCCGAAGAAAACAGTATTATCAGAAGCCTGTCGATGGGCTCCATAGGAAATAAAAGGAATTTATTCATGATAAAACCATTTTCTTTGGGGAAGTTTTAACCAACTTAATTCTAATTCTTCCTGTGGTACTGAGCTGCAGAATACTAGAAACTCGGCCATTTAGGCCCGCATGGAATCAAAATTAAATTAAATAAAGCTTCCAGTTATCGATGTGTTGTGTCTAATCCTCAGTGTCCTGTAATGTGTGACGAATATCATATAAGAAAAGGGGGCCCTTCTGTTGTGATGGATCTCCAGTAGGTAAAAGCCTGACTTCTCTTCGAGTCGCTAATGAAGGATGGCAGTGTCTTCAGGGAGGAATTTTAGGAGGCCACTGCCCAGAATTTGTGCATCGTATGGGAAAAAACTGGAAAAATTCCACCAGGTAAGGAAACTAAAAAGGTAGTAGACTGAACATCACAATCAATCTTCCATCGTGTCTTCTCGCTTTTCGATACAGCGTCTACAACAACGCCGCCATCGGATTGAGCATCAGCCATAATGCTCACCAGAGCAGCACGTTGCCACTGATCCACGAGCCTAGCGCTATAGATGTACATAATATATATCTATATGCTTTCCAATTTATTTTTCTTGTCTCAAGAAAATAATTCGAATTTTTTACTGATATTATCAAGTACACGGCCTTTTAAGTATTTTTGTAAATGTTTTACATTCAAACTGCTACCATTCAAACAAAACGTTAATTGAATGGCATGGCATTCAATTTTCCGGAATGCAGAATTCAAAACATTCAGCAAATCCATTAAATAAAGAAATCATCACGCTGCTTATCATCCCCAGATGATCCCCCTTTCTACCTTCCTCAATCATTCGGACGCGCAACTGCCATTGTCCCGCTTATCACTTCATGCAGACTAATAATCGTAAAACAAACCGTCGTCTCCCTACGTCATAATCAAAAGGGGAAATCGTTAATGAAATTTTGTTTGCATCCAAACTCCCACTTCCCTCCCAGATCCGGAAGAAAGCGTTCTAAAATAATCTTTCCGGTTCCGCGGAACTTCAGCACTAATGGAAAAGTCATCAAATTACAGCAACTGCACCCAAACCGAGATAGCGCAGTGGACCGAAAACGTTCTGGGTGACAAAGAAGGGTGACAATGCTATCTCCAACTGTCAGCTCATAGTGAGCCTTATTTGATGTACTGTGATCACCTATGTCGATATTTTTATAATTATTGCCTTGAAAGATACGTCTATCTCTTGCTAGAAGTTTATGAATGACCTGAAGAAAGCAGTACTATCAGTAGCGCCGTAATAAATAAAAGGAATTTATTGGTCATAAAACAATTTTCTTTGAGAAAGTTTTAAGTGGCTTAATTCTAATGTCAGTGAATTAATTATTTTTAATTAAAAATCATAAAATATGAAAGTTATCTCGACATCAGAAGTTAAATAGTGGCCTAAATAGTTAATAGTCGGAAACTATAAAAAATAATGTCCTTCGTTCCACTAAAAGAAAAATAATTGTAAAGAATAAATTCTGAATTACCGGAGGACCCTCTATAATGAGACCAAATGATGACAAATTTTATAACCACATTATAAGATAACGACTTTATTTGGATAGTAAGAAGATCTACGATAAACTTATATGTCTATTAAGTTAGCATTCTATCACTAAAAAAATAATATTAAATGTTACAATTAAAAGATAAGAATATAAAAAGGAAAATAAAATTTAGAAAATAAATCTAACAGTACTGCCTTTATGTGGTATTTTTATAAATATAGAATGCTTTCCAATTTCTTTCTAGGAATAGTAAATTGCAGTTATTTCAAAGTCTTAAATGCATCTTTTTTAAAAAATAATTGAAAATGTAATAAGTAACTTGAATTCAAAATAGCTTAAAGTACTATACAATAATACTATTACGAAACATGTGCCTGAAAATTAGATAAAAACATTTTAAATCAAAAGACTCGAATATTTCAATGAAAATGTCATACAGGTGTTTTCCTATCTTCATATTTAATAATAAGAAAATAAGGAATTTACTTCTAAGTAGTATTGCATGACTTTTAAATTTGGCATATACACATTTAATTTAAAATGATTAGCAGTTACTGAAACGAAAAATACAAGAAATATAAAATGTTTCTTTAAGAATTACAAAGAATTCATTAAAAACTCACGCATTTCTAAAATGAAGCCTATTTTTATAATGTTGGTAAACATGCATATTCCTATTAAATAGATAAACAGTTTAAATCTTAGATTGGAAATTAAAACAGACATTTTTTTGTTTTTTTTTTAATATTCTATATTTTATTAAAGATAACTGAAAATTTGAATATAAAAATGAATGTTTTTCTTAAATTTCAAATATTTTTAGTATACATATTCTGTTTAGGGATTTTAACCAATTGTTTAATTTATACATATATATATATATATATTCAAAAGCAAACATCAGTTTTAAGACTTATCAGCTATACAGATACATGAATAATGTTACTTTTACTAAATGTTTAATTGTATTCATTGTGCACAAGTTTGTATACATATTATTTGAACTGAAATTACAAGACATGTAGAAATATAATGACAAATATAAAAAGAAGAGCATTTTATTTAACAAAGCCATAAAATATATTATCCACTATACATAAAAGTTAATGTGCTTTCAGATAAATCTCACACCCTCTCCAAAAAAATGTTAAAAAGATAAAACAACGGTAGAATGGTAAATTAATGCATTGAACATCCGAAGAGCAAATGAAACAAAACTTAACATAATTAAACATACAAATACATCAAGTTCATAACAGCAGAAAAAAAAATTGCAGATGCTGATTATAATAAGAAAGTATACACAATATAAAATAACATTCTGAGAATCAATTCTCCCAGGAAATTAGCAAATACTACAAGAATATAATTCAATATCCTGAAGAAAGCTCTATGAAGGAATATACAACTCTTATTATATTATAATCCATGTTATTTCTATAACTAGAAGACTGCATTCAAGTCAAAACAAACCTAAGAGTGCAGTCCATTAACATAATAGAGAGTTTTTGCATACCGTACGTTAGTCACCGTAGGACGTCCGTTAGCTTTTTCTCCCTAGCACGCATGCTCAGTTTCCTATGAGCATGCGCGCTAGGGAGAAAAAGCTAACGGACGTCCTACGGTAACTAACGTACGTTATGCAGAAACTCTCTATTATTTCCGCTTAGAAACGGCAAGGAATAAAAACTAGTAGATGATAAATATAAAAGCATACAGTATGAGTATTACAGGATTCTGACAGACATGAGATTTAGCTCAAGAACATCTATAATAAGTGACTTCAAATCTTTTGCAGATTTCGCAATTGTTGTCTTACTGTAATTACTGCATCCATCTCTTTTTACTAAATTTATAGTGAGTAATGTTTTCTTCTTGCATTCTTTTGACGAGAAAGTGGTGTTTTTATATTTTCCTGTTTGCTCGAAAATGTTTAGAAGATTGATTGAGATAGGAGCCTCACCTGTTCTCCATGAACAGGTGAGTCTCCATGAATTTGTATTCTATATATATCCAGAATTCATGTGCATGAAATCTCCGCAACCTTTGCACAGTACTTGTACTGCTGAGTTGTTGATATCCCAAACTCTTCTGATGTATTTTAACGTACCCTACTGACCACTAAAATTGCTACCCCAGGAAGAAATTCATATAACAAAATGATATTTATTGGCCAAATATATTATACTGGAAATAACAAAAGATTAAATTTTAAAGAAATTTGGGTGCATAGATCTTGAGAAATCAGTAGGCACAACCACCTCTGGAAGTAATAACAGCACTTCATGTTCACTAATCATGTGCATATCACAGCACCTTCTTCCTGTCGTTTAAATTTAACGTCTGTAGCATGTTGCCTTCTTGGTGTAGCAATTTTAATAGCCAGTAGTGTAATTCTCGATCTGTGATATCTGATACGTCTTTACTTGACAAACATCAGCAATTTTAAACAATTTCAGCAATATTATACTAATAGTGTTTAATAAATCTGCTTTGTAATTTTTTTTTATTTTCTCTTATAACTAGCATGCGAATATTAGGTTTCTGTCTTTATACTTATAAGTAAATTTTATACTTGACATTCACTGTATTATTCCTTGAAGACTTGGCTATTGTCTATTGTCACTGTCTGTCTTTTTCTGCATACTGTAGTTCAGTGACATCTCGGTTAAATAATTGTCTATTAAATATCTTTATATATGCGTTTAATACTTTTTTTTTAAAGTTCAGTGTTAAATGTACACATGATCACATGTACTTTTATGTTAGCAAAGTGTAAAAAAAGACATTTTGAAACAAATTAAATGTATTCAGAATATTAAATTGAATATTAGTTGCAATTAACATATTTTGCTTAACTACTAATTTCAAGTCTTCATTATATTTAAGTATAAAAAGTATATTTATGAGAACTATTATAATTACATTATCACCATTATATTTATTTTTTCCCACTGGTAAAAAAAATTATTCTGATTGTATCGTTAATTAACGAAATGGGTTTTCTGTTCTTTAGAATTGTGTTTCTGTCGAATGTAAAGTAAAAAAAAAATTAATGTAAATATAATTCAAATTTTAATGCTATCATTTTCAATGAATGAAGCTATTAATTAGTATTGGGAAAGTCAATGAACTGGCATCGTTCTAAATAAGTAGACTGTTCTTTAAACTTTTTTTTTCCGTCTTATATTTAATTAAAAGGTTATTGTAAATATAATTCAAGATTGTACAATCTTCTATATATATATTTATATATCTATATATAACATATATGATACAAAGTTTGCTTTTTTTTAGTATGTGATTAAAGTTTTGTAGCATACAAGTGCAGAAATTATTACTTATATTGTTTATATATATGTTTTTTCAAATTCATGCCTGTTTTTTCACAAATGTATGTTGACTTACACATTCGTTGCATTACTATAAATAATCACAACTATTTATTTGAGAGCAATTTGAAAAAGAAATTAATTTTGACAATGCTATAGGATAAATGAATTTTGAAAAACCTATATTTACCACTTTATAATGCCTTAATAACCAAAAAAGATTAAAATAAATGCATACTAAACTTATGTATTGTATGTATTTATAAATACATATACATGCATATAATATACATGTATTTATAATAAACTTATGTATTGTAAGTATACTCTCTGCAATAAAAGTAGTTCATAATTCATAAAATACTTTTTTGTAGTTATAGTATTAGAAAGTGCTGAATATTTTCTAATAATTAATGCTTATATTTTTAATAATCTAGTACCAGATCATATTCTTTGCTTGAATGTTTCAACAAAATCTGAACATCTCTTAATAAATCTCATAAATTTAAAGATAAATTTAAATGTAAGTATATGGGGCATAAATAATAATTTAAAATTATTTAAAGCAATTAATAAATAATTGTGTAAAAATTTATTAAAAAAGCCTTTATTTATAAATAACTCTTAAAACAAATCATAATATATTATGTCAAAAAATTCATAACACTTTCATGAAACAAAAAACTTTTCATCAAATAGAAGGAAAAAACAAATCAAAGTCGAAAATTCAAAAACACTTTCATCAAACACAAAAACCCAAAATCCAAAAACCCTTTCATCAAATTCAAAAATCAAAAATTTAAAAACACTTTTATCAAATACAAAAACCAAACTTCAAACCCTCCGGCTTAATTAATGCTTATATTTCTAATAATCTAGTACCAGATGATGTTCTTCGCTACAATATTTCATCAAAATCTGAACATCTAATAGTAAATCTCATAAATTTAAAGATAAGTATAAATGTAAGTAGATGGGACATAAATAATAATTGAAAATAATTTAAAGAAATTAATAAATAATTACGTCTTATTGACATAAAAAAGTATTAAAAAAGTCTTTATTGACAAAAAAAAAAAACCTTTGAAACAAATCAGAATAGAATATTATGTCAAAAAATGCAAAACACTCGTATCTCAATAAACAAGTAATATAAAAAAAAAAAAAAAAAAAAAAAAAGTAAATTCCTACTTTTTTCACTCTATTGCAGAAAGTCCTTTATAAATAATTTTCATTCATTTTTTTAAGTTTATTTGGCACCATCTATTAGTAGATATATGCAACTTAAATCTAAAAAAAACTAAAATTAATTAATTAAATTTAATTACTGCATTAATATTTGAACAAAACTGTATCAACATCCAATGTAATCCACTACAAGTTAAAAAAAAAAAATGTATTTGAACTTTAGTGGATGAATAAAAAGTATTTTATGAACGATTGAAAATTGGAACAATATATATATATATATATATAGGGAGAGTGTGAGCTAATAGAAGGAATTAAAAAAACCAAACATTAAACACTCCAGCTCACCAACCTTCTTGAAAACAATTATCTAACAATCAATCTCACAGGTGACCCATCTCCCACACCGAAAAAAAAATATATATATAAAGATAAACAAATAAATAAAATTTCCTCAACTCCACCCTCAAGTATGGGCAACAATTCAACCCCAAACAAAGCCCGGGCACTTATTTCCTCAATCTCTTTTAATTGTCGAGGTTGGGGGGTTGGGAGAACCATCGGCAAAGCAAAAGTGCGGAGATAAAAGCTCCAATTATAAAAGCACCAGCGATTTCAAAACGCGGAAAGGAAAGACGAAACGCTTTTAATTACGGCGCCCTGTCGGTTCCCGGGGCGCAATTTATCCTCTCCTAATTGATAAGTCGGAGGATAGGCTGAGCCACGCCCCCGTTCGACACCTAGGCCCCCATCCATCCTCGAACTGTCTCGACCCTCCGCCGGGCTTTTCATTCAAACTGACGCTTCATGGAATGGAGTGTGGTCCAGAAATTGCACAGATCCGCTTACCGATGTAGATATCAATCAAGTTCTCTTTATATGATTCGTCCACTGACATTTTAATTCATTCAATAAACCACGCTTTTGATTTTAAAACCGTAGTAAATATTTATGACATTTTTTGTACTTAAATTAAAGCTTGTCCCATTTAAGTAAGCATCAAACAGTTGATAGAGGAGGGCATTGCAGTTCGTCAGAACTTTTATGGGTAACTGATCCGCATTTGCGTGTTGAAACCAGAAGTTAAACAGGTTTTTGAAAAAATATTAAATATTATCAAAAAAATCATTAAATTTATCATTATTATTATTATATTTATATCATTAAATCTAATTAAGTTGTTCATATTCTCTTGACTTATTTCGATATTGCTTAAGATGAATTGAATCTTGAAAATAAAGCACATTTTAACATTATATATATCTTAAAGAATTGATACTGAAGAACCAAACAACAGAAGACAACCAAGACAAGTAAATGGCAATGAAGATGAGAAACAGAATTTCGATCGCGCACCAGATTCTATTGGGGGAGTTGATAATCTGAGAAAGCTAATCGCTTAAGCAAGAATGCACAGATTACGTTTTCTACAAGAGGATCACTACAACCTATGTCCATTTTACAATATATATATATTGGTAAATTTTCGTATTTTGAATACAAATTAATTCCGGTAGCATAATTCACCTCCAACATGATGATGAGCTATATTATTTAAATATTACAAAAATATTTTATTAAAATGTTCTTTATTTTATTATTTTCTATAACATCAGATCATTTATTTAAATAACGAACTAGCTAGGAGCATGAACCTTGTCTATCATTTCTTTCTACATAACTATAATGTCAAAAATTTGTCTATCTTAAAATTTTACTAAATAAAATAAATGTAGTTTGTTGTGAAATTACTCATTAAAAACTCCAATCTTGCTTGGTTCAAGACAAATTTGTAAATAACTATTTACAGCATGAAGAAAATGGATTAATGCAAACTATTTGCCTTTACGAGTAACTTCCTATCCACATGCTAAATTTAATATAATATTACGCTTCGAATCCTTCACTTAGATTTCAATAATATATATATATATATATATATATATATATATATATACAGGATGATTATGATTAAATTAATATCCCACTTTCAAAATGCTTTAAAAAAAGAACCACCCGTCACAATGGGTTCAAATTTGAACTGAAGATACTTGAACATGGGGGTAACGGTATGGTATAGAAAAAAAGCCTCAAAAACGTTCCACCGATTTTTCCCATCCAATTTGGTATGACCTTGCCGTGGCAGATGGGCTTTCCACTAACATTGACACAAATGTTTAATGACTTGGAAGTCATTTTTTCTGTCAAATAACCGAAATCATAAAGCACATTGAACACTACAGTTGGTTTAACGTGCAACTTATGCCAAATACGTTGTAATTTCAAATCAAAATATGACTGGCAGCAGCATTTACTTTCATTATGCTGCTTGCAGCGCCATCTATTAATACATTTTGGAATTTTTTTTGATGCCGTACCGCTTCCCCTTTCATCAAGTATATTCAGCTCAAATTTGAACTCATTGTGACGAGTGGTTCTTTTTTACAGCATTTTGAAAGTGGGACTTTAATTATAATAACCCTGTATATATATATGTATATGTATATAGAATGTATTAATATAAGATATGTTTAATCATTGATTGCGTTTGTGTGTAGTTCTAGAGAATGTTGTAAATGCCTGGTTTGAAGAATCAATAAATCAAAAATCAATACATTAAAATATCTATGCATATCTAAACAAAAATTGATATTGACCGGACACAACATTATGTATTAATTAAAAAATATTATCCAGCATACTGCATCCGAAATCCCTTATGGCTTTCTTAAGCGCTGCACTACTCCTGCACACAGGCTGCAGCTAAAAATTTATAAGCAGGATAAAAATGTGCAGAACAGATATGTATCATAAATAGAAACTTCACGTCCTTGCCTCCGTATCCTTCCCCTCAGCAAGCTTACTGTTCTCAAGGGGGCCATTCTGAATGTTACGACTTGCAGTCATAATTTTCAGTCGACAGTTTGTTTTGGCGTTTATTGCGCTTCTAAGAATTGCTAAAAGAATATCACTTTTTCGGTTGGTGGTGGGGGAAAGGAAAGCGTTTCTCATTATTTTATATCCTTCATAACTTTTCAAACAGAGGGGTCGTTATTTATTGCCCTTTCTGATGTGAGTTAAGATAAATTATTTTAGACGTGCTGGTGAGATATTTTTTTTTTTTTTAAATATCAGCAAGCATTTTTTTTAATATCATTGCTCTATTTTACGTAGTGGAAAAGAAAGGCTTCGATTAGAATTTCTTGTTCTATTAGGGAGTCGTAATGCTCGAAACTGTAGGGGATGACAGGTTTGAATCCATTGAGGCCTCTGTTGCAGTCGCTGCTTTCAAAATGAAGAGTTTAGTGATGACGTTATTATGATTGATAACACTATTTCTTATTAAGATGCTATGAATGATGACGTTAGTTTCCCGGGGTTTATTCCACGATTAATTTTATTGAGCATTATAATAATTTTTTAGGGCAATTTGAATTAATGAACAGTAGATATAATATTAGAATGTAATATATGTATTAGATTCAGTGTTTTCCAAAGTGTACCATCTGAGGTTGCACATTGTACACTCATTTCTGTCCATGTGATACACAAATGCATTTAGCTCTGAAAGACCTCCTGGAAAATAATGTCCCACTCCATCTCGTGTCAGTGATTTGTTCATCAATGACATAGGTGGACGTATAAAGAAGTGTTACACATGTTAAATGACTTGTTATAAGTTAGTCTTATCCGACTAGTGATTGTGATAAGGTAGTGCTATCCTACTAATTGCTGTTACCTGACTCGTGATAAGTTAGTGTTATCCGACTAGTGACTATGATAAGTTAGTGTTATAGTGTTACTAATTGTGATGAAGAGTTTTTTCCGACTAATGACTGTGATAATGTAGTTATGTGGCTAGTGACTGATATAATGTGGTGTTATCCGACTAGTGACAGTGATAAGTTAGTGTAACTCTACTCATAAATTAGTGCTATCCGACTTGTTACTGATTTTTAACGCACGTAGTTAGTGTGAAGATCAGAATATTAAAGACAGGTTTCAATATTTTGATGGCATTTGTTGCAGTCAATGCTTTTATAAACAAGAGATTCAGTGCCCTTTGTGTAAAAACATGTAAGAATCTTGCATCGATTCCCAGATTCATTTTCAGTGTTACAACTCAAAGGAGCAATTGTTCTCGGAACGTTTGAATTTGCAATAACTTTCTGAGTTAGTGGATGATGGAAAAGTTTCTCATTTTATTAAATGCGTCATAATTTTTAAGGCAGAGGGTCACTTCCATGATTCAATGAAGGATTCAGGATTCCTGCATTGAATCATGGAAGTGAATAGAGAGCAGTGGTCTTAACAAGACTATTTTAATATAAGTCTGTGAGATGTTTCAAGTAGCCACTGGAAAGTTTTTAGTTTTCCAGATATTCGCCCATGAAGCACACTAAATAAGGGTAGTTACCCCTTAACGTATTCTCAAACAGCAATATTATTTTCTATTTGCTCAAGTTCAATCACAAAGGTAGAGTCCGTTGTTGCCACTATTTTCTGAAACGAGAGATTTGATGGAACTTATGAACAACGTGTGCAATTGTCGCACATTGACTGAAAGACTTACTGACGATAGTTTTTCAATTTTTCTCTTCTCTAACAAATAATTTCAATTTTAATCAAATTCATTTTTTATACTTGGGAAACTAACAATTGTGAAAAACTAAGTGGACTATTAATTAATAATTTTGAACCGACAAATGCTAATATATTCAAATGATCTAATTTTTACATGACATAATCAGTCTTCCAACAATCTGTTTACACCAGGGGTAGCCAACCCGCGGCCCGCCTTGAAAATTGTTCCGGCCAGTGAGATTTATTACACTTTTTCAAAGTATATTTGTTTTATAATGGTCAAAGTAGTGAAAACCAATGTATAAAAAAATCATTATTTGAACATCCGTATATTCAAAAAGGAACTGTCGAAATTATGAGAAAAAATTAACTTTGATTTTAAAATAATATTCTTGCGAATATATGACAACTTGGAACCTGACCAAACGCAAAACACTTTCAAACATAAAGGACGCTATCTTACAACACCCATTACGATATGCAGATACAGAAATTGAGATCGATTTGAAAACGCTAAGTGAAAGAGTGGAGAAAAAAATATCTCACTAGTAAAATAAATATTTTTTAATGATTTCATTTTTTAATTTCATTTATATTTATATAATTTTATATTTTATTTTTAGTTATATATTTCTTTACAATGCACGTTTAGTATCATTATTAATATATTTTCCATGTTTACATGTAAGAGTAATAGTAAACACAATAATACTAATTAATTACGTTTCAATTTTTCACTAAAAGAAAAGTCTACAGCGGCTCTAAATCTAATATAATTTTATATGCGCGGAAGTATGATGCATTTCCAAAGTGGCCCGCAAGGTCCTTTGGGTTGGCCATCCCTGATTTAAACTGTGCTACTATTTATAAAATCATCAAAAATTCCAATCGACAATGCTAAGTAGTTTTAACGAAATATAATATTTGTTTGAAAATAAATTAATAATTAAATAAATAAGTTTACAATTTAGAAAGAAATAACATTATACTAAAAAAAAAATGTATGTTCTATTAATATCAAAAAATTTTTAAGTACTAAAAAAAGAATATTTTCTTGTCGCAGTATTGATTAAACAAAACAATATATCTTTAATATATAGATACATTAAAAATATATCTTTATATTTTTAATACATAAATAAATTAATCTTTTAATCTAAAAATTTTCAATGTACTTATTATGATAAAAGTAGGAAAATTCTCGTAATTAAGTAATAATGATATGCAAATAGATAATATTATAGTAGCAGTAGTAGGTAATCTTGTTGTAAAGGATTAAAATAGGTTACGGTTACTTTATTCTGAGGTTGTCACCAAAAAGGCATATTTTTTGCGTATTCATTGTTACACAGTGTACATCATACACTGCATATAGACTATACATATTTTTGCACTGTACTTATATTTTTATACTATAAAAATTTAATTTTTATCAGAAAGAGTGTCATTTTCAAAACTCTTCGCAAATTCTCATTTCCTTCTATAGTTTGATCGCACAGACTTTCGAGCCCATGGATTTATAGCAGCCATCCAGCTTTTAATAAGAATCTGTTATTAACTATGGCTTTATTGGAACTCATTCCATACAAATTTGCCCCCTTATACAAAGAGAAAGAATATAAAAGCAAATCAAAATTACAAAGGGAAAAAGACTAGACATTCTTAACAAAAACGAGTAAAAGACCTTAAAAACAAATTAAATGTTCTAAGAATAAAAATTTAAAAAGTCAGCAGAACCATAATAAAAGTATGTGGGATCAGGACACATTTTCTCTGGCCCTCCAGTAAAGAGTACACAAATCACCATTCTATTGTAAGTTAGAGTCCATTTCCGACCAAACAAGTAGTCTTGTATAAAACACTTATATCAAAGTTCACAATTCTTATTTTGGCCAGATGTTTGCCCAGGCAGGCACCCATGTAATATGGAAAACTTGGAAATAAAATTTTTAAACATTCTGAAAAAACGAAAAAATATTTTAATTTATATGTATTATTTTAATAAAAAATAAAGAATACAATAAAACAAAATTGTTCAATATAAAAACAAAGCATTCAAAATTACTAGACATTTTAGAATCTGCATAACCTTATCAATCTTGGCGAAAAAGGTGAAGACCTACATAAAAAAGGACATTGATTTATAGCTTAAAAATGCAATTCCATCACGTCCAAAAAAAACTGATGTCATCCAAAGAGTGATCGATCATTAAGTTCTCTTTCTATTTATATAAACAAGAAAGTAAAAATATTTGATTTAAGAACGCCGTGTGGAAGTTTAATGCATAGGGAGCATTATTTTGACACGATCGTACATAAGGTGAAATTGAAATTTGATTTTTAGGAAAAAAATGAATTTAATTTTACTTTTAAAGTTCAATAATTAACAAATATTAGATAAAAAAATTGATATTTTAATGAATTTGAATATTTACAAAGATAATTTTTTATTATTCTCATAAAATAGAGGAAAATAATTTTATACACTTCTTCATATTTTTTTTCTAGTGCAGCTAGCAATACAAAGACAGTTATATTTATGCAATAAACAAGGCTGAACCGCTGTTACTCATTTAGCACTACCCAGAAGGCACATGTATTTTGAAGATATGAAAAGGACGCTAGTAACACTACCCAAAGCTCTACAATCCTATTAGGCCGGGATTTATGTTTAAAGTGGATTTCGTAGCACTACAAACATCCATGCCTCTTTCGGGACCCGAACTCGAAACCTGTGGTACCGAGTGCCATAGCGCTAGCCACTTGGCCATCAGGCCGTAAATCCCTCCTCATATAGTTTAGTGATTCAAAAAAAATTATTCATGTAGTACATTTACATATGTGTTTGATACAAATCCACATGCCATATTTTGTCAGACTTCTACAAAACACTTCATGAATTTTATTGTCAAAAACATACATCATTTTTTTTATATTGCAACATTATTCTGTTGTCTTCTTCATTGACGCAACAGCCCCATGGTGGGGTATTGCCATCGGTTTGACTGGTAGATTTAAAGACAGGAACTTTTTTCTTTTTACGGAATATGGTTGTCAGCCCGACGCCCAACAGTTATATTAGACCGGGACTTACGGTTTAAAGTGGATTCCAAACCATTACAAACATATATGACGCCGCCCTAACTAGAACCCGAAACCTGTGGCACCTAGCTCCAGCCAGTCAATCGGCACTCAGGCCCTTGGTGCGTATTACATATTGTCAATAGAGGGAATTAATTTACTTCCCTCTAGTCCCATAAGTCGCTCTGAGGTACTCTGTATGCAGGTTAATTAATTACTGTAGAGGGACGTTATATCATACAGCAGGCCGAAGCAAATATTAGCAGCTTTCTAAATTTAATTTAAACTAACATTGAAGAGACATTTAAAAAATCGCCGGAATCAGTTTTAGCATCTCACAAAGTCAAGCATAATTCAACCACAAATGAATATTTTGACATCAAATTTCACACAGAGGTCAAGGACAGGGTCATCAACCAACAAACGAAAAAAAATTAAAATACCGTATGCCCGGGAAATTTAAATTGAAAATTGGTACACCGTAGTATTTTGTTTTAGCTTTCCTTTCATAAATGATTCTTTTGTTTTTATTTTATATTTACTTAATTTTTTATGAAAATTACAAATGCAGCTATAAAATGGCAATTCGTTCTGTCATTTTCTTTTGGTGAGCAAATTTTTAAGTCGTTGAATTTATGATTTAACTTGAAGAACTATCAAAGCTATTTTAAGTTACAGGAAAGAAATTAATGTATTGACCATTTAAACAATCTAAAATCACAAAGATGATACTCTTTCTTCATATCACTTACTAAGAAGAAATAGGAAGAAAAAAATATATGTCTGATTATAATTATTTCCTTGCTTTCCATTCCTTTATATTCTTATTACAATTAAATTTCTCAGATATTTCCTAGAAATTTCTCCAAATTTCTCAGAAAAACACAAAAAAAAAAACCAACTTACGGCTTGTTACATGTATTAGTATATTTCTATTAATTAATTGAAAGATTTGCTTTTTAATTTTGAAAGATTTTTTTTTTTTAATATTGAAAGATTTCTTCTTATTTCTTTTTAAAAACTCTCAGTAATTTTTAACATTGTAGAAAATTCATTATTCTTGCATTAAAAGGATTAAATTTCTTCTCATATTTGACGTTTTTTATTTTCATTTCCCACAGAAAGTATTAAACAATGGATAAAGCATGAAAATTATTTTACTTTTATTTATGCAATAATCATATAGCATAATTTATTTACATTATAGTTATATTATAATAAAAAAAAATATTTCTTCAAAAATCATGTTCTAATATTTTTAATTAAACAGTATTATTTGCTTTGACAGAATTAAAATCTGTATGTATTGCATAATTTCAAAAAGGATGCATGATTTTGTTCTAAATTAATTCATTATTGTTTAAAATGAATTGAAATTATTATACAATGCAATTTTTTTATTAAAATAATATTTCATTTCAGTAGATGAAAATTGTATAGTACATTTCCCAAAGGATGTAGAAAAATAAATTATATAATTTATTATATTTTTGATTGTAAATATTTTCTCTATTTGAAAATATATGTAAATGTAATAAATTCTATTAAAATATACGCAATTTTATATACATATAAATATATATATATATGCATATATTTGTTTATGATTTTTTTATCTTTTACTTATATATTCATCATCATCAATGGCGCAACAGTCCCACGGCACATGGTGGGCAGGGCCGTCTGCCGACTGGCAGATTTCGAGATAGGAAATGTTTTTGATTTTACGGGTAGACTTGTCAGCCGTACGCCCAAACTTATATATTATATATTTCAAATAAACATTTGCATATGTTGTAGTTCTATTGTGAACTTAAAATGATGCAACTGCCTTTTATAAATTAGATTGACATAATTTATTTCTTTTTCCAGACATGCGACCAGACATATAAAATTAAAAAAAAAAAAAAAAAAAAAATGTCTATACATTTGCTTCTTAAATTTACATTTTTTCGAACACAATTGTATTATATAACATAACGATTTGTTTTCTGATAATAAAATTTGCTATCTTTACCTTCCTTAAGATATAAAAAAAATCTAAAAAAAAATGTATCGCGGTGTTAAAATACAAATTTAAAATACACAAAGCAATTTTATAAATGAGTAGGATTAACTCTGGTGCATAATGCCCTAGATAAATTGAAGATAGTGGTTTTTCAATTTTATATATTTTTATTCTTTCGTTTTTAACTGTTTCAGTAGAAGAGATATTTCCTATACATTAGAATTTAGATATATTAATGGAATATATTATATTGGAATTTAGATATATATTATTAGACAACAACACTGTTATTGTTCTAATACAGCTGGTAATACAGCTGGTAATAGCGTTATATTTACTCATTTAGCACTACCCAGTGGGCACATGTAGCATGAAGATATACTATTGAGTAATACTAATCCCACAACGCTATACTATCATATTACCACACCACACCACATCACTGTACCTAGAGCTGAGTTGCCCCTTTACAGTTTTGGAAATGATTTTGGTGAGAAGTCTAATTGGGCTCTGTGACGCTCTACGGTCATGTGAGACCAGGACCTACTGCCTTAAGGGGATTCCAAACCACTAAAAACATTTATGGCACCGCCGGGACCCGACCCCGAAACCTGCGGTACCGAGTGCCAGAGCGCTAGCCACTCGCCCATCAGGCCCCTTTTTTCTAACATTGAGTTTGTTGCATTTGGAAATTTTCATATTTAACTATGTAATAAAATAACTTCCAAAATTACATTGATTCGTCTGAGTATATCTATTTGCATTCATATATCAAAGACAGTTCCTCCATTTTTCTTAAATTGAATAAAAAATATCAAAATTGATTCAGGTAACATGCATTTCAATATTCATATCTTACCTGTGAACATCTGTTTTTCATGGAAAATAATTAATTATGACATCTTTTTTTCCGACATTGTTGTTGTACACTACCCAGGGGCCACGTGTAGCTTAAAGATATGCTACTGAGTATTCCCGCAAAGCTATACGATCATATTAGACCGAAAACAACGGTTTAAAGTGGATTCCGAACTACTGAAAACATCCATGGCACCACCGGCACTCGAACCCGAAACAGAGTGGCATAGCGCTAGAAACTCGGCTTCCAGCCTCATCTTTCCAACATTGATTTAGCGGCCTGATAGACAACTTGCTAGCACTCTGGCCATTGGTAATGAAGGCTCAAGGTTCCAATCCTTGCGGAGGCATGGATATTTGTTGGTGTTTCGGTATCCACGTTAAACTGTAGAGTCCAGTTTGTTTAGTCTAAAGCGTGCACAAGATGATCGTAGAGCGACAAAACAAACCAATCCAACATTTATTTTGATGCATACAGAAATTTTCACATGTAATTTAGTAATAAAATAACTTCCAGTATTACAGTGGTTCGTCTGAGTATATCTATTTGCATTCATATATCAAAGACAGTTCCTCCATTTTTCTTAAAATGAATAAAAAAAATATCCAAAATTGATTCTTATTTTTTTTCTTCATCTCTCTTCCATTCCGCGAACCATCATCAGTTTGATGGATGACTTTGATGTGCCGATAATTTCGCAGGGCGCCTCCACCCTCTCAAGTGCTCACAGCTATAAATCTACTTTAATGTGTAATTTGCTTCATATTTTGTGCCCTGCTTCTTGCATTACGCCATTTAGGCAGTTAAAAGTTCGTGAATTATATCACCTCCGCGTTAAAAAGTCATTCATTTTAAACGGAAATGTCGGCACGTCCATTTCACTCCTTGTTACTTTTTAAGATTACATTTTCCCTTTGATAAATACCTACTTTCAATTCTTTGTTTTTAATATGAAGTCGTTTATCACACCCACCATGTTGCCAGTTAAGATCAATGACTTTAATTTTCGCCCTAAAATGTCTAGTTATTTTTAATTTCAACATGGAGAACTAACAATGAATATGTAAATTTAATTTTTACATATGATAATGGTTATAATTATTATAATGTAATGAAAAATGATATCTTATAACGACCATATTAATAATTGGATAGTAATAAAAAATGTTTGTAATTGTTTCTTATAAAATCTCTAATAAACATGATATTAATGATTTGATAAAGATAATGCAATTTATTAAGATTTTGTAATTATAACGGTAATGATTTTTAATGATCATGATATTCATGTTTTACTACTATTACTGGTAATAATAATAATAATAATAATGTCAATAATAATTAATAATTTGATAAAGATAATGATAATGTTTTTATATAGATGATATGTGATAATGTTTTTATAGGTATAAGCATAATGTTTATTTAATCATACAAATGATGATTTCACTTAATTATATTTATTAAAAAGATTTTGACAGCAAAATCATTTTAATATAAATAACGAAACTAACATGTTTTTGCATTTAAAAAATTTAGACGGTTTCTGCCTATTTCGAAGCCTAGAAATTATCTTCATAAATTTTTCTTTCAGTTTCACAACTAAGTACAAGACTATTTTATTGATAAGACAATAATTTCGAATATTGTTATTCTTTTCTGATTAAATTGATAATCATTTTCGAAATAGATTCATCATTCGAAAATAATTAAAAACTTAAAAGTAACTATAAGTAATATGACTCTCTTTTGCGTGTATGATATTTGCATCACATTCCAAAATTGTAAACGGATAAATATTGTATTTTTCTTATTAAAAAATAAAACTTTTTAAAAAAAAATATATGATAAGCAATAGGTTTACATATATTCTCTAACAAATAAAACTGGTCTAAAACGATGAAATTTTTTTAAAAAAACCATAAATAAGTAAATAAGATCAACATTCTATCTGTAGTTTTGAAAATGCAAATGATTACATAATGTAGAGACATTATGCTTCATTTTCTTCAAGTAACGCAAGACAAAAAAAAAAGGAAACATTTTTTTATACGAAAAAGAAAAGAAAAAAAAAGATTTACAATACTCTGGTTTATGTAGCTGTCTTAATGCGTGAAAACATCACTAAAAATAGTTTTGCTGATGTAGTGACTAAGACAGTCGAGGGGTAGTAAATAAAATAAGGAAATAAAAAAATGGATGAGTGGTATATATCAGTGATTCTCAAGCTTTTTGAAGTTGGGGCGTATTTGAAATCTTACAAGTAATTATTTACACAAGATTTGCAAATTTGTGAGGAATATGTTATAATAGTTAAGTAAAATAATACAGAAAAGAAAAGAAATGCACATTAACTACGTTTATTATTTTTATGAGAAACATGAAACTGACATTTTGTAGCGATTTCTTTGATGTTTGGGTACATACAAGGTAATTAAAAATAATAAAAGGGTAAAATTTTTCTCGATGGGGGAGTCGAGAACGCTGTCTCTTAGCTATCCTACCATTCACAGAAACTGAACGAAATTTTGATTTAATATATTTTGTGGTATGTGCTCAAGAATTCTATTAAAAAATAACACGTAAATGCTAACACTAACAGTAACACGATTTCGAAAATTCAAATGACGAAACCTACATTTTTATTGGATTGTGGCATCTATAGCGTAAAACCATAAATAGCGTTGAAAAGCTGCATGTGGAACGAAATTCTTCGGCTCTGGGACAGAAGAAAAGCGAGAACCACCAGTAATTACAGAAAAACAACAAGAAAGCAAAGCATTTTAATGTGTTTCTCAAGTTTTCTACTTGATCTCCTTTACACACGATGACACTTTGCATATGGCAAATGGTGGATAGCACAGAAGTATGTACCATGGCAAGAGAAACCTGTTGAACCTGACGTTTGATGGCATCTTTAAGATCAGATGAAGCTTGAAAATTAAATACATACACTTTAGATTTCAGAGAGCGAAATGATCTAACTGACGTCGTGTGGATGAAAGATGACAATCCCCGTTTGTGAGGGGAGCATCAAACGTTTCTGAACTAACAATTTGGTAACATAATTATCTTCCGCCATTTCACGTTTACGCGGCCACCAAGGTCCTCCGACATCACTCCCATACATTTCTGGTTGTAAGGGTACATGAACTGTGAAGTGCATATGCCTGAAATCTAAAATCCATGAATGTAATCCGCAAACTGCGCCTGATTTGAAAGATGCATATCGGACCTCTTTTCAGGTAGACAGACATCTAGACAAGTTTCTTTGGCTAGGGTCATTGCTGTACTATATACCATCTGAATGCAAAGTGTCATCGGGTGTAAAGGAGATCACACGGGAAATTTTTGAGACAGATTAAAATATTTTGCTTTCTGTTACTTTTCTGTAACTATTAGTTGTTTTCACTTTTCTTATTTAAAGAAGAATTCAAGAGACAATTTCTAATGTTTAATTGTCAATCCACGATCAGTAGATATAACTACTAATCCTTATTCTTCAATTAATGTTAGATGGTCGACTCCACAGAAGGTTTAGTCTCATAAGCTGTAATGGAAAATTTTGATACAAAGAAAATCACATTTACCCTGGCATTTATAATAGCCAAATATGAAAGTTACCACTCCTATTTTCTCGGAAACGTTGTTTGATGCATTCTCTGTATTTGACACTTTATACATGAATAAAAGAAAAATAAAACAATCCTAAAGGTTAGATGTTTATAATGAAAGCTATCTTTGAATGGGAAAATAACCAAGAAAAAGTGTAACTTTATTTTTTATTTTATTCCCTACATATATTTCTCTGAGATACCACAGAGTGCACTTGGAAATCTGCTAGAGCATAGTATTTGAAATCTAGTACTGGTGTAGACATTTACTGAAATAGAATGATCGTATACACTGGCGCTCTTGAAATAAACATAAATAGGCCCTCCTACATTTATAAAATGCTCCACATCATTTGTATCCATTGGTTGAATGAGTTCTCTCGTAATAAGCAAGTTTGGCGTACCAAGTATGAATGACTCGCCAAGCGTTACGCCAAGTATTGCACCCGCTAAACTTGATCTCAGAGCTCTATATCCACATTGTTTATCTGCATATGACTTTTTCGGACTTGAATTAAGTCTCTCTACATTCTGAAACACGTTTCCTAGATTTTTTTTCTTGTGTAAAATGGGCATACGTTGAATGCAAGTAAGATAAAATAAAATAGTTTTACATAAATTAATTTCATTTGCATGCCTTAAATATTCCTTTACAAATGTGTCTTTATCAAAACAAGCTTGCAGTCTTTAATGTGTAATTCCACAACAACCACATTTACTGTAATTAGTAAAATTCCATAATCGAACAAATATTTTGGCAATATAGTTATGTAGAAATAAAAAGAAAATTACAGACAGGATTCCCGATAATGGCTAGCTCGTTATTCGCGAAGGATTTGATGTTTTAGATTGTTAAAAGATTAAATTGAAAATGTTTTATAAAATATTTTTGTAATATTTAAATATTTATCTCATTACCATATTACAGTTCAATTATGTTAATTGAATTCATTTTTCTTCGAAATACGAATTTCTTACTTTAAAATGTTACCTGGATATATATAGTATTGTAAAATGGACATATGTTGAAGTGGACATCTTGTAGAAAACGTAATCTGTACATCCTTGCTGAAGCGATTAACTTACTCCCCCAATAGAAAATGGTATGCACACGAAATCCTATTTTTCTTCTTCATTACCATTTACTTGTCAGAAGTGTTTGGTTCTTCAGTATCAATACTCTAAGATATATAATGCTAAAATAGTTATGTGCAAAAATTGTTGTTATTTTTATCTCTACGATGAGTATTTCATTTAACCTTCAATATCAGTGCTAAGTGATCAGCCAAGCTATAATAAGCGCATATGCGTGTTGCACAACTTCTTGCGTGTAATATTTGTCAGCGTCGAGTACAAAATATCAATTGGAATCTAGTCAAACATTGATTGAGAAAACAATAATTAGACTGCATGATTGATTCTCTCACCAAGTGCGAGATGCACAGCGCCATCCGTTTCCTTTCTTCTGAAACTTGTAAAATCTTTCGTAAATGCATGCTTGAAATATGAAGAATCTTCACTGAAACGCACTCTTGAATCTTGAAGAATCTTTATCTAAGCGAATTTTTGTATAGTAAAGAATCTTAATCTAATGCACTATTTAACCTCGCTGTTATTCTACATAAAAGCATCCATACAGTTATCCATATAAAAAGAGAACTTTGAAAAAGAAAATATAAATGTAAGCCATTAACTTATTCAGATGGTCAACTCCCCCAATAGAAACTGTTATGTGGTCGAAATTCTGTTTCTCGACCTTATTGCACTTTACTTGTGGAGTATTAATTACTTTGGAGTATTTAGTTCTTCAGTATCAATTATCTAAGATATATAAAGCTAAAATAAATGCATCCAAAAATGAATACAAACGTTATTACTTTACGAAGTGTCTAGAAATAGTAGCTACTTCAATCCCTACAATGGATATTTCTTTTGAAATTCACAATAATAATATTTGTTTTAACTTTTATTTGTTCTACGATGCGATTAGCCGATCTATAGTTAGCATATATGTGTACTGCACAACTTCTGCAACCTAACAGCAGTCGCTGCTCAGCAGAAAAATTTAATTTTAGCTGAGTTAAACATCAGTTGGCCAAAACATCAAATATATGACATGTATGATTCTCTGGGGAAGTGCCAGATTCACCTATTCCTTCGTTTCCTTTTCTTTGAATCCTGTAGAAATTTTACCTAAATACATATGCACACTTGAATCGTGAAGAACTGCCGCCTAAATACATTATTTAATCATGAATATGATATTTACTTAAATATACTCTTGCATCACGAATAATTTTTACTTTAATGTATTCATGAATCTCTCGGTTATTCTACCTAAACGCATACATACAGTTATTCATGCAAAAAAGAGATCTTTGAGAAAGGAACCATAAGCATTTAAAAACATAAAATATAAGTAAAGTAAATATATTTGTCTCTAGAACTAAAGTAAATTCACCCTATTCATAGTTCAATAATAAAGTATGCAGATAAGATACAAAAAATTCAGAACATGTAAGCACACATCAGGGTCCTACATTAATTGAAAAGCTCTCTTGCAAAAGTATTTTGAGTGTTTTAAAATTCAGCAGTTACACCTAAATACCCTCCCAAAAAGCTATGACTTCCTCCTCCCTTGAGGGGGAACACTTTGGGACATAAGTGGATCCCGAGACTACTGTTGTATCACAAATATATGGAATCAAAGCTTAAGCTACAAATTCACTTTTTAAAATGAATTTACGTTTTCCAATCTTTAGTAGGAAAATATTGGAAATTACAAAAAAGGAGAGAGTATGGAATTACTATAAATAGTTTAAAACATCCCATCGTATTCATTTTCAAATGTCTGGCTGCCTGATAGGAAAGTTCCGGATTAACTCTCATACTCAAAAGCCAGGCAGTTATTCGTTAAAGACCTCGAAGACAGCAATGTCCTTTCCCGTTGTCTGACAGTAAACATTTAAAAAATAAAATTCTTAATCATATTGCATTCACATATTTTACACTAGATATAACTTTACTTTCAATATTTAATTTTGCTTCGATAACAATGAAAACGGAGAAAGGAAACACAATACTCTGGTATATGACGTTGTCTTACAGTCTGACGTTGAAGTCTATGATGCTGTCTTGTTGTGAACAGATTTGCAAGGAGAGGGAGGAGGAAAATTGAGAGGTAGTAGATGAAATAAGGATATAAAGTAAAGAATGAAAGGTGTATTGAAACAGATTAACAACATTTATTGAAACAGAACGATCATCATCTTAACGATCAACTCATAAAATCAACGTCCATAGGTTTTTCTATAGAACTAACTAACTCCCTGGCACTACAGTCCCTTAGTAGGTCATGGCCGTCGGGGAGATTTCGAGACAGGAGATGGTTTCTTTTTACAGGGTAGAGTTGATAGCTTTATGACCAAGGCTTTATAAACATATAAGACAGGGACCTACAGTTTAAAGTAGATTTTGTACCTCTACAAACATCAATCTCACAGCCGGGAGTTGAACCCGAAACCAGTGGCATCGAGTTTCCGAATCCACGTTAAACTGTTAGTCCCGGACTAATCCACGTAAAGTATGCGCAAAATGACCGTAGAGCGCCGAACCAAACCATTCGCACAGGACGGTATTGACTCGCCAAGCACGTTGTCACAGTCACCAAACGTCATGCCCAAGTATGTCAAGCAGGGCGCATTTTAAACTTTGACACCGAGTAGCAGTATTCATATATATTATCTACATATGGGCCTTAAGCCTTTCGAATTTGTCTTGAGTCCTTCTACCTTATGCAAAGTATCTTCTGATTTTTGATTTTACCTTCGTTACACACATATAACAGAAAGTTTTTGCATACTTTACGTTAGTTACGGTATGCAAAAACTCTCTAATATGCCAACATTATAAAATTTCTAAGAAGATTTAACATAATTTTAGATTTCTCTCATATAAATTGCATTTCATTGTGGCTTTTATTGTAATATTCAGATGGATCTTGTTGAAACTGTTTTAAGAAACACTTAATAACTCTCGTAACCCGTCTGTATTCTGAGATATAACAGAGAGAACTGTACACTGAGCTTCATATTGTAGGCCAACTCTCCCTTTTTATACTCTTCTGCTACCCTCTACATAGAGAGTGCCTCCCTATCTTCCATTGGAATCTTTTAATGTTCTTGTACATGATTTTATATTAATATTTTCCAAATTATGTGTAATTCCAAAGCTACTATAATTTCAAACTGGCCAAAAAAACTCAACGCTCCAATGCTGAACCTACCACCCATAATGATTTTAGAGATGTTTTTAACTCAAAAAGTTGCATGTTAATGTCACGGATATCTTTGTAAATAAGTGATTATTTTTTAATAAGTTAGTTGTTTTAAAATTGTTTCATCTATTAAAATATATCATATGTGTAATTTGTACTCTAGTGGTTGAAAGCCACATTTAGGAAAAAATATTTGGTAACAAAACAAACATAAACCAAATTGAAAAATCTATTTATATGATTCATAATTAAATAAAGATAATAATTACAAAAGCATATTTATTCCTTTAATAATAATCATACATTTTAAATATATATTTACTTATATTTAGAATTTATTATTATTATTTAACAGTATAAGTATTTCGATTTATACAACTTCGAATAAGTTAAATTCTTTAAATAAATTTTGATCGGCATGATAAATTTTCAGCATAAATATGCAATCAGTTTAGTAATTTATCACATTTTCCTAATAATATTTGCATTATAAGTAATTTAAGTTATACTACTCGTGATAATAAATATTCATAAAGATTAGTTAAGACATTCAGTAGTCACTAGAATTATGATTGTTTAATTTGTAGGAGCAGAAAAGTTGGGTGAGTAATTTTCACAGCATAAATTATACATGCGTGATTAAGATGTATTAAAACTTAACATAAAATTAATATCTTTCACAAAGTTTTCTAAAAGCTTTGATTCAATCAAAACAAAGTATTCACCTCCTTTTTTTTCAGTTAAAAATTGGAATTCTTAAGAATTCAATCTATTTAAAAAATTAATGTTAATTTAGTGCATTTAAAAAAAAAATATTATTTTTATTATAAGAATAATTCAAAAAAGTTCTTTAACACATTATTTTATTAAAGCATATTTTAACTCATTTCAGAATAATTTTACTGCAGCATTCGATCTTATAATTCGAATTTATGTTTCATAATAATAACACCTGTATTTTTTTCATATGTTGGAAACTATAATTATTAGCATTGTCGACTATTTAAATATTATCAGTGGTCATTATCAAATAATTATTGGAAATTTTATTAAATGTTTTATTTATTCAATGCCATTTTTAATAAGGCCCTTATAACCATGATTATGTTATTAATTTTTTCGATGGTAGCTTGGAATAAATTGTTCAAAAGATTTTTTTTTCATAATTTATAGAGAGTGGATTTATATCAGGAAAAAAAAAACCTGATTAAAAACTCATTTGCCTGGGTGCCAGATATTCATAATAAATCTAGACACCGCGATATTTTCATTCATTTAAAGAATGAGCATGTAAACTCCATTCAAAACAAATTTTCGTAGTGTTTATTTCATAATATGCTTTACAATAGAAGAGTAGCGTTGATTGATTTCTTTGGTGCAAAGTGGATAATGCTGAACCTCTTACAAAACTGTTATTCTGGTAATAGAGAATAACTTAGCATTTAGAAAACAATGCGAAATTTCTATAAAAACTAAATCTACATGGCATAAATATACTTAATATAGAATTTAGAAGTATTTAAAAACATTTAAGCATATTATATGTGAAATATATTATTATTATTAAAAATGCATATTATCATGCACATCATTAAAAATATATTTTAACATATAGCATAATATTAAAAAATCTTTTTTATTAGCAATTCGTAAAATTTTAGCTATGTGAATTATAGAGATAACTTCGTTTTCGCCTCAGTATTTGTATTTGTTTTGTATCGTTTTCGTATTTGTAAAATATCGGCCTATACTGAGCCTACAACGACTTAATGAAGAAGGCCACTTTCAGGTTTATGGGAACATTTTATTCTTTATTTATAAGTACTATATATATACGTATACAAATAATGAACTCTAGGTTATTATATAAAAAAAAATGAGAAATTATAAATAAAATGTAATTTGATCACAAGTACAGTTCACTCCAAGGTCGCAGATTTTCAGATTTCTCGAGTCTAATTCGAATCTAATTGCTTGTTTTACAGCTGACCTTAATTAGGCAGGGCGTGATAAACGCCACATGGGGTTAATGGTTTACGTTTTACGGAGTTACATGTTTTCAAAATTAAACCACAAGGAGTTCACTTTGAAAAACAGGCTGAAACTCCGGCCAATTCAGTCATTTCAGAAAAAAAAGAAAACTTCTGGTCGACTTACCTCCCTTTAGGAAAAACCGTCAAATCCAAATCCAAAATCCCCCCTTGACGGGAGGTAGCTTCAGATCAAGCAGCAAGGTCAGCTTCTCTCACTTCCCAATGGAGTCGACATCTCCTCAGCCAATGTTCTGTCACCAATCACGATAAAACAACAAATGGCATAATTCATATTCTACCTGTAGATTTTTCGACTGTGAAGGTCATGCAGATATTCGCTAATTTTATGAGTCTCATTATACATGACACCGAATATTTGCTATCAGATATGAGTGACATGTTGATCTCATTAGTAAGAAGCATTGATTGCATGCAATATAACTGCTAACCCACAACACTGCTTGTCTACTGTCAAATTTGAGTGATCGGTTGTTATTATGTACTGTTACTGTCAATTGGTAATTCTATATTAACTATAAGATTTGAAACAAAATACTTTAACAGTTCCTTTATTAAATGATATTTTAACTCTTTTCAGCATAATTTTGCTGAAGCATTCAATCGTATAATTTGAATTGATATTTCGTAATAATAATATAATAGTAATAAAGCAATCCAATAAAATACTGTTAATTGGTTTAACATACAATTATATATAACTATATGATTTGAAACAAAGCGCAAAATATGCTCGTCAGTTTTTTTTATTTCTTTTTTCATTTGTTTTCATTTATTTATTTTTCTTCTTTGGAGAGACTTCAAATCTTTGATTAAGACTCTACTTTTCTGGAATTACTCCAACACTTTTATTTACTGAGTTGACAAAGGTTCAAAAGAAAAACATTTAATACTTGTCATGGGTGGAAGAGAAATAATTTTATTTTTTTTACTTTGAAAATAATCCAACAAACAGTTTAAAAGACGTAATTATCTGACGTGCCATTAGATTCAAGAAATTTATTAAATGAAAAAAAAAATGTAGTTTCAAATGTTCCAATTCAAATACTCATTGATTCACCTGTTTGAGAAGGATGCGAACTGTACATAATTACAGTAAACCACAGAAATATGCATATATATATAAATAGTTACATTGTGAAATACTTATATTTTCATTATTAAAGCCTTTATATTATGAAGATATAAGTCTTTCACAATGCAACTTTTGCTATGTATAACTAATGTTACTATATCTTTGGTATTTTAGCGTTGAAGATTAAATATATATGTATCTTCAACATTAAAATACCAAAGATATAGTAACAATATGCATATCATAGGATTGGTTAACATGCACAAGATCGATGCTTTTAAATGTTAACACCTATTTTTTTTATAAAATGCAGTGGAGATTTAATGATATAAATAGATGATCAAAGATTAACTTTTATATCAAATAAAAATTCAAAAAAAAAATTCAAAAAATTTGCACTCTCTCACGCTTGAAAGAGGCTCATGTTAGTAAGTACTATTACCAACTGTGACAGTGCTATTATCTCTTGTATTAAGCTGAGAAGGCTGGTATCCAAGAACAAAAATACATTTATTTATGTATCCAACATATCGTTTTAAAAATCATCTAGAACGTCAGCATTGTCAACATTTGTGAGTCCCTGGAGTGACTTCCAACATTTGTGAGTGGCTGGATTGAATCTTTATGAAGTTGCCTCCTAAAAATTCCCTCACTACGAAATTTGATGACCCTTTCCAGATCTAGGATATTCAAATGTGCCCGGAAAAACAATCGGAAGGGATTTGCATTCGCATGAAATTCAAAAATAAACTATGCATTCAGACACTAGTGTTCCACATCGCCTCACAACCCAGCACTCAAAAGTTAGCAGGATGCCAATGTATAAGTAAGTAAGTATTGTATAATTATTACTAATAAGTATTTATTAGTAAGACGACATTGTAGCGCTCCCCTCTTCAGTGATGAATCTTACATTTGTCACAAATGCAGAGATAGAACAAATGTCCACTTGACTTACGTCATGAAATGACTTTTAGAAGGATAGAATGAGAATGATAAATGAAGAGAAGGATGACTTACAGAGAAAACTTACTCCTGTAATTATGATGTAGGTTTGTATTATATATGTTACGCACGCCCATCTAGCCTTCATTTCGGATACACTAACAAACCAGAATTATATTAACTTCCTCGTTTTCCTAGCGTTAGGTCTATTTCTAAGAGGCATCCTTGTCATTGTTATTGAATTAAACAATGACAGACTATTTTATCCCTGATCGTGCTACTGTAAACAGACTATGTGGTCTGATTATATTGCCATATCTTTCAGCGTACCCCAACTTTAAAAAGAGAGTGTCTGCCATATCATTAGGCAGGTATAGGAAAAGGAAAAGCCCGCCTGCGAGCTTATTGTCTTACGTGTACAATTTGATTCTTCTTGATAGAAAGTCATTACCCAAAATCACTAACAATATCATTCACTGTATGCCAAAACGGATAAAGGCCTGTATTTCATCAAAGGTTGACAAACTAAACATTGAAAAATTAAGTAGATTGGAATTTTTTGTCATAATGATATACCAATGATCTAAGATTATCATATCAACTATCTTATATATTATATGATAGTAGATATATCATGTTGTTGTTATCGTGTCCATGGATTTAAAATATAATTATCAATGTTAAATCAAGTCAAACGTCTTCTCGATAGCGACCGCAAGCAATGGCGCCGCTTCCCTATACAGGACTTTTTAAATTGGCCTCGATTGGCACCATACCCAATTGCAAAACATGGGGAGTAAGTGCTGGGCACTCAAGAATGTGCTTAGGTGTTAGGAAAGCGTTGCGGCAATTTCTGCAGGGGATGTATTCCCTGGTCTTGTCTGGGAGAATATTCATCCCTCTGTAATGATTCTGAGTCTGCTAATAACTGATGTCAGCTTCCTAGGGCAGTTGAAGTCCGTGATTAGTGGCTTCTTAAAGTTATGAGGTAGATATATCATATATATATCATATGATTATCATATCTACTATAGTATCATATTTCTATCCAGTCAATTTCAATGATTTATGACATTTCGTTCTTAGTGTTTCATTTTCAATGTTTAGAAGTGTGTTTTTTTAATATATAATGTAATGAAAAATGCATAATATGGAAAAATAATAAAAGATAAATAATAAAATACTTGAGTAATATTACATTGATTTAATAAAAGATTTTTAATTTGGTTAGTAAGAAACCGCTTCCTACAACATTGCATTTATTAGAATGAATATTTACGTATGGTCATTAACAAAACCAATTAAACACCATCCATAATATTTACTACCAAAACCTAACGATATGAAAAAACAACCGGCAACATCATCATGCCCTCTTAACAGTTTTACATCTTCTCTCGTTCCTGTCGATTACACCAACACATTCAAACTTCCTGATGACCTTCTCTAAGCTCCACGGATCATAGAAAATCTCCTCATCACACTTGCTCTATGTATGTTCTCATCGGTCCTTCCTACTCAGCCTGCCTACACTACACACTTGATCTCTTTTATCCTTAAAGTTGGCTCGCCACTTTCCTCTTCCGCGAGGAAAGCTCGCTGTAATTTCTCACGTGCTCTTGTTCTCGTTTGTTTACCAAACTAGATCTCTATACACCCCACCCCCTCACATAAAGCACATGCATCACCTGAGTGGCGATGCTTCTACAGAAGGGTGTACAAAATAAAAATTTAGCATATCATTCTTACAAAAATGTTTGAAATGAACTTTATAGTACAGCAGTGCTATTATTAGGAACTACAATACACAAAAAAGAAAAGACACAGAAATCAATACTGGTAAATTATTAAACACCATAACCGAAGATATAACACTTAAAGATTTTTAATCTGGTTAGTACAACATTTTTCAACAGATTCCTCTACCCCATATAAGTTTCTATTTACGTCAATATACATTAAATGAACAAAATCAGTTCTATGAACATTCATGATACTATTAGATACCATTCTATATCCTTACAGAGTAAACTAGCGACTATTTGCATTACAATGTTACACTTTTTTACTTCTTTTAAATTTTCCCCGTTTTTTCTTCTAAAAGTCTTCCTGACTTCAAGACGTCGATCTTGAATCTGAAACCCAAGGAGAAAGTGTTTTTCAAGAGGATCATAAAAAACGATATCCACATCTAATGCCAGTTTCCTTGTCAACCACACAATCTAGGGCCACTATAGTACCATAACTACCGAAAAGTTTCCATAGTTCGCTACCCTGCCGCTACCTCTTAATGCTTCCACATACAAAGTTTCGGTCATCATTCGAGGAGTTTACCCTATTCTCCACTCCATTTGAAGTGATCTCGAGACCACATGTAGACACTCAGCTTGGACTTTGTTAACCATTTGAGCCTGCTTATAAATGACGAAATTATATTCTTTAAAGTTTCCTATATGATTATATCTCACTCCATTACATTCAACTACCTCACCCTATTTTACAAGATGAGCTCTTAAAGGATTTTCATTCAACTTATAAATCAACCCTCGAATGAAAAGTTTGCGGAATCACTCGGGTGTACTGTTCTCTGACTCCAATTTTCTGCCCAAATATTTATATTTTATTCTTTCAATGCCTTGTGGGCGGCCGAGGAAATGATTTCTTTCTGATGATCAAGGCTGGTTAAATCGTTTTAACCAGCCTTGTCAACATTGCACATAGAGGCATATCGCTATGTAAGTCATCATTAATTTTCATAGATATGATTACTAACGGAGCAAACTTTTCTTCACTGAACGCAGAGATAAACTTGACCTCCTTTTGCACTTTCTCTGCTAATATCTGCAAAGTTAACGCTCATATCATAGAAAACAATCATTTGTAGTCTAAGCCTTCCTTGTTTAGACTGGGTGAGGGGATGGATAAGTCCGTGTCCTTCGTTGAAGAAGTTTTAAATTTTTGCAACAAAACATTATTTCTATTTTCACTGACTGCATTTCTAACACTTCTGATATAGAGGTGTGTAATATATTTGTATAGTTATAGTTCTGTGATTATCTATAAAAATTTGTTTTAAAAATCTTAAAATTTCTTTTACGATAGCCCATATGCTGATGTTATCAAGATATAATAGTAAGCAAGTTTTAATTACATTTTATTCTACATTTTTTTGCTCAGTGTGTTAGGATGTATTATATTATTAATATAGTACATTTATTGCTAATTGTTCTGAAAGTAATTGCATTAAATTCCTTTTATTTGAAACATTTTTTATTGTTGAACAATGCTGGCTTTGGGTTTTCCTTATGTATACAGCATATAGTTCACTGATGGGTGTGGAAGAGATGATGTATCCTTTTACGAGGAGTTTTAGGGGTAATTTCTGCACATTAGTGTATTTAAAAACAGTTATTTTTATAGGCTTTTATTTTGTTTCGTGTTCCGTTTTTGTATACCATCATACATTCCACTGATACGGAGTGTATAATGGTATACAAGATGTTATTATACATATGATATTATACAACATGGTATTATATATTCCTATGAGCGATGATTAGAAGTGACTGCGTTACTGGCAGAAATTAAAAGGATGAGTCTGACACATTTATGTATCGCATAGAAAAGAACAGAAATTCCTAATCAGCCAGCTAGACTAATGTGGCTAGACACTACTAAATACTGTATAAATTACTCCAATGTCTGATTGTTTGTGAAAGTAGTAACTGTAACGGACTAAGCAAACTGATTAATACACGTTTAAAAACATTCCCTTCAAAATGGGAAACACACCATTTAACTGGGTGGTGAAAGTTTTTTTTTTTTATTTATTTTTTTAATGCAGCTGGCAAACACTTAGACAGCTGGGTCTCGGATGCCTTAAGGCAAGCGCTGCGCAGACGTACTCACTTTGCATAACCCAGGTGGCGCGTGTAACTTGAAGATAAGCCACGGACGCTCAGTAAAGATGCCCCCGCAACGCTCTATGGTCATATTCGACCGGGACCTACTTTTTAAAGTGGATTCCGAACCACTACAAACAACCATGACACCGCCGGGACTCGAACCCGAAACCTGTGGTACCGAGAGGCCAGAGCGCTAGCCACTCAGCCATTCAGGCCCGCTGAGTGGTGAAAGTAATCTATTGATTTAAAAAAAAAGATATTTTAGTTAGTTTACTTCTTAATTTTAGTTCAAAACTAAACTTATAGTACACTAGGTTTGAAGGGAGGAGGTATTTTAATACCTACATATAATTTGAAGAATGTGTAACTCAATATAAAATGTAAATTTCAAAATTAATATATACTGTAAACCATATGCCTCAAATATAAAGTAATGTTATCTGTACAGACATTTGGAAGAAAGTTCGAAAAGTACGATTTGGGTAGTTTAGTATGGTCATGCGAATGCATATATGTTACTGAAAGCTGTGGTGGATGCCACCACATATAAGTCTGTCTAATTATGCTCGTTTCTATTGGTCAACCAATCAGACTTTAGAAATATATTTATAAAACAAATATTAAACCATATTACACATATTTTTGTAAGTCTTCTTTTGTTTGCTTGGTTTATTTTCTGTGTGTATCTCTATTAAATTAATTTGTAATCTTATTTAATTGCTTATTTAAACTTTTTTCTATGTTTTTTAATTTAAAAACAAAAAATTAAGCCATTGCCTGATGGAAACCTATCAATACAAGTAGTCTTAAAATCTTTAAATTTTTCTAGGCAATTGAAACTACGAGACGGGAGATATGTAATTATTATTATTATTATATTTCATTTTTTTCCCTTAATTTTCAATAATTATTTTAAATGCTAACTTTATTTTTATCCTTTTATTTCATGTCTTAACATTTAATTTATCAAGTTTTAACATTTTAGCAAATACATGTATCGATTTTAAATTACTTTTAAATATGAAGGTAGTTGTAATGTGTCTTATCGCATAGGTATCCTGCAATTGGTATGTTCATTGCTATTATTCTTATTTGTTCATATATGTAGCAGATAATATAGGGTGTTATTGGCGATATTATTCAATTAAAGACAGAAAAACATTTTAAAAATAAAAATTTATTGTCAGCGTAATTACTAGAGTTGATGAATTTCTATGGGAGATTCCTTGATTCCCCATGCTAAATTTAAGCATTATTTCATTTCGTCGCAAGTATTGCTGCTGTGAAAGATTATTTCAATTTCTCTGTATCAGTATAAGGCATTTAATCGACACAATCTTCCATATATCCTCACATGAGAGATTCAAATGCGGTTAAGTTTACTAAGTAGTTACTTCGAATTCAATCATTCCAATTCATGCTATGTAATCGAATACGGCTTGAAAATACTATGGGTAACCAAAAATCTCATATCGAAATTTATTAATGACATTGTTGCTTTTAATTAATTAAAAATATATTATTTAAATCTCTCCATTTTATTTAAATAATTTTGAAATGAGCTCAATAATTTTTGAATCACACGCATATACATAATTAGATAAAATTATAATATTCCAACTATGAAGCAAAATTCAATTGGAGTCATGTAACATAGAATATTGCTGTGTTATATACTTTTGCGAAGTAATTTGCAATGCTTTTACCTAAAACCACTCTTGAAATGTGTAGACAGATATTTAATTTTAGCTAAAAGTTAAAGTTAAATTAAAAGAGTAAACGGAAATCGAATGTAACAGATGACTATCTTTCCTATCAGTGCTGCCATCTGTTGTTGATTTAGAAAATTGGTGTGATCACCTTACTTTTAGGAAAGCTATGCCATTAGAAAAATGTGAGCAGTATCGTATTGAATAGACATTGAAAATTTGATGCAAGGATTCACAGAATGTGGTACTTGAGTAATATACACCTCGCTTCATATTATTTTCTACTAAAAATTTTTATTAGTTGTAGAATTTGGGATGTAAGATAAATATGGAAATTGATCATACTCTAGCTTGACAGGAAAGTAAGCTTCTAAATATTAAAAACGTATTTTATTCAATGTTTCCTAATTTATTGCAAATTAGGAAACAATAATAATTATTTATAACGCATTAGCCTATCGCCAGGGATCCTCATTTTTTTGTTCGTTTTAAAAATTCATTAAATTATTTAACGGGTCGCCAAAATTATGTTTTAATTTAAGAGTATTCTTAAGAATATAACTTATGATTGATGTTGTCTAGAACATTAAAATGCTGGTTTTATTTGAAACATTTATGAGCATTAAATTTTTGATCAATAATTACTATTCCTTTTAGTTTCATTCAAAATAAAAACAAATGCTAAAACACTTTCTAAATTATCTCTTATCAATTTTGATATATTTTCATATTTTTTTTATTTTTCTCATGCACACACATTGAAGTAATAGATGTAATTTATGATGATTTATATGTTATTGGTGCTAAAAAATTTTGATGTGAGTACTACTGTGCCCAAAAAGTAAGACCAATTTTTTTTTTTTTAAACACTTTATTTATTCTTTCAAATTTATTTCATCGCCTTCAAAGCAATCCCCTCCGGACACAATGCACTTGTACCAACTTTTCTTCCCATCCTCAATACATGCTAAAAAGTCATCGACAGGGATGGCCTTCAAAGCGCGATATTCGTTGAATTCACGTTGAATCTCTTCAATCGACTCAAAACGGTGTCCCCGGAGTGGTCTTTTCAGTTTAGGGAATAGCCATCGCACGATGGGAATACGGTGGTTGTGGAATGATATGGGTTTCATTTATGGCCAAAAAGTGTCAGGGTTTCAGTACCAATCGCGATTTGAAGCGTTTGAGGACCAAAATGGAATTGACCGTCCCTTTTGAAATTCCTACACCGTCAGCTAATTATAAGTCGACGGTTTGCAAGCGCCAAATCTTAAATTTTTTTAGACGTGAGCTTCGTTTGTCAGAGGGCTCTTTGTCTTCAACGCGTTCTCTGCCTTCTTTGATCTGTTTATACCACTTCTAAACATCTCTTTCCGATACAGGAATGCTCACCGAATGCCTTCTGCAACATTCTATACGTTTCCGCAAACACACCTTAATGCAATTAATTCAGACATTTCAAAAATCGACGGAATCAGTTTTAGCGTCTCACAAATCCAAGCATAATTCAAACACTAATGAATATTTTGAAGTCAAATTTCCCACAGATGTCAAGTACAGTGCCAACAACCTAATAAAATAAAATTTAAAAAAAAATGAAATTCCATAAGCCATGGGAATTTTAAATTGAAAATTGGTCTTACTTTTTGGACACAATACTATTGTGACATCCACTGTCATCTCATTTCTTAACTTTGACTACAAAAACGCCTCCCGTGGATTCGAACCTCGTTCCTCCTCCATATTTTCTGATCACGTTGCCATTGAGTTAGACATTTAATTTTTGTCAAAATACCTTGCATCTTTAGTTAATCTTAATCTGCTTCGAAAGATCTTGCATCTTTAGTTTAATCAAGTTTTCATTGGGAGATTTATAATTTTTGAACCAATAAATTCTTTCGAAACATCTTTTAATGGAATAAAAAGTGCATTTTGAATTTAGAGTATTTTAGATTTTTTAGTTTTTCTCCTTATTCCAGAAGTTTTGTGAATAGATGATTCGTGACTATAAATTTTCTTGAAATATAATTTTATCTAAAACAAAAATTTGTAGTTATAAATTAAATGAATGCGTATACTGTTTCAATATCCAAGGTTATTATTTTTTTCATAAAATAAAAATAAGATAAAAACATATTTTAAATTTTGGTATTTACGAATTAAATCTTTTCTTTTTTTTGATACAACTGAAAGAAGAGATTGATTTTAAAGAAGTATTTATACTGTAATATATATAAGGAATTTATATTATTATAAGGTATTTATATATCTATATACGTATATAAGGAATAAATGGTTTACTTCATAATACTGATACCCCATCCACCATTCATTATGAGAAAGCGATTCTCAAAAACCTTCATAAGCAACAACTAAGGATTTCGCACATTCCTCCTCATAATCGAATTAAAGTAAGTTGCACAGAGATTCACTTGGATATATCATGTCAATTCTAAGCCCAAGACATACTGTGTCCAAAAAGTAAGACCAATTTTCAATTTAAATTTCCCGGGCATATGGTATTTTTCTTTTTTATGTTGTTGGTACTCTCCTTGACGTCTATGTGAAATTTGACGTCAAAATATTCATTAATGTTTGAGTTATGCTTGGTTTTGTGAGATGCTAAAACTGATTCCGGCGATTTTTGAAATGCTTGAATTAATTGAACAACAACTTGCGTTAAATTCTGTTCGCAGAAACATATAGAATGCTGCAGAAGGCAATCGGTGAGCATTCCTATATTGGAAATAAATGTTTGCAAGTGGTAAAAACAGTTCAAAGAAAGCAGAGAACGCGTTGAAGGCGAAGAGCCCTCTGATCGACCATCACCCTTAACCGACGAAGCTCACGTCCAAAACATGAAAGATTTGGTGCTTACAAACCGTCAATTTACAGTTAGAGAACTTGCTGATGATGTTGAAATTTCAAAATTCAATTTTAAAAAAATGTTTTGGGCCTCAAACGCATCAAATCGCGATTGGTAACGAAAACACTGAATTGGCCTGGTAACACTGCATTGATTCTTCGGACAGTTTCGCCAAAAATGAAACTTATATCGTTCCACAACCATCGTATTCACTTGATTTAGCATCGTGCTACTTCTGTCTATTCCCTAAACTCAAAAGACCACTCCGGGGACACCGTTTTGAGTTGATTGAAGAGACATTTCAAAAATTGCCGGAATCAGTTTTAGCATCTCACAAAACCAAGCGTAACTCAAGCACTAATGAATATTTTGGCGTAACGTTTCACACAGATTCCAAGGGCATTGACAAAATAAAATAAAAATTGAAATATCATATGCTCTGAAAATCTAAATTGAAAATTGGTCTTACTTTTCGGACGCATTAGTATACTTTTATTTCAATAACACTCACTATCGAATTTTGAATTGAGCTGTCCAATTCAGAAAAGTAACTCTCTATCTACCCGATTGCCCAAGGTAGTGACGTTCCCAGGGAAGGAAGGTAAATGGAATGAATTGAATATTTACGGATAATATTATTATTATTATATTATATATGTCCGAAACTTTAAAAAAGAAAAAATTTTTTTATCCTGATGCTTAAATGTTTATCATCATAAAGATAAAAAAGCTAAAAATATATTCCACCTAAACCATTTCCTGAAAAAAAGAATTAAGAAATCTTTGCTGTCCTAGGAAAAAGTGCCTCTGGGTCAGTGTTTGTAGACGAAGAGAAGGAGGTGCATCCCTATAGATGTTCCCTCTCACGCTCCAAAACAATTTCCTGGAGAAGAATTACAGGGGGCATTCTTTTTTTCAGGACAGTGATCTATGAGCGCTTAAAATAAGTCTTCTAAAAATGCTCATCTCAGCGTATCCCTCCCATGTGGAGTTGAATCGTCCACTAGCTGTAGTCTCGCTTTCCGTAAAAGAACAGTAGTCAGTAAATATGGGCGGAGCTATTTTTTTTCTTAAATTTTAAAGTTTATAATTTTAAAACATTAGATTTTCGTGGATCTTTTTTTCTTAATTTTTGATTCCACAATGAGTTAGAGAAAATATCAGTCACTTTTAAATTATTTTATTTCTGGTCAAAATAGATTCCAAACGCCAATTAAAAATAGAAAGGTAGAAATTACAGCGTAGAATTATAAATTCTTCTATCAAAATGGGTGACGATAATGCAAAACAATTAAAGAATACACTATTCTTCATAAATTTTCAAAATTGAAATAAAAACAACAAAACATTTTGAAAAATACTTCACTGATGAAATCCAAATAATCCCACTGACGGAAAAAAAGATGTGTTTCTGGGAAGTTTTCGGATGTCAACTGTTACAAGTACATCGCTAATGTATTCTTTTGATAAGGAAGACTTGAAGAGAAAATTTTATGTAATTTACAGTTAGAATACACAAGTCTCACTTATTACAAAATTGAAGGTGGCATTTACTGTAAATATTGTATTGTTTTTGCCAAGCAATAAAACGAGAAAATCAAGCAGTCAACCATGGGGTCATTTATTTAATCAACCAAATCGACAGAAAATTCTGTAATCATTAAGAAAACAATTATTCTCACTATTCTTTACTAACTGTTTGCAATTTGAGAGCGTCGATAAGATATAACAGATATTATTCATAGTGTCAAAATTCGACAGGCAAAAGAAGGCAGAAAGGAAATTGAGTTTTGTTATATAGAAATGACTTTTTTATGATTTCAACGTGATTACGATGAATTTAACGGAATAGATGAAATAAAAGATTATAGCCATCACGATGGGAATTTCTATCATCTGCTTATTCTGAATTGATGCAGGAGATTAAATGTTGAGAGAGCATTTAAAATCGTCTGGTAATATCGGATCAAATTATTCGCCTAAAATACAAAACGAAAGTATGCATATTAGCAAAGAAATAATTTTTAATATATGTTTGAAGTCCAACAACTGAAATACAATTTTGAACATTTCAGTATCCTTAGGTTTCAATTTATAACCCATAATATTTCAAAGATATGATGGTACTGGACCATTCAAAGATATACAAACCAAAATAAAAGAAAAATTCCCATCAGCACTATATGTACGTTTCTCAATCTCACTCATTCTCAAAATTTGTCTATTGCAGACGCGTGAAATATTAAAGATACCTGAAATTACGTCTGAGATATTGAAAAAAAGTTTTCCGTTAATGAATACTCTTTAAAAGAAATAATACGTCAGAAATGTGCTCTTATTCTAGGAAAGAAGATATGAAAAAATATCTTCTATGATTACTTGTTCCATATTTTGATTAGTGGTCTTGAATTAATTGGAAATTAGTATAATTAGGATTTGTATGATAGGCTAAAACAACGACAAACGACAAACTCATCATTCTAATATCCCAGCAGAATCAACAGTATCTTATTTTAGATTGCATTTTTTAATTAATTGTTGGATGATGTAAATTTACATCTTAAAGAAAGATCCACATAACACAAAGCATTATTAATTCCTTAAATTTCTTAATCCTACAGGAGAGTGAACTCATACTTGCAGATAAAAAAATTGAAATATTGAAAGAAGAATATTCTTAAGATTTGTTAGAACGTAGTATTAGTACTTGGACTGCAGCATATCAGCAGTGGAAAAAGATTGGCACAACAGATTAGATTATCTGCTATAGAAGTTATAGCAATGTAGATATTTTTACGATTATCCATAAACTTAAACAATTTTAGACACCTAGCCTGCTACAACATATATTAATTGAATATTGTTTTCAACTAAGTAATATTTAAAAAAACAACTAATCTGAAATGTACTTACATTCTGTTTGTTATGCATATGTAAAAATACATCTTTAAGTGAAGAAAACTAAATATTTTATTTAAATATAGGCGAATAAATATAAATCTTTAAAAATAATATATATAGACCTTTTAATACTCATTAACCATTTTTTTTTCAATTATTAAATAGTTTTTATCAATTTTACAACGATGTTGGATTCTATAACAACAAGGAAGTAAGTAACAACTTTTGTTTTTGCGGAACTTTTATTATTTTTATAAATATACATACCGGTTCTCGTTAGATCACCGAAGTCAAGCATCATTGGGCGCGGTCAGTACTTGGGTGGGTGACCACCTGGGATCACTGCGTGCCGTTGGCAAATTTGGGACCTGAATGGCCGAGTGTCTAGCGCTCTGGCGCTCGGTGCCACAGGTTTCGGGTTCGAATCCCGGCGGTGCCATGGATGTTTGTAGTGGTTCGGAATCCACTTTAAACCGTAGGTCCCGCTCTTCTATGACTGTAAGAGCGTCACGGAGCAAAAGTAAGGCTTCTACCTACGGGTGCTCCATCACAACAGAAGCTGCTTCCTTCCCCTTCAATCATGAGTCCATATGGGCTTGTGGGCTTGGCCAGCCAAGTGGGATAAGAAACAACAAACAACATAAATATACATTTTCTTTTTGTAATTTTTATTCTCATTCCATCCTCTTAGAATGCTAACCTTTATAATATTCACAATTTAGATGTTAAACTGTATATATAAAGAGTAAACTCAATGTGATACACTATTCTTTCACAGTCAGAAATTCCAGGAAACTGCTGTAGCATTTATCCCACGGGAGGAGATATTGCATTTCAGTTCCCAGGGGAAAGGAATTTATATTCTTTAACAAGTGCACGGTAACAACATATTACTCAAATCTGACAGCAGATAAGCAGTATTTTGTCTATTTATATTACATGCAATTAGTGTTTTATATTAATGAGAACAACTGCCACTCGAATCTGACTGCAAATAATAAGTGTCATGGATAATAAAACCTCATGAAATTAACGATTGTCTGTTCGACCTTCACAGGTCGAAACAGTTACAGATGGGATACAGACAGCGTCATGAGTTGTTGCATGGCTTGGTTTGGTTTGTCGCACTAAGGTCATTTTGGGCACACTTTGGGCTAATTAGACCGGGATCTACAGTTTATCGTGGATTCCGAACCACTAACAAACATCAATGTCACCACCAGAATTCGAATATGAAGCCAAGGGTATCAAAGGCCAAAGCGCTAGCCAATTGACCATCAGGCAGCCATGAGTTGTTGCATCGTGATTGGTGCTAGGTCTTGGGTTGAGGAAGAGTCGGCTCATGAAGTGAGGGAAGCTGACACCTCCGCTGATGACGGATGTTCTTAAAGGGGGATTTTTGGAGAAAAGAAAAAGAGTAAAGTATTCCCATGAACCTGAAAGTGACACTATTTTTGAAGCTATTATAGGTCTTAGTATAGGTCGAGTCGTTACACTAGGTATCATCTTTAATGTAGTACTGTCTCTGCAAAATTTAGGAAAATAATCGGACAACTGCTGTTTGCAGAAAGGTATATAAAAGAACAAGAGAAGATGAGAGGGAGTATGTAGGGCGGATATCAAGCAGGAAAACTGAAAATTGGAATTCCTAATAATATTTAACACTATAATAAAGATATAATTAAAAATTATCACGCGTTAACACTGTTACCATTATTGTAACTCTGTAAATATGTCGATATGTCTTGTATTTTTTTGTATATTCGGATCATAAAGAAGATGTGTCTCTCTCATTCTATATTGATTAATAAGGATTCGGTAATATTAAGCAAGGAAGAATATGAAATTATGTTGTTATTATTAGTGCATGTTATCATGTGTTTTATTTGTATTATTAGTGCACGTTATCATGCTATTATGTTGTTATTATTAGTGCACGTTATCATGCCATTATGTTGTTATTATTAGTGCACGTTATCATGCTATTATGTTGTTATTATTAGTGCATATCATGTGTATTTTTGTGTATTTAATGTATTCAATTGAGGATTTACAATAACATAAATTTTCTTTCTGCACATGGTGTTCCTACAAAGTATCACATAAATAGCGAATTGGCTGACAACAGACGAAGTATTTTGCTAATCAGAATCACTGAAAGGGAAATTATACAGAATTGGCATATCATATGGTAGTAAAACAGCAAAACACTTGACAACCTAACTGTTGATAAGTATCGCTTACATACTGTGAGTATCAAAAGCTATCGCTCCAGGAAGAGTTGACTGCAACTGCAACTACCGACCATTTATATATATATTTATATGCATGCTATTATGTGTTTAATTTAGTGTTTAACGCACATATATATATAATCAAAATGTGTTACTTGTTTTCTTTATTATATTTTTAATTTTCTGCATGATCATAAAATGAATAATTTAAGTTATTATGAATTTAAATTGATTACTTATGGGCTAGTGAAGACTTTTTTTTTAATTCCATTGACCACGTTTAACAGTAAAATGAAGAACAAGATTAATATTCTAAAATGTATGATATAAAGTCAAATAACATTGAAAAAGCATTATGTATTAAATTTGCAATATATTAAAGATATTACCATAATTATGATACAATGAAAATGCATTAGGATTTTGGCATTGAAATTAAATATTATTAAAATACATTACATATAGCATATTTTTTCAGCTTTGTTTTAAAAACTCGCCAAGTTTAATGCTAACGTTTTTTTTTCTGCATGAATGAAATTGTTATGTAATAAAAAATAAAGTATTGTTTCTACAGATAATCTTAAAAAAATAATATTGTATTGGTTTTAAATACCAGGAGTACGAATCAGGAAAATCACGCTCTAGCACAGCAGAAACATTACAAATTCAATATCACCACAAGAAGCCGGTTATATCACATCCAAAATGTTTGACACGAAAATTGAAGCAAACATTTCAAGGCGTGATATCTGTGATGTCCGTACCTTCTTCCTATTATCCTATTGTGTAACAAAAACATTCTTACCTTCTCATATATCACTTGCAGCCCCGGCATATACACGGAAGCCTTTGGCTCAAATTTGATTGTAGAATTTCGTATAGATAATATTTGTTGTTGTTGTTGTTTCTTATCCCACTTGGCTGGCCAAGCCCACGAGCCCATACATGCTCATGATTGAAGGGGAAGAAAGCAGCTTCTGTTGTGATGGAGCACCCGTAGGTAGAAGCCTGACTTTTGCTCCGTGACGCTCTTACAGTCATAGGAGACCGGGACCTACGGTTTAAAGTGGATTCCGAACCACTACAAACATCCATGGCACCGCCGGGATTCGAACCCGAAACCTGTGGCACCGAGCGCCGCCAGACACTCGGCCATTCAGGTCCCAAATTTGCCAACGGCACGCGATGTTCCCAGGTGGTCACTCATCCAAAGTACTGACCGCGCCCAATGATGTTTGACTTCGGTGATCTAACAAGAACCGGTATATTCAGCATGGTACGGCCGTTGGCTAATATTTGTAATAGATTAAACAAGTGATAAGGTAAATTAGGCATTATAGACCTTTAAATTAAGAACCCCTTTGTTTAGATTTTAGAGATCACTTAAACTGGATTAAAGACCAGTTAAATTAAAGTATATTTTTTATCGAAGGGCATGGACCATTGATCCTTGGTAATTTTCCGATTGGCAATTTAATGCCTAAGCCAATAGGAGTTAATTCAATCTAACGCCCATTGCCCAATCACGGCGTCTTCCTCGTAACCATGGTAACGTGCGTAGCTATCGTTCAAGATGACTCAATATGAGTTGTTAGCGATTGTGACAAGGTATATAAAATCATGCACACTGTCTGATGTAGATTTATTTTTATTTATTTATTCTTTCTTTCATTAATATTGTATAATTTAGGCCAGGGATGGCCAATTCAAATGGTCTTGCGGGCCACTTTTGAAATGCATCATAACTCAGCGAGACACATATAAAATTATATATTCCCATATTAGATTTAGACCCACTATAAACATTTTTGGAGTGAAAAACTGAAACATAATATTATTATTATTGATTATTCATATTATTCTTACATGTAAATGTAAGTAATATGATAATAATGATACTAAACGCCATTGCAAAGAAATATATAACAATAAAAAATAAAAAATATATAAATGTAAACGAATTAAAAAAAAATGAAATCATTAAATAATATTTATTTTACTAATGCGAAATTTGTTTCGCCCCTCTTTCACTTAGCTTTGAAAAATCCATCTCAATTTGGGTATTTGCACATCATAATTTTTGTTGCGTCCGTAATATTTGAGCGTGTTTTGTGTGTGGCCAATTTCATTTTCGGAAAATAGAAAAAAAAAATACTATTCGCAGCCGCAGCTGTAAGTTGAACCAAACACGCTAAAAACTTCAATTAAGAGTCTGGTTTGTTCTGCTATTTACAATGGACTGTGCTTAGGGATGGCCCCTGATGGTCCATATCATCAGTTCGCTGAATATAATTTAATTATTCTGCGAACTCATAACTGTAAACTCATAAATAAAACTCGCAGTATCTGTCATATATTCGTAAGAATATTATTTTAAAATAAAAGTTAATTATTCCTCATATTTTCGGCAATTAATTTTTGAATATAATTATGCACATATAAAGTATTTTTTTTAATACATTGGTTTGCACTATTTTGATTCTTATAAAATAAATATATTTTGTAAAAGTGTGAAAAATCTCAAGGGCCTGAAAAATATTCTATTCGGGCCGCGGTTGGCCACTCCTGTTTTAGACAGTTAACCCTCATAGTCCTTACCGAAGCAAATGCACTTTTTAATCGCTCGTCAGTAGCGATACATAGTGAAACACAATGTATAATAAGGGGAAATCCCTGGAAGGACCGTGATCCATTAGTATCTATCTACCTATCAAAACCAGAGTAAAAGAATCGATTCTCTACTTTATTAGGAATTTTTTTCTAAACATTAAAAAAAAATGCGAAAATATCAATAGGAATATATATTTTATTTTTGTTCTAATGCAAATGGCAAACACTTAGATGACTTTGATGCCTTAAGTCAAGCGCTGCACCGACGTTCTCTCTTAGAACTCCCCAGGAGGTACGTGTAGCTGGAAGACAAGAAGTAATATTACCTCCGCAAAGCTCTACTATCATGTTAGACCAGGACCTTTGGTTTAAAAGAGAGTCCGAACCACTACAAACACCCATGGCACCACCGGGACTCAAACCCGAAACCTGTGGTACCAAGCGCCAGATCGTTAGCTATTCGGCCATTCAGGCCCATATGAACATAAATAAATAGAACAAAATAACAAGTAAATGATTTGTATGAAATCATGCAGATTGTCTGATGGTACCTAAACTGTATGATGCCAGAATTATTTTTATTTATATATTTCTTCATTAAGATTATAGATTTTAGGCAGTTAGCCCTAATAGTCATTACCGAAGAAAAGGCACTTCTTAATTACTGGTAAGTAGTGATATATATAGGACCACTATGTGTAATAAAGTTGAAATAATGATCCGTGATCCATTAGTATCTTTCTACTTATCAAAACCAGGGTAAAGAATCGATTCACTACTTTATTAAGAATTTTTTATAAACATGTTCAAAAAAAAAGATTGAAATATCAATATTTTTTTTTTCTTTCTAATGCAGCTGGCATTTAGACAGTTTGGTCTTTGATGCCTTAAGGTAAGCGCTGCAAAGACCTTACTCACTTTGCATTACCCAGGGGGCAAGTTAATTACTTTGCATTAACTTGAAGATAAGCCACGGACGCGGAGTAACAATGCCCCCGCAACGCTCTACGATCCTATTAGACAGGGCCCTACGGTTTAAAGTGGATTCCGAACCACTACAAACATCCAAGGCACCGCTGGGACTCGAACCTGAAACCTGTGGTACCAAGCGCCGGAGCGCTAGCCACTCGGCCATTCAGGACCAAGACCGTGGTTTCGAACCTCCGAACTGATTGGAGAACCAGAACTTACATTAGGAGCTTTAGACCTCTCGGCCACCATGACTTCGAAATATCAATATGAACATACATAAATAGACCTAAATAAGAAGTAAATGATTTGTATAAAATCATGCAGATTGTCTGTTGGCACTTAGGCTGCCTGATGTGAGATTTTTTTTTATTAATTCAATTCCTTCTATTAGCTCACAGCCTCCACATATATATCTTGTTCAAATTTTAAATCGTTCATAAAATACTTTTTTATTGATCCACTCAAGTTCAAATAAATTTTTTTTGAACTTGTACTTTGGATGTTATTGGATATTAGTGAATGGCATTGGATGTTAATACAGTTTTTTCAAATATAAATCCAGTAATTAAATTTAATTAATTAATTTTAGTTTTTTTTTTAGATTTAAGTTGCATATATCTACCAATAGATGGCGCCAGATAAACTTAAAAAAATGAATGAAAATTATTTAAAAAGGACTTTCTGCAATATAGTGAAAAAAAGTAGGAATTGAATTTTTTTTATGTTACTTGTTTTTCATTAAGATTGTAGATTTTAGGCGATTAGCCTTAATAGTCTTTACCGAAGGAGGTGCACTTCATAATCTCGTCAGTAGTAATACATATTTGAAAACGATGAATAGTAAAGGGGAAAAATTAATTGTGATCCATTAGTATATATCTACTTATCAAAACAGAGTAAAGAATCGATTCTTCACTTTATTAGGAATTTTTTCTAAACATGTTCAAAAAAAAAAATTTAAAAATATCAATACGAACATACACAAATAGAACTAAATAACAAGTAAATGATTTGTGCCTTTCCATTCCTTTCATAATCAGCTTTCCCAGAATCCCATTTTTGGGCCCCAGGAAAGCTTGCGGCTTGATGGCGATCATTAGCGTGCTGGCCCATTGTCCCCAGAAAGCAGTGTCCGGATCGGGTCCCAGTTAATGAGAAGACTGAACACAAAAGGCAACAGTTATTACCAGAGAGAGAAGTCGAATTCAAAAGGCTGTGAAACCCCTTTCACCGACGATATGGCTTCCTTTGACGAGAAGTTCTCATTTTGAATCTCGGTTAAGTGAGTTCCATAGCCGGAGCCATTTAACGAACATATTGTTCGACATTTGCCTCAAGAATTCTGTGGCCGCGCGAGTTTCTGTCTCTCAGTGACTTGGATATTATTTAGAATATTATTAGAAAATATATTACGATGTCAAGCACGGCTTTAAAACTTTCTCGAATTTTTTCAATAAAATTATATATACATAACATTTAAAATGGCATATTGCAATTTTTGAACATTGTGAATTTTCATTTAAGGTTATTCGCCACTAGATGTTATGTATTTGATCCAACATTATATACAATATACCACTCGAAACTTCTTAAATTCTTCACTCCCATTTCGCCACTTTATCTTAGCACGCCCCTAAAAATGATTTTGAATTTAATTGTTATTTTTATAACAACTTGCATATAATATTTTAGTGCATAATATGTTTTGCAGATAGATTAGCCTGTTGAACGTAACAAAATACAAGGCCTAATTAATATAAGGTAACAGTTTTTAATATTATATGATTAAAAATCGTAGAGGGTTACTTGGAAAATTTATTCTGATCATTTTGCCATAACAGTTCTTTGTCAATAAATATTTTATGTAGAAAAAATAATATAAAAATAACAACATGTGTGAAAACATATATACAATTAAAATATACAAATTATTTAAAGCCTGCAATTTACATATTTAACGTTATATTGCGTATTTTATTTTTTTCCGTTGAATTATATTTCCAATTTGTGCAGTATTTGTAGGCAGAACAGAATGATGAATGAAACAGGACTCATTCTCCTTGGTTTCCCTTTTACGTTCATAAAATTTAAATATTGTCATTTTTCATATTATAATAGAAGGTAATTTTATAATAAATTAGCTTAATTTATATAATTTATATAATTTATGGAAAACAACGAGAAAAAAAATTGTAACTCTATATTAAACTAATTTATTGTTGTTGTTGTGACTAATCCTCAGTGTCCGGCAGTGCGGGATGGACACCCCATGAGTATTCTACTCATGGAAGAAGGGAAAGGGTGGGCAGTTTCTGTTGTGATGGAGCACCCTTAGTTTGAAGTCTGACTTAGCTCCGAGTCACTGAAGGAGGAAGGTAATGTCTTCCAGGAGGACCTTTAGGGAAGATTATCCCGCATTTGTGTATCGTATAGGAGGAAACCTGGAAAACCAGTATGCTGTTGAGGATGATGAAAGGCTTCTAGAAACGATATCCTAAAATGGATTTGTCAGTGTATTCTTCTGATTAAATTGCTACAGAGAACTTATGATGTACGTTGGAGAGAGGCATTTCGGCACATTTATTTCCGCTGGAGTACAACCGATAACTGAAACAAGTAGATGATTCTTGAAGAATGGACACTCTTATCTCTGCAACTTTTGAATAATGCGATTTTAAACATGAAAATACACTGTCAAACATTCATTGCAGTTACGAAAAGGCATAATATTAACTGAGTGACTTCTGATTGTATAAACTCTCCCTCTTGGAAAGTCAATCAGTGACACAAATGCTACAGTTTTAAAAGCGGTTTTTTTTCCGCACTAATGCTTTCTATTTATGTTTCATTTACTATTATTTCTATATTATTTAAATTCAAAATATTGTATCAGTATTCTATATTCCATGTGTCCCAGATGATTTCTTGTAAAGTTAAAAAAATAATGGCTGCTTAAGTTTTGCACACAAGTGTATATTGATAGTATGAAACGCAGTGAATAAAACTACTTTGAAATTTTTGATGAAAATGGAGGTTTGGTTTAGAAGATTGTTTTTCTTTTAAAAACAAAGCGCCTAACTTGCAGCCCAAAGTAATGTATGCATACATAGTATAAGAGGACCTCACGTTTGAATTCATTGGCGCCATCTGTTGCTGTCACTGCATGTAGAAACTTCCTCATCCTTTTCTTCATTGGAGAAACAGCTACAGTGGGAACATACCGCCTGCTTACTGGCATATTTCGAGAAAGGAGATGTTTTCTTTTTACGGGTTGATGTTATCAGCCTTACGTCCAACGTTCTACTATCATATTAGTTCGGGACCTATGGTTTAAAGTGGATTCCGAACCACTGAAACATCCTTGGCCATGGCTGGGGTTCAAAGACGAAACTTGTATCATCGAGAGCCAGACATTCGGCCATCAGGTCCATGTAGAAACTAGAATATTCTGTTGCCACTATCATAATGGGTATAGGCTTTTGCATTGACAATCAAATTGCCTAGTTATAATTTACTAAGACTGATCACATAGATATGCAATTTTTAGCTGGTTACACCTTAACATCCTAAAAAGAGGCAATTTCATGATCTGTCGGTCATCTGTTTGTAGCAAAAATAGTGACCATAAAAATAAAAATTTGAAAACCATTTTAATAGCGAATTTCATAATTTGCCGACTTCAAATCTGTGCGCACTACAACTGCAATAAGAATTTTAGACACATAATGAACCAGGTAGATTCTTGTGAACATTTCGTTGAAGTAAACTTTTCTTAAATTATTTCTTCCTTAAATCATTTGATGTAAATTAAGTAATAGTTGCTTAAATTAAATATAATATTTAAGTAAATCTTTAAAAAGTCGTCCAACAGTATTTTTTTTAAATTTCACGAACAATAATGTTGTGATTTACTTGAACTTGTTGGGTTTGAAATTCAAGGAGTCCTAGATTTCAGAATTCGAAGCCTATCTGATAGCTTTCGAGTCTTTACCGAAAACGATGAACGATAGCAAATTTATAACCCATGACAACTAATCTATGATCTGGAAGGAAAGGATGAAAAACCACCGATTACAACTTTAGGTCCGTTTAATCAAATGCACAGTGCCCAAATCCAGGTGTACTGTAGCTGTGTAATGTAAATCGGAGTGCATTTCCTGAGACACTGTCCCCTCTGGTGACATTTGAGTAACCATTAATTAGCTACGTACATTACTCTCTAGTGGGAAAAATAAACAGACGAATTTGTCTTCCATTCAAAAACAATAGCCTATGTTTTAATTTTTAAAGCCGTTTATTGGCATCGAATAACGAATATAAAGAAACACAAATTTAAATAATCCTTAAAGAAAACATTTTTCCCCACACATACTGCCTCGACTATCGATTTAATAATTAATTAAGAAAGCTTCCTGAAAACTTTTATTCCTGCACTAAAAAGTCTTTTGTTGTGACTTGCATGTCAAGTTATCAATTAGAGCTTTTTTGTTTATATCCCTTCATTAGTTTATGTCAAATAACGCATCCATGAATGACAAGTTTGAAAACATTGTGTTTTCATAGAAATTATATTGCGGTGATGCTTTTGTGTTTCATTCAGTAATTGTTTCTTCTTAAGAAATGAGTCCATTATCTTAATATTTTTCGGTTTAATGACTTTTTTTAAAAAGTTCTTAAGGAATATTTAGGAAAATTAAAACCATTTTAATCTATTCTTGGTTTGTCATTTTTTTCCTGACCTTTGTTCAAGTAAATGGTATTGTCATTTGTTTTGTTCTATTTTGTAATCAAAAATTTATTAACTGTTATGTATGTGAAATTAATAGGAAAGAACTTATTTTGTTGAGAACAACAATTAATCCTGAAAAAGAAAATCGAAATTCATTATGTCAAACCCAATATTAATTTTTTAAATGTTTTATTTTTTATTTATCATTTGTTTTTAGTATTTTAATCGATACAGCTGAAGGCATGACAGTTATAGTTTCTAAACTAAGTGATCATTACTGGAAACACAGCATGTTATATCAAACCGAAAGTTACATTTAAAATGTTCAAGATGTGCAAGATAAATCATTTGGCTCGAATGTCATCTCAATATGTAACCTCCTCAAATACAAGTGGCCTGATGGCTAATTGGCTAGCGCTCTGGCCGTTGGTACCGCAAGTTTAAAGTTCTATTTTATGGGTGGCATAGATGTTTGTTAGTGGTTCGGAATCCCCGTTTAACTGTAGGTCCCGGTCCTATAAGCCCAAAGTGTGCTATAAATGACCGTAAAGCGACAAATTAAACGAATCAAATAGTATATGAACCATTCAGATTCTACACTTAGGTTTGTTTGCTCCAAATATTGAGGGTAAAAATATGGGTACAATATATCAGACAGATTCTCTATCGAATTACTTCAATTTACTAATCAATTCTAGCGTTAAAAAACAAAAATATTAAATTTAATCACACCTTACATACTTTTATTATATATATATATATATGCAAAAATTTACATAATAACTTCTTAAAGATTGGAAGATAGTGAATTATTATTTCACAAAACTCAAGGATTTGGATTTGTCAGGATTAAAATCATTAGTTCTAATAAGGATTAGTTATGATGAATCAGTGTGCCATTTAAGCTCAGGTTTGTTTGTTCCAAACAGGTTTGTTGGTTGAGCTCAGGTTTGTTTGTTGACCAATATGGACCAACCTGTACTTCTATATATGCCTTTTACTAAACTAAACATTAGCCAAAGTTGTAATGATTACTGAAAGTCAGAAAATCTTTCCATTTAGCTCAGAAAAGAGGTCAACATCCTTCCAGGTAAAACGTTTGGATGAATCATAGTAAATGTTCATAATTTAAATTCGCGTCAGTGTAACAATATAATATTGACTCTATCTGATTATCGCTGACCCTGCTACATATACACTTACTAGAACAATTCACAAATGATGTGTCACTATTTAAACAATCATCAATAATTACATTAAGTTTTATTTTTTCAAATTTCAGCAGAAGTCCTAGCAATTCATCAAAGGTTATAATTGATAGTAAAGAAAGAGAAATAAATGATTTAATTCACGATTTCTAATACCCCTTTCTGCACCTCTCTATGTACTTCTAACGTACTCTGTTAATCGCAACCGTAATCGTCTTTATCGCGCCCCAGGAAAAGCTCAGAAAAGATGACAACACCCTTTCAAATAAAACCTCTGGAGAAATCATAGTAAATGTTCATAATTTAAATTGGCGTCAGTGCAACAATATAATAATGACTCTACCTTATTATCGCTGAATCTTCTACATATACACAGATTAGAACAATTTACAAAGGATCTGCACTATTTAAACAATCATATCACAAATCTATAATTTCTGAACGGAACAAAATCAGCTTCTTTTTTCAAATTTCAACAGAAGTGACCACACTTCCAAGGAATTTATCAAAGAATATAACTGATAGCAAAAAAAGAGGAATAAATGATTTAATTCACAATTTCTAATACCCCTTTCTGCACCTCTTCACGTACTTCTAACGTGCTCTGATAATCGCAACCGTAATCGTCTTTATCGCACCTCCATGAAAGGCTTTTCATTATCTCCCTGTAGCAAGAGACAATGGGGCGATGGAAAGTAGATGACATTAGCTTTAGGAAAGGCAGATGAAACTCTTTCACATCTGAATAATTCAATCTCGCAGGGTAATGGCATTAAGTTGGAAGAAGGTGTTCTCAGAATCGCGAATAGAATTTGTTTGGTTTTTGTCCAATCCAGTTGCTGATACACTCCTGGAGAAATTACAAAATTTGGTAGATAGTTCAACTTGAATAACGAGTGTCTTCCAAGTAGTTCTCTATAGCTGACCTCTTAGGCTTTATTTATGCTAAATCTGTTAATCTAGTGGTGACATGTGTTGACATTGACATGTATAAAATAATAACAAAATTTAAGCAAGTTTTAGGAAAACTTTATACCATAAAAATTATTATTTGTGTAATAAAGGGCTTGAAGTAATGGATTTTAGGGTAAAAGGATGTCATTAAATTGTCACTAATAATAAAATTAACAGGGATGAAGGATTTGGGTATGTTCAACATTAATTTTATGAAGTAAGGTTGTTATTTCGAAATTTGACAAGGGATTTTGAAATAATTCTGTTATGTTTATGAAGAAATCTTATTCAAAAACATTTGTGCTTTTCTACCTAAAGTCATTGTTTTACAGTCTTAATACAAGGATTTTATGTCAATAATTACTCTCGAACATTAATTATGTTACATTTATAGGCTAAAAGAGTCTCCGTTGTGCAAAATGCAATCCTAAGAGGGTTACCATTCAAAATTGTGTGAAAACAATTTGTAAGTCTGTAGCAGGCCTCCTAGGCCTAGTTACTGCTGAATATATCGATGTAGAAGCGACATACATTGATATTTACATGCATAAATTAATAAGAAAATTTAAACAAGTGTCAAGAAAATTTTATACAATAAAGAGATTGATGTGTTATTATTTTGTAATAAAGGGCTTGAGTTAAAGGATTTTAAGATAAAAGTATTTCGCTTAAATTGTCACTAATAATACAGTTAACAGGGATGAAGGATCCTGTGTATGTTGATCATTAATTTTAAGAACGAATCTTATTATTTCGATTTTGGGAAAGGAATTTTGGATTAAATCTTTTATGTTTATGCTAATATAATTTTAAAAAACATATGTGCTTTTGTACTTAAAATCCTTGTATTATAACCTTTAGTGTTTGAGAATAATTATGTTACATTTGTTGGCTAAAATTTTCTCCTCATGAAACAAACGCATGAAATTAAAAATGATTAATAAAAGATAAAAAGAAATAATAAAAAAAAAAGCTAAAACACAATACAAAAAGGGTATAAATGAGCTTTAATATGGAATTGAACAATTAGTAAACGTAGCATATATGGCTTCAGCTCTACACCCAACGCTCTATTCAAATGGGACAAGGACCTATCGTTTAAAGTTGATTCTGAAATACTAGAAACAACCATGACACCGCTGGGATTCGAACACGAAACCTTTAATACTTAGTGCCAGAGTGCTAACCAATCTGCCATCTAGTCCCAATGATTTATATCACATTTAAAATATGTACATTTTATAAGTAGAAAGTAGTAGTTCCCCCTACCAAAAGGTAGGGGGGAGGGGTCCATCGATGAGCGGACCAGATGGCCAAGTGGTTACCACTCTGGCACTCAGTACTGCAGGTTTCGCGTTCTAGTCAAAGCGGTACCATGGATGTTTGTAGTGGTTCGAAATTGCTTTACACAGTAGGTCCTGGTCTAATAGGGTCATAGAACTTTGTGGGGGTTATGTTATTCGAACCAGTAGCATATTTCCATGCTACACGTGCACTCTGGGTATCACTAAATGAGTAACAGGGGCGCAACCATTACTTATGGCATACAAATTAACTGCATCTGTATTGTCAGCTGCATTAGAACAGCAAATGGTGCTAGTAGACTAAATGAAATATCGAATTTCTAAAAGTGGAAAAAATTGTTTATTTCTTTTTATTTCGTTTTACCACAATTATAGCCGAACGAGATCCGCCATTCCATTTTAATATCGCCACGGCGAAAAAAAAGGAACACTATTGAATTTAGTTCGCAATGTCACGTTCGAAATATGACTAATAAATATGAAATATCAAAATAATTTATCAAATAAAGAAACACGTACGATACGTACGATTTTATTATATATATATATATATATATATATTTGTTTTCTTTTGTCTTTTTCACTTGTCGAAACACGTCGGAGGTGTTTGTATCACTCATAAGCCGTTTTTTCTTTTCGGAAGAAATGCGGCAAAAGATTGGAAATTCCTCAGCGAATGTAAAATATGATAGATATTGCGAACTCGGTAGAAAAGATCGTTGACGAGTCGTTTTGCCAAGTAAAGATGTAAAGATGACTTACTTTACACTCTGCAGAAAAACGAGAAATATAAAAAGAAAATATAATAATGAAAAACTCCATTGCAAAATGTGCACGAGTGAGCTGCTGAACATCACAAACGCCATAGGGGCGCCCTCGTTTTTGGAAACAGCGTCTACAACAAAGCTGCTATCGGATTGAACCTCAGCCCAAATGTTTATCAGCTGCGCACGTTACCAATGAGCCGAAAAAGGCACTCAAATTTAACAATATACAAGCGTACATCTCAATTTTTTTTTCTAGAAAAACTTTCAATATGTTTAAATTATCGGTTGTTTTCTCCATTTCATTTTATTAATACATTAAAGCCATGCTTTAAATTCTTCTTTGAAACCATGTAACATCAAGTTATGTTTCTGTACTTAGGAGCTCATACTGTATCCCCTCCAGCAAAAAATAAAGGCAGTGGAAACTAAAGATTCCTGTTTATAAAGCACATACTTCTTGTCCTAAAGTCACTGCTTGAGAAGGAGAGTTTGATGTATTCTGATGCGAAAGCACATTATAGACACTATTGTAGATGAAAGCTCTGAACCTTTGCAAATGCAAGACAAATCTACTTCTATAATTGAATGAAGGAAACTTCTTGCAAAATGAGAATATTCACATTTAAAGAGAGCGTGTTGTCTTTTTTCAATCAGTATAACGTGCTGTCCTTACTTCTGAATTAAGTTCATGATGTCAAAAAATATCGTTCACAGTTTATCAACCAGCATATCAAAGAAATGCCTTAATTATCTTTGTGAGCCAAATAAATTGTAAAGCCTAAATTCATACCTTTTATCAAAAGATTTTGTTCCATGCTCTTATATTTTATTTTTATTTTTGAAATATTTACTTTACATTCTGTTTTGTATGCTTATTTTTTATTATTTTTGTATACAGGAGGGGTATATTAAACTTTTCTTATTTAAAGCAACTTGCAACTGAAAGCGGACAGTGGATTGTTAAAGCCATTATATCGAATGTATAGAATTTATGCCCACATGTGCTAAAGCTGTGTCCAAAAAGAACAATTAATTCATAAATGTCCGTTAAGAAGCATTGTGTAGTAAAATATGAAAAATTTAAAACGTAAAATGGTCAAAATGGAATAAAAGTGGCAATTCAATATTTAGAATAGTTCAAAAATTTGGAATGATAGAAAATCTGTTTTTTTTTTTTCTTTAAAATTTTTTTTAGTACTTAACCGACATAGTGGGAATAGTTAATATTACAGAATGTATGGCATACGTTTTTAATTTACCTCTTGCGGCTCAGGAATCGCGGCTGACTGTTTGGTACACATATACATCTTACCAAATGAACGCTGGAATGAACGCTCAGACATATATCAATTTCCTTGAGGTGGTCCTTCTGGAATTTTTGACCGATGTTCCTGCACAAATTCGGCGCCGAACATGGTTTTAGCACAGTTAAGCTCCACTTAATTATGGAATCTCCGTAAGTGACCACTTGAGCGTGTGACTTGAGGACAGAATATTTGGAAGCATATGGATTGGCGGGATGGTCCCGTCGCATAGTCTCGAAAGTCAACTGATTTATAGTCTTTTGATTTTTATTTGTGGGGTACCATGAAGTTTCAACGATTCAAAAATCACCATCGCTGCTGCTACGATTCACGAAAAGTGTGGCATTTTTGAAAATTTTCACCAATCCATGCAACGTAGGTTTCAATCTTGCACGAATGCTTATCGGCAGAATTTCGAACACTTCTTGTGATGCTTCTAACCGTTGTGATACTTTTGTAAGTATTGTAATAAAGCATTTAATACCGCTTCCTGCAGTATGTCTCTATTTTTTCAATTCCTTCTCTTAGCTCACACTCTCCCTATATATATCTTGTTCAAATTTTCAATCGTTCATAAAATATTTTTTATTCATCCGCTCAAGTTCAAATACATTTTTTAAACTTGTAGTGGATGACATTGGATGTTACTACAGTTGTTTTCAAATATCAATTCATTAATTAAATTTAATTATTTAATTTAATTTTTTTTTAAGATTTAAGTTGCATATATCTACCAGTAGATGGCGCCAGATAAACTTAAAAAAATGAATGAAAATTATTTATAAAGGACTTCGTGCAATAGAATGAAAAAAAGTAGGAATTGACTTAAATATTTTTTTTTTTATATTACTTGTTTCTCTTTATTACTTAAAGGCCGCATTAGGATCTTGCTGTCCTATGTGATTCTGATTCCTATTGGTGATTTCTACCTACCCTCCGATTTCTGTGTTCGATACTATGATCGATTAAAATTGTTCCTTAAAAATATGATCAAAATTTCGGATAACAAAATTACATTTGATACAAATGTTTTTCATTCATAATTACAAATTTTTATACATATTTTTATGCAATATGCTATCTGACACAATTTTTGTTGTTTTAAAATAAATCTCATCAGTGGTAGATATTTGTTTTCATTTATATTATATTATATGATAAGAAATCATTTCAAATGATTAAAATTAAATGTTTTATTTCATTTACACTTTGAAATTAGCCAATCAATTATAATTCATCAGTTAATATCAAAAAAATTTGAGATAAATAAACATATTTTAGGAGCAATATGGCTTTTTATTATTGTCATACTTATACTCCATCTTAAAATAGTTTTTGTTATATATTTATTATTATCCAAATATTATACCTTATTCGAAACGTGCTTACTTCTAAGAGAAAATAATACCAGAGATTAATAGAAAGAGAACCTATGTTCCTCCCTAGAGGAATAAATCGGACACAGAACCTTACGGGTCATCTCGAGGGACTGCGTCCAATTACAGTGGTGGCCAGAAAAAGTCACCCGAATAGGAAGCTGCAAAGAAAACAATAAACTAGGACCGTGGCTCTGAAACTTTTTACTTCGGCGCCCCCTTAACAAGGCAAAATAATGTACTGCCCATCCCCCTTAATAAATATTTTCCTCTCATTGTATGCCATGTTATTTGAATTTATTTTATATTGATAGTTATTAATGACACAAAAATAAAATAAAGAAATCAGCAATATTATGGTTAGCCATGGGAGAAAGTACATAACTAGCAAAAGGGCTTAGGATAGAATCCAATGGCTGCATATGTTGCTGTCATTGATTTTAGAAAGGAGGCGATGCGCTGAAGAGTATGGCAATATGTAAATGATCTCCGGATTTACAGTCGGACTGCTTATTGGAAGTTTTCTCTGGTTTCTTCCATACGATACACTAGCGAGGATACAGTAACCTGTAATATTAGAGAGTTTTATCATAACGTTTTTTTATCGTCCGCTATTTTTCTTCCTATGCGCGCATGCTCATAGGAAACATTGTACCTATTGCGCATGCATATCTGTAATACTGCACTACTGAGCTTTTCATATGAGCATGCGCGATAGGAAGAAAAAATATCGGACGATAAAAAAACGTTATGCAAAAACTCTCTAATACCTCATAATGATAGGCATTAGAGGGTTCCGGCATACCGATTTTCTCTTTTACCATTTAATCCCTAGACAGCATGCTAATTGGAAAAATTGCTCTACTGCGCATGCGATACTGATAACGTTATGTTTAAAATAATTATTGGGGTAACGATGAGAAAGTAGACTAATAATGGAAAACAAAAACCTAAATTAATGCCTATAGTATTTAAGAATGTTAGATTAGTCTAGGATCATGTTTGTAGAAAAAAATATTATTTAGAATGTTTTAAATAAAATAAATCGATAATGATAATCATCTGCGATGATGAGCAACGAAGACACATCTACACATGATCTTCTAAACATTACGTAAGTAAATTTTCCAATCTACGTTTTGTATTTAAAAATTGTGTTACAGAATTCAGTTTATTTACATAATTGCATTTAATGTTGATTAATTCTAAAATTCATATGATGATTTGTATAAGCTTAGTAAATTTAAATTCATATAACATAAGGTTTTGTCTATAATGATGTTTCAGTATACAATTAATTTGGTAACAATCGAATAATTTCGAATTTTTTTATTGTATATTGATTTACAAATATTAAGATTTAATTTGCTGAATATAATAAAACATCCCATTTGAATTTACTATAATATTAACAAGAGGGATATCTTATTAACATTATAGTAAATTCAAATGGGATTGGGTTATTCATGAAAATCAAATTGTATAATAGAAGTTTCTTTCAATTTACATATGTGTGAGAATTTTCCTTACTTTTTTTTGTTAGGAAAATTACAAATTAAAAATAGAACAAAACAATCAAAATTTGAAAAAAATACATAGTCATAGTTGCAACTTAGGCGTTCAATAATAAAAAATAAGTATCTATTTCAGAATGGTGCATTAAATAATGTGATCAATGTTTGTGTATTCATTTTGTTTCGCATAGCTTGTAGATTGAATCCACTAATAAGCTAAAGTAATGCAGATTTTCCACAAAATAATCATAGGAGTAAGAAATGTAATTTTACTAACAGCTAGATTGTTTACTGAAAACATATTATTACAAAACAAATAGCAATCTCTTTATTTATTGAAAAGATGTATGTGTTTTACATATTTAATGTATGTGCTTCATACATTTAAAAAATTCAGATTATAAAAAGCAATATTTTTTTTAAATGGAAGTTTTTTAAAATGTATGACAACTCTGAAACAAATATAAAATACAAGATTTTAATCAATTCAAAAGACTTTTGACGTAATTAAAATGAATGCAGAAAAAAATGAGACTTGAGATTATTTATTTTGTTAGTTACTTTTCTTTTGCTATGTTTTAGAGATAAAAACAATATATATATAACTTTACAACTGAAATTAAACGAAATTAAAAAGATTATTACTCAGAATACGATAAAATAAATGCTAATCTGAATGTAATAATTACCTGTAATAAGTAAATCTATTTATCTTTTTTGGAATATTAATTATAAGAATACAAAAAATTAATTAAGTTCTTTAAAAGATAAATAAAATAAAATAAATATTCCTATTTTTTTAAAAAAATGATGTCTTATCTATCTTTGAAAATCTACCTATGAAAATATTATAATTTGTCTCTGATTATAATATTCATTGGTTCATTTATATTTATACATATTACCGAATTTATTTATTTTATTATTATTAAGAATTAATTTATCACAATTACACATAATAATTAATCAATAATTAAGATTCAATAGTTTTTAAGATTGGAAAAAAAGTGGAAAAATGACGTGGAAATATTATATACAGGAATAGGAATTTAGACAATTATATATTTTTTATGAAAATACTACTACTGAAGAATTAAGTATTTTTAATTTTTTTTTTCTAAATAAAGATCTTAATAATGATTCTATTAAATAATTTTGTGGTATGAAGTTTAATATACATATATACAATTTAAATTTATTATAAAAATGTATAAAGAAGAAGATTTAACAATTAAAGGCATACTAATCTGTATAAATTTTCAAAGAAAAAAAAATCATTTATTTAGTGTGTGTATATATATATAACTATTTTATTAAATTTCATTATAGATTAAAGAAACTTTTCTGTGCATAAACATATATTTATACATGATAATTTTTTTAGAGATATTAAAAATTCAATCTATAAGGGAAAAACAATATTGAAAGAAGCTTTATTCTACAAGAAATGGAATAGAAAACTGAAATACAAGCAAAAAGAAAAGAAACATATTAGTTAAATATTTCAATTTTTAAAACTAACTCATATTAAAGATTTAAATTGTTAGATTTATTCCCTACATTATATCGTTTCTTTAAATAACGAGAATATTACATTCTAAGAGAATAAACACATTTCTTAAAAATCAATGTAATAATTACAACTACATTTTCGGTTTATTTTAAAAGCATACAAAATAAAATCAATAAATCTCCATAAAAGATATCAGAAAAAAAGAAATTGAAATGATTTATTTATATACTGCTACTTAACTTTTAATTTGCATCATTGTATTTAGGAGTAATTTAACAAAAATATTATCTAAAAAAAAAAAAAAAAAAAAGGTGATAAAAAGAAGAAATGAAATTGAGACCGTAATGCAAGGGCAAAAAAACAAAATGGAAAATGAAAATAAATGTGAGCCAAATCTTTAAATAATAACTATTATTAATGAAGGCAATGCTAAACATGAATAAAAAGAATTTCTGGTAATATGTTTGCTACGTTGTTTTCTTAAATAAAGAATAATCTTCAAAGTAAACAATTTATTAAATAGTTATTTAATAATAAGTTTTATAAAATTAAGTACTTTTTCCATTTATTAAAAAACGTAATTCAAAATATAAAATGTTTAAATCTGATACATAAACTACTAAATTAACCTCGTTAAAGCATGAGTGCTCAAAACTGCTACATCTTTAATGCATTTTTTTAATGTTTAAAAAAAAATATCATTAAATTATTTTATTATTTTATTATTAATGTTAATTTTAATGTCATAATAAGTACAATACACAGATATTTTTTAATAATCTTATGAAATATAAAAGAATAAAAATTAAAATATCATCAAAAACAGGTTAATAAATGCAAGATTTTCACACATTTTTTTTTTCATTAACATGAAAATAAAAGACAAGTTATCAAAATTAAATATTAGAATTTTAATGAATTTTATTAAAATTATTAAAATTAGGAATTTAATTAAACAATGATATTTTTAAATATATATTATATACATCTGAAGCCAAAATCATGCAGTATCTTAAAAAGTCTAAATTACAGGTGTAGGTTATAAATTTAAAATAATTTCTGGAATTATAAAAACAGGATTAAAAATGTATTGAAATTTCAATAAAAACATTTTTGATAAATTGAAAGTATATGTATAATATTTTTCATTAGCTCAGAGAATTTTCTCAAAATAAAAAATAAATTAATTATTATAAGTTTAATAATTAAAGTAAACGTATATAACATTGTTAAAAAGATAAGACGTTAGATGTTATCTAAAGATAAGGCCAAACATCCTTTGGGTATAACTTTAATCAAGCTTTTATATCCAGAGTTTCTGGGATGGAAATGAATAGAGGTTTTAGACGGAGACAAAAACCGATATTTGAATAGACATAAAAACAGAACATTAATGCTAGTCATAACAAAGCAGCTGCATATAGAAATGTTTTTTTTATTTATTCTTTACAGTTTTTAAAAAGTGTTTTTTATACTTTATTTCTTAAAAAATTTCATTCTTATTCTCAAAGGAATAAATATCATTTGTTAAATGAATAATATTCAAAATTCTAAGGGGAAAAGAAAAGAATATTGCTTATAAAAATCTTAAAAATAATCGAAATGGTATACATAAATGTTTACAATTGCAAGAAATTGAAATTGCAAATTGAATTAAACATATTAAAAATATATAACTATTTTAATTAAGATAGTATTTTAAAAAATAATACAATTCTAAATATCCTGGGAATATTTGTGTATTTATTGGAAAAATATTGAGCTGTTTTATTGCTATTCGAAGAAGAATGTCAATTGTTCAAAAATGGAGTACAAGTACATATGTGAGATATATCTAGCAATTATTTTACGTACATATAATCAAAGAAGATAAAATTTATCTGGCAAACGATTAAATGCCAATATTCTCTATTTATTAGATCTTAAATATGATTCTATTAGACAACTGGATATTTGCAATTCTAACACACCATCCATGTTCTCGCATTAAAGATTCAGTATTGCAGCGATTTCGAAATTACCTTCAGTGAAAACTGGCACGTTACATAAAAACGATTTTTTAAGGTCCTCGATAACAAGTAATATAAAAGATTTCCAACTTCCAAAATTCAATTCCTACTTTTTTTTCACTATATTGCAAAAAGTCCTTCATAAATAACTTTCATTCATTTTTTATAGTTTATCTGACGTCATCTATGGGCAGATACATGCAACTTAAATATAAAAAAAAACTAAAATTAATTAATTAAATTTAATTACTGAATTAATATTTGAAGAAACTGTATTAACATCAGGTGTCATCCACTACAAGCTCAAAAATATATATTTGAACTTGAGTGGATGAATAAAAAGTATTTTATGAACGACTAAAAATTTGAACAAGATAGGAGAGTGGGAACTAATAGTATGTATTTAAAAAGAGGTCTTATAATGAGCCAATGAGCAATGTATATTCTATTCCATGTGCAGTCAGTATTAAGAAACATTTTTTCCCTGTACCACTGCGTCCAAAACGTAGGACTAATTTTCAATTTAAAATTCCCCTGGATTACGGAATTTCATTTTTTTTCTCTTAGATTGTTTAGATGGTTAGCACTTTCCTTGACATATGTGGGAAATTTGACGTCAAAATATTCATTAGTGTTTGACGTCAAATTTACGCTAAAACTAATTCCGGCGATTTTTGAAATGTCTGAATTAATTGAGCAAATAACTTGCATTACATTTTGTTTGCGGAAATGTATATAATGGTGCAAAAGGCATTCCGTAGCATTCCTATGTCGGAAAGAAATGTTTAGAAGTGGTATAAACAGTTCAAAGAAGGCAGGGAACGCACTGAAGACAGCCCTCTAGTCGACCATCAACCTCAACAAACGAAGCTCACGTCCAAAAAATTAAAGATTTGGTGCTTGCAAACCATCGATTTACAGTTAGAGACCTTGATGATAATGGTGAAATTTCAAAAGGATATGCCAATTCCATTTTTGGCTCAAACGCGTCAAATCTCGACTGGTACCGAAAACACTGAATGCGCCAGCTCACACAGCATTGATTTTCGTGACGTTTTCGCCAAAAATGAAATCCTTATCGTTCCACAACTACCGTATTCCCACCGTGCGACTTCTGACTATTCCCTGAACTCAAAAGACCACTCTGGGGACACCAATTTGAGTTGATTGAAGAGATTCAACGTGAATCGCCGTGCGCTTTGAAGGCCATTCCTGCCGATGGCATTTTAGCATGCATTGATGATTGGAAAAAAAGTCATCATAAGTGCATTGCGTCCGGAGGGGATTTCTTTGAAGGCGATGAAATAAATTTGGAAGAATAAATAAAGAATTTTTAAAAAATTAATAATTAGTCTTACTTTTTGGGCACAGTAGCATGTGATTTTATAAAAATCAAAGCTAAAAAGTCATCCTCAAATAAATATGTCTGATAGCGGGAAAAGAAAAGAGCATGGTCAGCATTATACAAAAACTCTCTATTATCATGCTTTATTGCTAATCATTATCATGCTGGACCTTAGGAAGGTTTTTCGGGATAAATATAAAGTATGTAAAGTGGGACACTAAAGGCATTGGAGTATTGAAGTATAGCAAAGCATGCATATATCGTAACCCTGGAAGTTTCAGTGAGTATTCGAAAGTCAAATGAATTTAGCCGATAAATGAAATGTTGTCTGATAATTTACTTCATTTTATTAAAACTTTTAAGGAATTATTTTAAGCGAGTTTTAAGAGCTAGGGAAAGCTATAGGATGCCACATCAAGAAGTCAGGTTAACAGGTGAAGGTTCGAAGTGTGCGTCAATTAAAATACATCTGGCGGTTAGAATGAAAATATATTGAAAAAATCATAAAAATATTTTTGTTAATGAATTATAAAGTACTTGCAACTAAGAGAGTCCAGACTAAGAACGATTAATTATTCAAAGTGAAAGAAGCAGTTATTATGAGGAAATGTGAATACCAGATCAAAAGGGAATAAATATTTTATTTAAAAAAATATTTGTGTTCTTTTTGATCTTCTAATGCAATTTTTGTCGTTCAACCAGGATTTTTATGTTTATTAAAAATCCAATCTTGTTGCTACAGCTTTGCACACTAGGAATCTTAAAAAATATTTTCCATTTTGTTTTTGTAGTTTTTCGAGATGTCTGAATGATATAACAATCTTGATATACAAGGTCCGTGTAGACAATACAAATAGTAGCGTTTCGCTTTCAATGGGTCTAGTTCACTCATTGTTACCTTTAGTTTCGGAATTCATGGGTGTGTGTGTGTGTGTATGTACCTATTCATTATGAATCCATGTGTGCATATAAGGGTATAAAGAACTGGGTTTTCATTCAAAAGAGATAATTCATTTTTAAATGATGTGTCTTTTTAATAAGGATTAACTGACAAATCTGAAGGTATCATCAAAATGTCTATTCTTATGTTGTTAAGAAACATTTTTACTTTATATGTTAAGTTTATAATAATCAAAGCTTATAATTCATCCTTAAGTAAATATGGTGTTGGGAAGAGTTTGAGAATGTAAGTCTGGTATTAAATATCACTGAATTTATAGTATTCAGCTTGAAACTCATGAGAATTAAAATATATTTACATCCAATACTACATCAAAATTTTTATTACTACATAAAAGTTTTTTTTATTTACTTATTTACTTTATTTTCGTAGACATTATTTATAGTTCATGTTGGAATGGAGTGGTTACGGATAGTATTACAAGGACAATTGGTTCTACGGCAGGAATTTGACCAGAAGCCGAAATAAAAGAAGTTGGGAGAATTCCTTAGATGAACACGATAGAAATGTTGTCCTGAACGTTGGATTAAAAAAATAAAGGGGAGATGCAAAAATTTCAATACTATTATTAGGGGTGTGTGATGAAATAAATTTTGATTTAATATGATTGCAATACAGTAAACTATAAAGGTGCACTCAAGGTATGATGAATCTGATACATATTTGTTAAAATCTCTGAATCTGATATATCTATCCAAAAACAGCAAGAACGAAGTTTCAAAATAAAAAGAGTAGAGCTCAATTTTATTTTGAAAACAATTCATATTTTTAAATAATAAATTATTTTCAAAAGAGAAATACGGAAAATTATATTTTAATTTTATTTTTTTTTTATTTAAAGAATGTTTATCAAGTCTTAAGTCCAAAGAGAATACAAATAATTTGTTATATTGGACAATTTGTCAAGACAACAAGATGTGTTGTATTGTATACGTATGTATTGTATCCATAGTATCCAGTGCATTCAACCCATGTACAATGTTGCTATTTGTCATATTGCACATACAAGACAATATTGGACAATTTCTCAAGACAGCAAGACATGTTGTATTGTATCCAATGTATCTATTGTACCCATTGTAACCAGTCCATCTAAACTATGTCTAATATTGTTATTTGTCGTATTGGACAATTGCTTTGGCAAATTATATAGAAAAATTAAAATAAATTTACAAATATTTATGATTACAAATATTATTAGATTATATCATTTCATTTTTGATAAATTTTATTCAATATTTATATGTAATTTAATTTAATGAAATAAATGTTTATAATCACTAAATCATCCTATAGTTTTCTTTTATTCTTTTTTGAAAAACTTTTAAATTATTTCATTAAATACTAGTTGTATACGAGTCAATTAGTGCTACCAATTTAAAATGTTAGAGCTCAGTTTTAGTTACATTCAATAAGTTAAACTTCAAACCTCTGTTTTGCATCAACATCAAAAACGTAATTATTAAATAAATGAACTCGACTGTAAGTGGGTTACATTAATGAGCGAGGCTAATGAAAGTACACGTATCTTCAATTATCCTGAATGCGTGCCTCACTCTTTATCTTTCCTACTTAGCAGATTCCATTACGTGATGGAAAAGCATATCTCTTCCTTTTGAAGTGCAGATACATATGAGCACAATTAAGGAAATAGCCATTTTATATTCTTGTACAGTAAATAGATCTTAAGTAGTTTCACCACTTATTAATTACAAGGTTTCTAAGCTGTTTAACAAGTATTTGTTTTGGTTAATGATTTGTATTAGGCTGTGTAATTAACCAAAAGAATATCAACGAATTACAAAAGAAAATTAATTGTTTTATTAAATTTGATTTCTCTATTTGTTTTCGTTTCATATCGATGGGTTATGGGTGTAACTTTCTTTTAAGACATTTTGCATATAGATGAAGTTAGGAGATTCGATGTATTCTGTGACAGTATATGTAATCACCTCGTGTTTGCGGCCAGTTTGCCTGATGAGAGTTATCTACGCCTTTTTCTATAGGCTATGAAAATGTGGAAAAGCTACCCTTCACAGTTATATGAACAAACCCGCAAATGGTATACTATGAATATAAATTATGTCCCTTTAAAATGGTGATGGGGTACATTAATTCTGAAGGATTTTATGGACAGCTGCTCCATTTTTGAGATGGCTCGACTCGTAGGCCAGTGGTAAAGTGTGCCGCTGAGGTTAGGTTGGGGTTCAAACAGCTGGCGGCTTTGTTGTAGACACTGTTTCAAAAAACGAGAAGGCTTGATGACATTAGGATGTTCAGCCTCTTGCCTCGTTAATCGGATTACCTAGTGAAAGTTTTGAGGGTTTTCATCCATATGCGGCATATTTCAAATGCGGCGTAATTGCCCTAAAAGTCCTTCCTGAAGGAACGGTCCTCCTTTTTCAGTGACACAGAGCCAAGTCAGATTTCTACCTATTGGTGATCCATCACAAGAGCAATAGTCTCCTTACCCGCCACCTATGAGTTATACTGAGGATTAGACAGGATTATACAGGATTAGACAGAACAACAATTTTAGCGTCGGATAAGCAATATAGCACGGAAAACTCTCATCAGGCATTCTGATTACAGATACGAAATTATTTCACATATATCTTTAATCTGAAAACAATTATTGAAACTAGTTCTAGTGGATTCGAAGCTAAGTTTTCTAGAATTGTAGGTGCCAAGCATTTTCTTTTATCATAGGGAATATCGTATACCACTCACAACCCACATACAACCGATGATGGGAGAATATTGCATAGCTGTAGTAATTTCAGGAATAAATGTAATTACCCTGCAACCTCATTTTTAAAAGCTGTTACTACAATGAACGACGTAAACGAATTTGTACTAGAGTTCTCCAGCACGGTAACTACACAGCTCATCAATTTCTCACGCATGGCGGATTTCATCTTATATTATTTTATTTCGTGCTAGATAAATATGACTTTTATTCACAAAATAATTTTAAATGACTGACAAAGCAAGTAATTTTATTTTTATTGATCCCAATTAAAAAAAATATATAACTTGAAAGAGGGCAGGTTATCTTGTTTAATTTATATTTCATTTAAATATGAAAATTAATCAATTTGCTCAATTAATACATATTATTAAAGATTTTTTAGGTGCATATCGTAAAATAATGCGTTTCATTACGCTATATTTCAGGATTAATCGTATTGTACAGATTGGTTTCTTGTGCGACAGGTCTTGAAAAAAATGTGTTTTTTAAGAAAGCATTAATTTAAAAATTCCTAAAAATTTGAAAACATGTAATTCTTTTTTCAAATCCTATTACATATAACAATAAAATATTTTATTATTTTTGAATATAAAGAAAATTTTTAAGCTGTAAAGTTTGGAAGATACATAAAAATCCTAACCATGATCTTTATTGCGCATAATTTAATATGGAATATTTAGTAATTAATTTTAAGAAAATATTACTTAAAGAAGTAGATTTTTCGTTCGATTAAAAAAAATGATCTGCAATAATGAATTTAAGAATACGATATACCTCAGATATACCGATGATGTACCGATTTATCCAGTCAAGTATGTTCTTTTTTCCATGTTGTAAGTTAGTGAGTATCGCTCCCCATTTATTTATAACACAAATAGCCCATCAAGCTGTGATAAATATACAAAATTGTACACTTTCCTTGTGTTAAATAAATGAAATTCTATCTGACCATATTTTCACATATGCTGTTACAATCGATATCGATTATCCTTGTTTCTTAAAACAGTAACTTTAACAGACAAGGAAAAAGATGAAGGATAGGTAAAACATGTAAAGAAAATAAATTAGGAAAAAAATATAAAAATTTAAGAAAAAAGAACTAGGAAAAACTTTATGCCTTTTTCAGGCAAGGAATAAAATTTAATATAAATAACCCAATTAAAAATTACAATAAAACACTTAAAAAAATACTACTTAAAAGAACAACTACGTAAAAAAATTGTGTTAAATGTTTTGATACGCGAAAATGCCGCAAAGCACCCACGTCAAATCAATGAAGATAGAACAATAAAATGCCACCCATTTAAAATTTTCATGACACCGAAAATTCTGAAACCACACAAAAATATTTTGACCTATGACAAGTACTTTCCAAGATAATGAGCTTAAAGTTTACAGAAGAGCATTTTTGCTGTTTCCCCAGACCTTCAGCTGTCGTGTAGCTAATAAAAAAAAATACTCATAACTTATTAAATTATAAAGATTTTGATGCTAAACTCTTAAAATTTTTTTCAATGAAACGTGTAGATATCGTAAAAATAGTTTAATACACTGTATTGTTTAGAATCATACTAAAAAATATAACATATATACTTTCAAAATTTTGAATTAAGGGCACATTTTTTTCAAAATTAGGTTGACGGATGGGGCAGTATGACATAGTTGAAATGCAAACCTAGATACTTGGTCTTACATAATGTAAAATTAAATTAATGAGTTGTCAATTTTCTATATATTTATGTTCTTGTTGTTACTAATCCCCCTGGTGCAGGAAAGCCTACACAAGGTCCAAAGGACCCTTTCGCAGGTGACGTCTATGGTTGATGGTGATATGCAGTTTCCCTTTTAGCGAGGAACCACGAGGGCTGAAGACTGACTAAACCTCAAAACAATGCCCTACGACCATATTAGGCCGGTTCCTAGAGTTCAAAGTGGATTCCGAACCACTACAAACATCCATGGCACTGCAGGGACTTGAACCCGAAACCTGTGGTACAGAGCGCTAGCCACTCGGCCATTCAGGCCTCATATATTTATTTTCTGATAAAAAGCTTATTTTTTAAAAAATTATAAATTCGTTCATTTTACTATTTAAAAAAAAAAAATTATGCTTGGAAAATAAAAAAAAAAAAAGCTTTTAACCCTTATAAGTATTTATTAAAATTGTAAAAAACTAATCAATCAACTAAAAATCAAACGACTAATAATCAAATAACTAATAAAATCAAAAATACTAATTTTTTTAACGAGGCATGATGAAAACAAGCAACGATTGTTATTGCACAAATTTAGTTTCTTTTTTTGTGAAATAACTGTTGTGCTGATTTTGGCACTCACATTAATCAATAGCAGGCAGCAAATATGTTCTCTTGAAAACCAGATTTGCAAGGTCAAGATGTATAAATTAAAAATGGTGAATCGTGCCCCATAAATTGAAAAATATAACTTTATTTCCCGTAAGAAATTCTAATTTCCGCAAAAATACTATTTTTTTCCCATTAACATTTCAACTCAGCTGGCATAAACTATCGAAAACTCTCTGACACGATTCAGCAAAGTTTCCGTTCGGTATTACTTCCAGTCGAAAAGCTAATCTCAACAACCATTATCAAATATTTAATGACCATAACCCAGTAAATCCTAAGGCAAAATTGGCTGTCTTATCGGAAACCGACGTGAAGCGGGTTCTTCAAAGGGGTTCGATACATCATGGCAAAGGATTTATTGTATCAAATAAGAAAACGAGCATGCCAGAGATATGTACACAAAGAAAATTTACGATCCAGCCTTGCATCGATTTTCTGTTAAGGTTTAAGCTGATATATGATTGTGTTTGCTTCTAAGCAGCCTTCAAATGATGGCGATTTCGTTTTTGGTTGAGAGGAATTCGCCTGATGTTTGCTGCCAGTTTAAGACATATGCATATCTTTTGGGCTTCGCTTCAAATTAATAATGAATTCTTTCGTTTTATGCGTTCGATAGCTTAAGAATTCTCGTGTGAATGAGCGAGAGAGATCTGGAAGAAGATTTACGGCTAATGAAACATAAATACGTTTTGTTCTAAGAATTAAAATACTTCAAATGATCGATTAAAGCATGTAACATACGGAGATAATGCTGCAAATAGTAGGTTAGAAGATCAAAGCGTTTCTGGGTTTTCTTTATTTTTAACTTCTTAAAGGATTATATCGAGTATACTTGTATCTCGTATTTGCATCTTTTCAAAATATCACGAGATAACTCAGAAATAAGAAAGTGGAAGTCCTGAAATTAATTTTAATTCTATTAGAAAATGAGTTATTTCAGGATGTCTTGTATTATTCTAATTGTAACTACCAATTGATTGTGTTATCGTACATCTGATAACTGATATTCTTTTCCATGTAGTTTTATAGCATTTTAGTACCCAAAGAGTAAGGATCCACCACGCATTCCCACAAAAAAGTTATAACTTTTAACTAAAAGTTAATAGATCCTCCTTTCAAGGACGGATTGACTCTTCCGTTATATTTTGGAATTTGATTTTTTTTTTTTGCGTTCGTTAGACTTTGGAACCGATAATGGGAGAGGGAAAAAGAGAAAAGGGAGTGTGCAGAGTCGAGTGAAGAGCTTCAGACAGTACGGATAGTACAACGGTCAGGAGAAGAATTCCAGGCAGTAAGGAGGGTGCTAGAACGAACTGACTTAAAAGAACTGCTTTTAAGATGGTTCTGTAAATAATTGTGTTTTGTGTTGCAGCTGTCAAGCAAAATTTAATAATTATGGGAGCTAAACATCGCAGTTTTTATTTTGATAAATAATTTAATTATCCATGAACAACACTGAATCAAGACCACATCATTATTTGGCTAAAGATTGGCGAGAATTTGTGTTAGTTATCCATTAAGATAATTTTCATTTATGTTATAATATAATTCATTACAAAATTAGTAAAACTGAAGACATTTTCAGTGATAATTCAGCATGCGCGCTAGGGAGAAAAAGTTAACGGGCGTCTTACGGTAACTAACGTACGGTATGCAAAAACTCTCTAATATTACCAACGTTACGCAGTGGCCTACGCAAAAAGGAGTGCAAAGGAGCATATGGACCATTTCCCTCAAGATATTTTTCTCAAAATTGAAATATTTTAAAATGATTCTTTTATTATACTATTATAAATGTTCTGAACTTTCGGAAAATATTTTTCTCTTCATGCTTAAATTAGTTTTCGTTGTGAAAATAAAAGATAGTTTAATCTACATCAATTCCTGAAAAAAGAATAGAAAGTTCTTTTCTGTCTCTCAAAAAGTACCTCTAGGTCAATATTTGTGGAAGAAGAGAGAGAGATGCATCCCTATAGAAGATGCTCCCTTCCCTTTTCCCCAACAGTTTCTTCGAGAACAATTACAGGAGGAATTCTTTTCTTTCAGACTTTGGAAAATGCACATGAATCGTCCTCGAGCGGTAGCCCAGGCTCTTAGTTTCTTATTCTCAAATTGTAAGTTTTTAGTTTTATAACTTTAAATATGCTTGAATCTTTTTTTAACCTTTCAATTCGACAATAAGTAATTGGAAGCATCAATTGCATTCAAATTATTTTATATCTGGTAAAAAACATTTCAAACGTCAATTTGAAGGCAGAAAAGTATACATTAAAAATAACAAAGAATTAGGAAATCACCTATTTTAATCAGAAATGGAAATACAAATACAGAATTCAAGAATTCACTATTTTTCAAAAAGTACCCAAATTGAAATAAAACCTGCAAATGCAATTTGAAAGATTTGTAATTGTAATATAAATCCTAGGTAAACTAACAAAAAAATTTGGATGCATATGTGTTCATCACATAAGCTTTTTATTTGATAACGTAGAAGACGGAATTTGCAACATAATGTGTTTGTAATTTAAATATTATAACGTTTTTGCCAAGGAATATACAAGCAAATCCAGCATTCAACCATCACTATTAGTTAATTAGAAAGAAATAATCGGTATCAAGAAAAAGTATCATATACATTATTTGCTGACTGCTGACAATATAAGGAAAATTGTATAAGGGCGCTAACAATTTTTAGTAGATATTACTGACGCTGCTAGAGTCGATAGCAAAATAAAATTTAAAAAAAGCCCTTTTATAAAAATAACAATTTTTTGCAGTAGAAATGGATTTTCTTTAAGAGGTCAATGTGATTAAGGTCAAATTAACCGTTCAGATAAAAGAAAGGACCATAACCATCGCGATGAGGATTTCTGTCAAATATCTAAATTCCGAATTGTTGCAAGTGATGAAATACTGAAAGAGTAATTAAAATCTCCTAATAATGCACCGTATTTATCGCCGTAAATTACTAAACGAAATCATACATTCCTGCAACGAAATATTTTTTTAAAAATTTGCTTGAAAAAGTAAATTCAAGCAAATGCTTTTTCTATTATAGCCAATCAAGCCAGATGTTCCTTTAAGCAACTAAAATTTGTAGAAAATGAGGACAACAAATTCTTACAAGTAATTTTTTCTTACAAATTGTGGCAGTAACTTTAACGTGTAGATTTAACGAAAAAAGTTTGAAAACATTAGAATAATTAGGTTTGGATTTATGATACATGATATGAGCCAAAATATGATGATCATGATGGAGCATTCAACGATGTACAAGCCAAAATAAAGAGAAAATTCTCAGCAGCACTATATGTATATTGTGTTTCTTCAAAGTTAAAAATATCCGATGTGGTTAAAAATATGTTGTTCTTTCATGATTACTCCTTAAGAGAAATAGTATTTTGCCAGATAGTATATTATAACGATGCCCTTCTCCCAGAAAAAGAAGAATTGAAAGCATCTTGGATGAAGCAGGATGTGTTGGTGAAATTGCTCCATACTTTGATGTACTTTGGAATCAATTAGAAATTGCCTTGGTAAGGTTTCTCCTTTTGTGACCGACATTCTTTTCTATTCATTAAGGAGTTCCAATTATGTCATTACTTTATTTTCGACAGAAACAAATGTTTTCTCTTACGTTGATCTTATTTAAGATTTTGCAATCTAAGGCAATGGACCTCATTGTTCACTTGAACTAGAAGAGATTCTCAATCCATCAGGGTTTGTTTTCAATTTTATTTTCCTAAAATCGGAAAAAAACTATGGATGGTGACTATAGGATTTTCCTTCTGGGACCAGAAAAAAAAAGACAAAAACATTCAGTGGTCTGCAATAGAGAAATACAGATATTTAAAGATGATAGTCTCATATAGATAGTCTTAAATTGTATAACATTTTTTTTTTCATCTTTTATCACCATTCAAACATCACATATGTAGTATGGTAAATATAGAGTATATGTACCACCATGGCGTATATACACCACATATGGGTGTACATGCACCACATATGGGAGTATATGCATTAGCATATATATGCGCTATTACTACTACTACTACAGCGCACCACATTACGTGCCTAGAGCTGATTTGCCCCTTTTTAGTTTGGGAATCATGTGGGTGAGAAGAAGTCTGATTGGGCTCTATGATGCTTTATGGTCATATGAGACCAGGAACTACAGCTCAAGTGGATTCCGAACCACTACAAATATCCATGGCACCGCTGAGATTCGAACCCGATATTTGTGGTACCGAGTGCCAGAGCGTTAGCTACTCGCATATTAGTGCCCATATTGCGTATAACGGTGCGAGAGCGTATATGCACCACATATGGACGTATATGCACCACCGTATATGCAATAGCATATATGCACCACATATGGGCGTATATGCACCACCGTATATTAATAGCGTATATGTACCGCAATGGGCGCCATTTACCTTTCCCAACATTTTGCAATAAATTTCAGCCTCTTCCCCCCAGAGTTAGAATCTCAAGGCTCTTTCTCTTTTTTTTCCCGAACCCAGCAGAAGACCCACATGGCTTACTGAATTACCACATTAGTCTTCAGCAGCGTAGATTTACGATCGTTCAGTTAGTTTTCATTAGTTTGGAAATATGCGTTTGGATATATGCTGTTTCTGCTGTAACTATCTTGTGTTGAAAAGGACCTGTTATTGAATACCAAAATCGCATTAATAAAGTAATTCATTTATCTATTTTTAATACCTTTACATTATTAGATATTAATAAAAAGATAAAATATATATGATCTCATAAAATTTTGATTAAGTGCTTTTATGAGTATTAAAAACTGTAAAAATTAATTGTTTATTCGCGACTGCACACTTTGTGCTTTTTTTCTCGTATTAAGAATATATTAAAGAAGCAAAGTTTTTTGTCGGTCACATATGGTGAAAAAAGTAACCTCTAAGTAAAAAAAAATCAAAATACTTACTTAGTTAAACCGAAACTTCTGTGGTCCATCCAAGTTGAGTTTCAAAAAACAACTGAAGCGTAAGATTAATCACAGAACTTTAATGCCTTTTTTTTTTCATTCTTTCTCTCTCTCTCTCTTTGTTTAACCTACAAACTTATGGCAGCTCAAGCTTTTTATAGTTTATCGGTTTTTTACTTAGGTTCTTTTTTTTTCAGATGATTGATCTTTTTGTCAACAGCCGACGTCTCTGTAAACTTCAGGAAAAAAAATATGGCTAAGTGAAAACTTACGTGATAAGCCTTTATGATGAGTTATTTTCAATTAAGTCTTGCCATAGAATATAATATTTAATGTTTATACTGGCTTAGAGTCGAAAAGAACATTTTTATATTTTAATCAATGTTAATAAATTAAGCCGTTCAACTAGCAGCGAAGTGGTAATGTGGCTAGTCTGTTTGTAAGAGATCACAGATTCGAATTTGCTAGTGGGGTCCGTTGATTTCAGAAACAAGATGACGATGAAGACGATTATGACCATATGGTAACATAGTCTCGAATGAATAGGAAGGTGGCCACGAATCAAAAGAATTATTATTCGTATTTATATTCACTTCGTTCAATTCGTATTCATTCAAGAATGCTCGATGGCGATTATGATCATATGCGAAGTGGTAATGTGCCCCGTTAGTTTCCCAAAGCTCATAGGTTCGAATTTGCTGGCGAAATCCTTTGATGTCTTTGATTTCAGAAACGAGAATACTCGATGCAGATTATGACCATATGGAAAAGTCGTCTCAGTGAATAACTAAGCAGCCATGAATCAAAAGTATTATTCGTATTCTCGTCTCGGATGAATAACAAGGCGGCCACGAATCAAACGAATTATTATTCATATTGGTATTATTCGTATTCGTATTCACTCATTTTGTTCAATTCGTACTCGTTTAAAAATACTAGATGGCGATTAGGACCATATGCGAAGTGGTAATGTGTCTAGTTAGTTTGGAAGAGGGTATAGGTTCGAATTTTCTGGATGGAGTCTTTTTATGATGGGTCTGATGGTTAATTTCAGAAACCAAAATACTCGATGGCGATTAAGACCATATTGGAAATTGTCTTGGAAGAATAACCAGACAGTCACGAATCAAAAGAATTATTATTCGTATTCGTATTCACTCACTTCGTTCAATTCGTATACGTTCAAAAATACTCGAATGCAATTATGACCATATGCGAAGGGGTAATGTGGCCAGTTAGTATGCAAGAGAGCATATGTTCCAATATGCTGGATGGCCATTGATTTCGAAACGAGATTACTCGATGGTGATTATGATCATATGGGAAAGTCGTCTCGGAGGAATAACCTTAAAATCCATACTGCAAAATAAAAAGATGATCATCCATTTTTCATATTTACAACATCTTTATTCCATTTCTAACGCCAATTACGTTCTGTTTTCTTTCTAGCGGGAAAATTCCCTTTTTTACAATGAAAGTAGAAGTTGTTCAATTTGTACTCATTTTTCCATCAATAAGTGTCGATACAGAATTATTATTCATATTGGTATTATTCGTATTCGTATTCACTCATTTCGTTCAAATCTTATTCGAATTCACTCCTTTTGTTCAATTCGTATTCGTATTCACTCATTTCGCTCAATTCGTAATCTTTCAAGAATCAAGTTTTTAAGTATTTCAAGATTATATAGTAGAGGACATAGGTTCGAATTTGCTATCGGGGACCATTGATGTCATTGATTTTAGATATGGGAATACTCGAGGGATATTATGGCTATATGGAAAAATCACCTCGGAGGAATAACCAGGCGGACGCGTGTCAAAAAGAAAAAATCATTCGTATTCGTTCACCTCATGCAAGTGAGGGAAATTATCCCTAACAGACGTTGAGGAAGCCTTTTTATCACCCATTTAACATAAGCCTAACATGTTACCCACTGAGGTACAATAAAGTGTTTTTGTGATATAAAACAGGAAAAACATGCTATAAATATTTTAGCATGAATAGAAACAATTTTATTGCAAACTTAAAAAGTAAAGTGCAAATCTACTTATTAAGCCGTCATGAATAATATATTACAGATTCAAACAATCTTCGGGAACAATCTAAATAACATATAGATAAATACAATATATATATATATATATATAGAGAGAGAGAGAGAGATAGATATAATGTGGAAATTTCAACAGCATTACTTAAAACACTAAAATCTGATTTTACAGTTCGTTTGCCTTAATATTTGGGGAATGATTTAAATGATGATTATAAATTTTTAAATGTTTTATGAATTTATACAATTAAATTATATATAAATTTATTAAACTTCATTCACCATAACGTATTATCATAGTTTTTCATTGCAGATTGCTCTTTCTTTAGAGAAAAAAAAATCATCAGAATACATTTCTCATTCTTCTTTTGTAGCATTTTCATTACGAAAATATTCGTAAATAAATAATAATGGGAAACAGATATGTAAACAAATTATTAGAATATTGCATTAATTTAGTTCCACACATAACATGTATCATAAGATATATGTATATATATATATATGATTTAGATCCACACTAACATGATAACACATATAGATAATAATATGGAACTAAATGAATGCAGCATTATAATAACTTGTTTACGTATACGATATACATTATTATTTATTTACTAGTATTTCGTCATATTTTTATATATATAGTAACCGCTGTTGAAATTTCCACATTAAATATATATAATTTCCACAAAGGTGACTTAAAACACTAGAATTGGATTACAGTTCCTTTGACTTAATATTTCCGAAATGAATATTCTGAGAATTGGTCTCCGCAATGCAATCCAATAGACGCAATTATTTTACGTATTCGAATTAATTTATGGCAGATACATTAGAACAACGCAACATGGCGCATAAACATTGGGAACTAAAGATAATTCAGCGATGTCCTAAAAGACGCAAGGCCTTGTTTTGACAACGCGTGACATTTAGAGCTTAGGTTTCCCCAGAGATTGGCACCAATATCCTATTCACACCGTAATTTATCGAATGCCTATTGCGGATCAAATCTATGTAATTTCACCCTAGGAGAGCCGGAGATTACACCGCACCGAGTCTTGCTGAGAGCATTGTTGTAGTCACCCGATCCCAGCTACCAGGAGGAGTTTGTTTCGAATGTCCGCTGAGCTGATTAATGAACGCGCCGTATGGACATTTCCCGCCAAAATAGGAGAGTGCGGGTGATTAGAGTGACAAACCCTAACGCATTGGATGTTCGCTAAATAATGAAAGGCTTTTAACATAGGAATTGGCCTGGTTTGGTGTTTTTATTGGTGTCTTATTTATTTAATTATACATGGAGAACAACTTTATATAACACATTATGCTTCGAACCTAAGACAGCATTATTCGATGTCAGCGATAAATCTGTAACTTGGAGAGTCCTTTCATTAGATTCCAGAAAGCTATATATAGTAAATCTGTCTGGTTTCCAGGTACCCGATAGATAGCCTCCCCTAACCCCGGGAACGTAGTTTGTCGTTTTTATTGGAGTCTTATTTATTTAATTATACATGGAGAGCAACTTAATGAATAGTACGTTGTGCTTTGAACATAAGAGAGTTTAATTCGATGTCAGCGATAAATCTGTAGCCGGGAGAGTCCTTCAGTTAGCTTCTAGAAAGTCATATACAGTAAACCGATAGATAGCTCTTTGGCGGGAAAAAAATAATTTAAATCATGAATTAACAAATATTGCTTAACCAAAAGTTTCTGTGTATTCCAGGGATGGACACGATAAGTTAAATAGCGTGAATGTTATTTCATTAGGCATCAGGAGACCGGATATGTATATGGATTGGAATTTCGTTTGGGAACATGGAAGGACTTGGTAAATAGTACCCTAGGATCTCGAACCAAGGATTCTTGGTTCATCAAGTGATGCCAAAATGACTAAGACAAGGAAGACTTAATGATTGACTAAGACAAGGAAGAAGCTTTTTGTTAGGATTACTTTTCATTGGTTTTGAGGAGGAGAAGGGAAAAGTGGACCATGAGGTGCCAATCTTGACAATTTACCAATCTTCGACTCCTTCGCTATAAGCTCTAATGACATAATTCTGGTGTAATATAGCAAGTACCATGTTGTGGACACTAAATATTTTGCATCGCCTCCGCTTTAGTAGTAAATATCCTAATGTCAGTGATCACTTGGAAAACCAAACATTAATCAAAGCAGTCTAGTGGACAGAGTTCTGGATGCGTAATTAAGAACCTTCCCTTTGAAGCCGAGGGGTAGGTATCATAAATTTATTAGAGGGAGATTCCTTTGATTTTGCTGTAGAAAACAAGACGAAAATTCACAGAAGACAAATTTTCAGGTGAAGAATTAAACTTAAAATTGCATTGATGAAATGTGAGTGAAATACGGATAATGAATAGCAGGCTTTGATATTTTACATCCATACCATGGATTCTGAAGCATAAAAACTATTATAAAAGCAATATGTGCCTGTTAAAAGAAAGAGATTTAAGAAATTAATAATATTTTTTAATTACTTTTAATTTGTTAAACCATAATTTATAAAAGTGGTGAAAACGAACTTATTTCATCAGAACATTTTAAAAAACTGTAAAATTTATGTTACGAAAATCTACGCACAAGAGATGCTTTTGTAGACCGTCACACTATTTCCTTCTCATCTAAGCAAATATGAAAAAAACATTGCCTGCCCTTTTAGAAAAAAAAATAAACCTTACAACCAGTTTTGCAATGAGTTAAACAATTTGTGTTGTTACTCTTACAGTTAAAATGGCTTCAAGACGGAAAATTGGTGTTGGCATTCAGAAATTGATAATTAATTAAGGATTTACAAAAAGTTTATGCTGAAATTTCAAACATGTAATAAAAAAAGGATTGCACTATTATACGAAATTACGAAACAACTGATATTTTTGACAAACCTCTTATTGGATGGCGACGGAATTTGAATGATCGAGATTCTAGAGCAGTGATGTAGAAAGGAGCGTTAAATTCGAAATCGTCCACTGTTCGATTAATGAAATTTAATACGGCGACAACTAATGAAAATGTTAATGTGGAACTTTCTATTGGTTGTGTTTTTTGAAAGAGTTCCGCACAGAAAGCCCCGATAACCAGAGCAATTAAGAAATGGGTTAAATTTTATTGAGAAATAACCATTAAGATTTTGAGTTTTGGAAAATTGTAATTTTTACCGAAGAGAGTGGGTATAAAGTTTTCGTAAGTAATGAACTTTTCAAAGTTTGGATGAGCAGAAATGTAGTGGTACTCATATATTCCTTCCAACAATGAAGCTTGGTGGAAGATGAGTTAGGATTTGGGCACCCATATCGGCTATCTAGTATTGAGATGCTAACCATCATTGAAAGTACGATGGATAGATGATACTTAAGTTAGGCAGAAATTAAAAACATTGATTTTAAATTCAAAAAAAATATTGTGAATTTTCAGTCTGCTTTCAAAATTGTTATAACTAATTATGAAACCACTGGACATATTCTAATCAAACATCGTAATATAGTATCAATGATCGAAATACTCGAGCAGTGACGAGAAAAGAGACATTTTAATTTTTTCCTCTCTCACTTTAAAAATGTTACTTGTTATTAAATTACAGTTTAATATGTTTTTATGTTACAGCTACAACCAATAAAAGTAAAATGCGCAAACATTTCAAAGAGTCATCCCATCCGAAGTATTTCATGGGAGAGTTCCGTGAAGAAATCACTCATATTTACATTAAATCAAAGAAAATTACTGTTTTTACTAATGAATACATAAGGATTTTTCTAAGTCTGTCATTGTAACAGATTAAATATATTTTCAGAAGTAATGGATGTACGAAGAATTGAATCTCATAAATGTTGTTCAAAAGTGAAGCAAGGTGAAGGAACAGTCATGAATTGGAGAACAATGTCAGATACTGATTGGTAAATTGGTATCCATTAAATATATACAATGAATAGTTACAAATACATGGATATATTGAAGGTAATGTTTAAGTATCTGTTGAAAATTTAAAACTCGGAAACCAGTAGATCTTTTAACACGACTACGATCTAAAGCAGGAGTGGTCAACCCAAATGATCTTGCAGGCCACTTTGAAAATCCCTCCTAACTCCACGTGCCGTGCCACTATCCTCCCACGTGCCGCATATAAAATTATATTCCCCATATTAGAATTAGATTAATTTTAGAAATTTTTTGGAGTGAAAAATTGAAACATAATGAGTTATTATTTTTGTGTTTAATATTATTCTTACATGGATAATATACTAATAATGAAAACATGAATAATGTACTAATATTGATGATATTAAACGCACATTGTAAATGAATATATAACACTAAAAATGAAATATAAAAAATATATAAATATAGACGAAATAAAAAAAAATCATTAAAAAATGTTCATTTTACTAGTGCGATATTTGTTTATTCTCTCTTTTTCCCTTATCTTTTGCAAATCGATCTCAATTTGGTTATTTCTACATCGTAATGTGTGTTTCAGGTTAGCGATCCATTATGTTTGAGCGTGTTTTGTGTTTGGTCAATTTCATTTTTGTTTAGCAGGTGTAACTTGAACCAAAAGCGCTAACAATTTGAACTAAGAATAATCTAAGAAGAACTTAAGAATCTGGTTTGCTCTGCAATCAACAATCAACTGTGTGTATCTAGGGATGGTCACTGTGTCATTGAAGTTACTTAAAAACATGAAACCTGTTATATTAGATGAGCGAAGATGCGAGCGCATCATTTATTCTCAGAATATAATTTAATTATTCTTCGAACTCATAACTGTAAACTTATAAATAAAATAGGCAATGTCTTTCATCAATCATTAATATTTGCAAGAATATTATTTTAAAATCAATTAATTTGTTTCCATAATTTCGACAGTTAATTTCTGAATATAGAAATGCACACAAAATGTATTTTTTTAATATATTGGTTTTCACTACTTTGACCATTATAAAATAAATATTTTATATTTTATAAAAATGTGATAAATTTCACGGGCCGGAAAAATACTCTAGGCGGGCCGCTTGTTGGCCACCCCTGATCTGAAGTATATAAGAAGATTATGTAACACTGCCGGTCTTATAAAATACTCCCAGCCCCATACCAAACCTCACTTGTCAGATCAGAATCCCATTGAAAACGCATGAAATGAACATTAAAAAGTTAGAAACCACAGTGTCCGAGAAACAAATTTCTTAAAAAAATCAATTTTGGAAGTGTGATCGGAAATTATCTCAGATAACACAGAAAAAGTATTGTTTCAATTATTAAGATATTACAAGCTGTAATTGATTCATGATTCCAAGTTACACGATATTAAAATCATTTTCAATTCCAAAAACAAATGTGTTGATTTGTCAATTTTCTTGAACAGTATTAACACTTTTGGTGTTATGCGATTCTCATAAAAGAAGTTATTTTTCATTTAGTCTTTTCTTTTTTTGCATATATATAGGTCAACAAAATTTGAATTTAAATATCAAAAATATTGCAGCCTTTCATTTTTAAGATATAAAAACAAAGCCATTTTTAGACATTTGTGACATTTGACATTTGTGTTACATTTGTGAGTGACTGTATATGCAATACTAGTTTTAAATGAAAACAGGCCATAATATTTGGTATTAAAATGCAATTAATGAGGAATTTCTCTATGTGTTATTTTGATGGTTCGCAAACAATCAATTCATTCCCATTAAAATAATCGGAATTACAAATAAAACAAGTAATATAAAAAAAATGTAAGTCAATTCCTACTTTTTTTTCACTATATTGCAGAAAGTCCTTTAATAATAATTTTATCTCATTTTTTTTAAGTTAGAAAAAAATTATCCCTCTCTCTCTCACACACACACACACTTTCCATCTCTCTCACTAATTTATTCACATGTTTCATTTTCTATTTTTTACCTCCTTGACTCAGACTAGAACCCAGAATGAAAAAAAGAATCTGAAAAAGAATTTTTTTTTCCAGCGATCTACACGCTTCACCACTGACGGTATTTATAACTAAATTTATATTCTGCCGAATATCTGATATAAAAGAATTTTTTTTCTCCCATATAAAACTAAAATTAATGAATTAATATTTGAAAAAACTATATTAACATCAAGTGTCATCCACTACAAGTTTAAAAGAATATATTTGTACTTGAATTTATGAATAAAAAGTATTTTTTAACGATTGAAAATTTGAACAAGTTATATAAATATATATATAGGGAGAGTATGAACTAATAGTAGGAATTGAAAAAAGGAAATTAAGAAAGAAAAGATTTATCTCTGCAATTTTCAGAGTTCTAATATAAACTAGAGATATATATTCATTAATTAGGGTGCTAATACTATTCATTTTTCTAACATGAAGGTTCTCCTTTTGGTGCTCCCCTTCATGTTTCTGCTAATAAATTAACGAAAGATAGCATTGAAACTCTGGTATGTATGTACAAATATACTGACCGTTTTGTTCGTTCTTATTTTCAGACCTACATTTAACGAATTCAGTTTGTACTAATCTCCATTAATTTTGTATTCCCGCATTTTCTCAAACCAATCGCATCTTTCCTTTGCTATAATTAATTGCTGATTTTACATTAATACTCTTTCCATTTCTTCATTTCGCATACTCTGCAATCTACTAACTAAAACACTTTTAATTATTTGTTCTTGATTTCGGTCGTTGTGACTGCCAGACACCTAACAAATTTCGAACGTATTGATTTTCCTCTGTTGTGCCCCTCCAGTAGCTGAATCCCAACTTCCCTTTAAAATTCTGAATTTCCGTGTTAATAAAAAGGATAAAGACTCACTTTTAAATTAGCGTTTAAAACATTTGAGTTTCGACTGCATTTTGCAGCAGCTACCGGGAGAGTTACACACACATTATATATACATCATAATAAATTATAGAGTATATCAAAAAGAATCATATTCGTATAAGAAAGGATGGTAGAAAACATATTAATGACTTTATATGGTGTTGCTCATTATCACGAAAGGCTTCTTAATTCATGTTTTACATGTCGTATAGCAAACACACATCAGTTTACGTATGTTGAATTGGCAGACATGCATTTCGTGTATGATTTAACAGACACTAATTAACAAACCACTGTCATGCGTGTCAATATAAGGAATATCTTTTTATAAATATTTTTTTATTAAGATAACATATGATTGTACGATGGTTGTGTAAAATTTTATGCAATATTCTATATGCATTCCTTGTTGGTCTCTGCACCTGACCGGATGGGTATCCGTCCAACAGAATAACCCCGTTTCCGGTGAGTGCAGGTCATTTACCACAGCTGGGGGTGAAGGGGATATCTGTGGAAAGTATTTTAATTGGCAGGGGTCATAAAACACTTCAGTCCAGATGGCCAAGAAATCAGTTCATCAAGACGGGGATTTGAATTTATGGACGGGGCTGCGTCTGCCCAACGAATATAGACTCTAATACGGTGTCGGAAATCGACCCCCCCCTGAAAATGAACTATAAAATTGAGGTGATGGTGGAAAGAGAGGAGAGGGCAGGCGGAACCCAGAGCGAGAACAAGATGTAGGACGCCCTGAAAACAACGGTCAATAAAGGGAAGGAGAGCTACCTCGTAATGAAGTGCTGGAGGGCTCAGATGTAGAAAGCCTGACGCAGTTTGAACAGTTGCGGTAGACTTCATTCGTCATGATGCTTAGGCGCCCGACTCTCGATTTCAACCGGTTAGCTGGAGATCCGCTATCAGCGGCGTCATTTGAAAAAGAATGTTGCACAATCCATGCGGCATGATGTGGACAAGACTTCCATGCTACCCAACTGAAAAGTATCTACTGATGTAAGTGACTTAATACTTCTTATTACTGAAATGAAATTTTGAAAAAAATATAATAATAATGCCCCTATTCCCTGGCTGTTGCAGGTACTGATTTGTAGAGACGACCCCCATATTATTTTAATTAGTAAACATAGTTTTGTAATAGAGCAATTGTGTATAGAATATATTTTTTTATTGATTCATTATTCGAATTATATCATTACTTGATAATGTTAACTGAAGGATTTTAATTCAAGCTTAACATTTGTAAATAATAATAAATTCACTTTTGTTTATATTTAAAATTATGAATTTGTTTGTGAATTATTTCATGTGAGTGTGTTTCCTTTTCCAATTATATAAGTCTCTGAAGGCATGCGAGCTTGTTGGTTTAATGTGTGGTATGGGTTATTGCGGTTATACATAATGGTTAGTGTGTGTGTTAGGTAAAACGGAGTATCAAGTTGTTTTTAGGATCGGGTATTGTTTAATTTTAGGTTTTAAAAAAATGACAACACCACACCACCACGCGATTTTATTATGAAAGGTACAAAAATCAAAGTTTTCATCACTAAATGTTTATGCATTCGTTAGAATTTGTTCGTTTATAAATTATCTCTTTGGATACGTATTCATCATCCGAGTCGCCGCCATTGGTGCTCAAATTCGAGAAACACCAGGTTCATTTAAACATGTAAGATAATCCATGTGCCGTACGTGGTAGGCCCCTATTATTATTAATGGTCAAATCGTTTAAATACCCCTTGTAAAGCCATATGTGCTTCTTTTACTATATGTTCAATTCCATATTAAAGATCATTTATACGCCTTTTCGTATTTTATTTTAGCTTTGGTTTTGTTTACTTTTATCTTTAATTAACAATATATTTTTTTAATGTGTTCCTTAGGATATGCTTTATCTCTTCTTTATATTTTTATATAGAGTTTCGAAAGATCCTGTGCAATACTAAACAACCTCTTATATATAAAAAACAAAAATATAATTCTATAAATTGTAGGTTATCAAAATAATTTCTCACACCTAAAAATTTCGTTCTTTGAAGAATGTCGATATCGCGTCAAATTATTTCCAATAAGAGTTGGGAGTATGATAAATTCTAGCTCTTTAGGCCAAAGGTTCTTGATCGTTTTCTTCTCTTTAAATAATAGTGGTTGGAATTGCAGTAAATTGAAAATTTGTAGATGAAAACTATATATTTTTCATTCATTTTCAAATAGATACTGCAAACTTAACAGCTTCTTGAAATTATTCAAGGAACTTTATAGATAGGTAACAGCCAGAAAGGCATTGTTATGTGGCGAGTGCTTTTTCAGCAACTGGGATAAAAAATTAAGATAATCTGGCTAATAATGGAAGGTTAAAGGTGGAACCTAATATATTTCGATATTTACTTGAAATATTGAGGAAAATACATGTTTATTTAAGGCAATGGATGATACATTAAAAATAAATGTTGTTGTTTTCAAATGCTTGACACTTTAACTTAAAGATATCTTTCATTAGAATGGTAAATATAGAATAGATTGAACATCATCAGGGATGAACAATGCATGGTCTCTTCATTGTATTTATATTTTACCCTCAATTTGAAATAAACATACCCAGAAATAGCAACTGCATAGGCGGTTGCATTTTGCACTCTAAGTACAATAGGAAGCCTATCGAATATACATTTTTTTTTATTCATCACTAGCAGCTGCAGCATATTCAACAATATCAAGGATGAACTATAGAAAGTCTACTACATAGCACTCTAAATTTGTCCAATGTTTTTAAATGAACTGATTAATAGGCGCCATTTGGGTTCGGCATTGTTCATTGTACTTGAAAAAGACGATGCAATCCTTTGGGGCAACAGTTAGTTGCCTAAGGCTAAGTAAGCCTTTAATTTTCGGTTTCGTCTATTGTATTTTGAACCGAGTCTGCCAGTAACGTCGAGTTTGAGATCTAACGAACTATCCGCTGTCTTTAATTAGGGTAAGAGGGAAATTCAGAATAAGTTATCAAAATTTGATGAAATATGTGAGTGCAAGGTAGCAAGCAGCCTTACAGTGATTGACATTGGGTGAGGTTGAATTTGCTTTCGCAGTACTAAATTACCTCAGGCCAAATTGCCCTTTATTACAAAATAATATCGTATTGTTATCTTTATGATAAAAAGGATTCCTGACACTTGTTTAAATTATGAAAGCATGTCATTATCAGTACATGTCGCCTCTATATAGATAGATTCAGCATAAACTAGACCTAGAAGTCCTCTACATAGAACCCACAAATTGTTACCACACAGTTTTAAACATACACCCTCTTAGGATTGCATTTTGTATATTATTCCAAAACGGAAACAATTTTAGCCAACAAATGTAGCATAATTATTCTCAAACCCTAAAGATTATAATACAAGAATTTTAACTACGAAAGCACAAATGTTTTGAATAAGATTTCAGCACAAATATAAGAGAATTATTTCAAAATCACTTGCCCAATTTCGAAATAATAACCTCAGTTCATAAAATTAATGATAAACGTACCATAATCCATCACCCTTGTTAATTATATTATTAGTAACAATTTAGTAAAATCCTTTTACTGTAAAATCCATTACTTCAAGCCCATTATTACAAAATAATAACACATAAATCTTTTTATGGTATAAAGTTTTCCTGAAACTTGCTTAAATTTTGTTATTATTTTATACATGTCAACATCAATACATCTCGCTTCTACATCGACATATTTAGCATTAACTAGGCCTAGAAGGCTTGCTACAGATACAAAATTTTGAATGTACACCCTCTTAGGATTGCATTTTGCAAGCTATTCCCCAACGGAAAGCTTTTAGCCTATAAATGTAACATAATTAGTGTTCGAGAGTAATTATGGACTTGTATTAAGACTATAATACAATGATTGTAAGCACAACACCACAAATGTTTTTGAAAATTATTTTAGCATAAACATAAAAGATTTAATTCAAAATCTTTTGCCCAATTTTGAAATAATAAGCTTTATTCATAAAATTAATACTCATTCCTGCATCGCTGCAGACTCCTTCATCCCTGTAAACAATATTATTAGTGACAATTTAAGTGAAATCATTTTACCCTAAAATCCTTTATCTCAAGCCTTTTATTACAAAATAATAACATATTAATATCTTTATGGTATAAAGTTTTCCTGAAACTTGCTTAAATTTTATTATTATTTTAAACACGTCAATATTAATACATGTCGCCAATAGATTAGCAGATTTAGCATAAACCTGGCCTAGCAGTCCTACTATAGAGGACTACTTGGAAGACATTCGCTATTCAAGTTGAACTATTTACCAAATTTTGTAAATTCTCCACCAGTGAATCTGCAACTGGATTGGACAAAAACCTAACAAATTTTCTTAACGATTCTGGGAACACCTTCTTCCAACTTAATGCCATTACCTTGCGAGATTGGATTATACAGATGTGAAAGAGCTCCATCTGTCTTTCCTGAAGCTAATGTACTTTCCATCGCACCATTGTCTCGTGCTACAGTGAGATAATGAAAAGCCTTTCCTGGGGGCGCGATAAAGACGATTACGGTTGCGATTAACAGAGCACGTTAGAAGTACATGAAGAGGTGCAGAAAGGGTTATTAGAAAACGGGAATTAAATCATTTATTTCTCTTTTTTTTTTGCTATCAGTTATCTCCTTTGATGAATTGCTTGGACTTCTGTAGAAATTTGAAAAAAAAATGAAACTGATTTTGTTTCGTTCAGAAATTATAGATTCGTGATATGATTGTTTAAATAGTGCAGATCATTTCTGAATCGTTCTAATAAGTGTATATCTAGCAGGGTCAGCGATAATGAAGTAGAGTCATTATTATATTCTTACACTGACGTCAATTTAAATTATGAACATTTACTATGATTCCTCCACGGGTTTTATTTGGAAGGATATTATCCACTTTTTTCATCTAAATGGAAAGATTTTCTGGCTTCCGGTGTTTTGTTCCAATGTTTGTTTTATTAAACGGTATATATAAGTACAATTTGGTCCATTTATGTCAAAATCCCCATAGTTTGGAGCAAACCAACCTAAGTTCAAATTATGGTATGCACACATATTTATCGTAACCAAGTCCATATTAGCACCAATGATTTTAATCCGAACAAATCCAACTCCTTGAGTTCTGTAAACCAATAATTCACTATCCACCAAACTTTAAGAACTTATTATGTATATTTTTTTGCATATATATATAAAGTATGTAAGGTGTGATTTTACTTAAATTCAAAATTTCTCGTGTTGATAAACAAAAATCTCCACATAGTTATATATTGTTTTTCAATACTAGATATTCTGAATTGAATTCGACAGATAATCAGTCTGATACATTTTACCTATGTTTTATCCTCAAAATTTGGAACAAATAAACCTAAGTGTAGAATCTGAAATGTTCACCCACTATTTGAGTTTTGGTTTGGTTTTTCGATCTACGGTCCTTTTTGGCACACTTTGGGCTATTTAGAACGGGATCTACAGTTTAACGTGGATTCCAAACAATTAACAAACATACATCCACTGCTACGATTCGAACCTGAAACCTTTGGTACTAACTGCTAGAGCGCGAGATATGTAGCCATAAGGTCATTTGTATTTGAGGAATTCACGTATTGAGATGGCATTCGAGTCAAAGGATTTATCTGGCTTATCTTGAACATTTTCAATGTAACTTTTGGTTTTGAATCACATGTTGTGTTTCCAGTAAAGATCACTTAGTTTGGAACTATAACTGTCATGCCAATCTGCTGTATCGATTATAATACCAAAAACAAATGATAAATAAAAAAATAAAACATTTTAAACATTTACATTGGTTTTGACATAATGAATTTCGATTTTTTTCGTTATTAGTTATTTTTTTAACAAAATGAGTTTTCCTTATTAATTTTACATAAATAACAATAAATTTTTGATTACAAAATAGAACAAAACAAATGACAATACTATTTACTTGAACAAAGGTCAGTAAAAAACTGACAAACACAAGAATAGAATAAAAGATTTAAATTTACCTAAGTATTTCTTAAGAATTTTTAAAAAAAGTCATTAAACCGAAAAATATTAAGATAATGGACTCATTTCTTAAGAAGAAACAATTACTGAATGAAACACAAAAGCATCACCGCAATATAATTTCTATGAAAACACAATGTTTTCCAACTTGTCTTTCACGGGTGCGTTACTTGACATAAACTAATGAAGGAATATAAACAAAAAGCTATAATTGATAACTTGACATGCAAGTCACAACAAAAGACTTTTTAGTGCAGGAATAAAAGTTTTCAGGAAGCTTTCTTAATTAATTATTAAATCGATAGACGAGGGAATATGTGTGTGGAAAAATGTTTTCGTTAAGCATTATTTAAATTTATGTTTCTTTATATTCATTATTCGATGCCAATCAACGGCTTTGAAAATTAAAACGTAGGGCATTGTTTTTGAACGCATTACAAATTCGTCTGTTTATTTTTCACATTAACGAGGCATATACGTAATAAGTTGATTGTTACTGAGATGTCACCAGAGGGGATAGAGCACAATGAAATGCTGAGATTTGCATTACACAACTACAGTACTACAGTGTCCAAATGGTAAGACCAATTTTCAATTTAAAATACCCGGGGCTTATGGGATTTCATTTTTTTTCTTTTTTAGGTTGTTGGCACTATCCTTGACATTTGTGTGAAATTTTACGGTAAAATATCATTTTTTGTTTGAGTTACGCTTGGCTTTGTGAGACACTAAAACTGATTTCGGCGATTTTTGAAATGTCTGAATTAATTGAGCAAAGAACTTGCATAACATTTTGTTTGCGGAAACGTATAGAATGCTATGGAAGACATTCGGTGAGCATTCCTCCATAGGAAAAAAATGTTTAAAAGTGATATAGACAGTTCAAAGAAGGCAAGGACGCATTGAAGACGAAGAGTCCTCTGACCGACCATCAACCTCAACCGACGAAGTTCACGTCAAAAAAATTAAAGATTTTGTGCTTGTTGATGATGCTAAATTTCGAAGGATCGTCATTTCCATTTTGGGCCTCAAACGCAATTTTTACCAAAAATACTGAAGGCGCCCGCTCACACTGCATTGATTCTTCGCGACTGTTTTGCCAAAAATGAAACTCATATCTTTCCACAACCACCGTATCCATACCGTGAAACTTCCGGCTATTCCCTAAACCTAAAAGATAATTCTGGGGACACCGTTTTGAGTCTATTGAAGAGATTCAACGTGAATCGCCGGGCGCTTTGAAGGCCATCGCTGACGATGATTTTTTAGCATGCATTGAGGATTGGAAGAAAAGTTGGCATAAGTTTTTGCGTCAGGTGGGGATTACTTTGAAGGCGATGAAATAAATTTGGAAGAATAAATAAAGGGTTTTCGAAAAAAAAATAACTGGTCTTACTTTTGGGGCACAGTAGTACATCCAGATTTTGGCACTACGCATTTGATTAAACGGACCTAAAGTTGTAATCGGTGATTTTTCACACTTCCCTAACAGATCGATGATTAGTTGTCATGGGTTATAAATTTACTATCGTTTATTTCGACAAAGACTCGAAAGCAATCAGGTAGGCTTCGGAACTCCGACATCTAAAATTCCTTGGGATTTAAACCAAGGTTTGCTTAGAACTTCTTGGATTTAAAACCCAAACAGTTCTTGTCAATCACGAAGTTAAAAAAAAAAAAATAAAAACTTACTAATGTAGGACGTTTTAAAGAATTATGTTAATATTCTACTATATTTACTTTATACAAATATGATTTAATTCACACCAAATGGTTTAATGAAGAAATAATTTAAGAAAATTTACTTCAACAAAATACACACAAGAATCGACCTTTTCCAATAAGCGTCAGGAATTCTTAGCGTAGTTGTAAGTCGCACAGACTTGAAGAGAGGAAATAATGAAATCCGCAATTAAAGTGGTTTTCAGAAATTTTATTTTTATGCTCACTTTTTTTTTTTTTTTTTTTTTTTTTTGCTACACACAGATGTCCGAAATATTATGAAATTGTGTTTATGTCGGATTTTAAAGGATAACTAGCTGAAATTTGCATGCCTTTGTAATCATTCTTGGCGTATTCCAAGAAGGCTATTTGATTGCCATTATAATAGTGCTAATATATAGTTTATATATGCAGTGACAGCAGCAGATAAAGTCAATGGAATCAAACATAGGCCTTCTTATACATTTTCAGAGCACATAACTTCGAGACTTATTTACTTGCACGAGTCACAACTTAGGCTATTTTGCAAAAATTTCTTCTAGTCCAATCACTCCTTTACATCATAAATTCATAGTAGCTTTATTTTCTATATTTTATACTACCAATATACACTTGTGTGTAAAACTTAAGCCCCGTTTTTTTTTTTTTAACTCCACAAGAAATCGTCTGGGACACATGAAATATAGAATACCGAGACAGTATTTCGCATTTAAATAATAAAGAAATCATACTAAAATAATAATAAAAAATAAATAGATGGGATACGGTATGGAATTAAACAAATAAAAAACCGTTTTTAAAAATGTAGCATCGGGGCAATTGATTGATTTCCCAAGAGGAAGAACAAATATAATCAGTAATCACTCAGTAAAGAATGTGGCTTTCGTAACTGCAATGATTGCCTGGCATTGTCTTTTCATATTCAAAATCAGATTATTCAAAAGTTGTTGAGATAAAAGTGCCCATTTTCAATAAACATTGGTTTACTCCGGCGGATATAAAAGGACCGAAATTGTCTCTTCCCAACGTACATCATACGTTCTCTGTGGCATTTCAAGCAGAAGAATACACTGGCAAATCCATTTTAGTAATATCGTTTCCAGAAGCCTTTCAACATCCTCCACAGCACGTGTCTAATCTGGCCTGGTTTTATCATCTTTAAAAAAAAATGTCTACCAATAGCACTGGAACAGGAAATCATACTCATTAACATATGATAGAGGATTACTTGCCTGCAATAATGATCTTTCAAGGTGATAATACTATACATTCGTAGAACACATGAAATATAGAATACGGAGAAAGTATTTTACATTTAAATAATAAAGAAATCATACTAAATCAAAAATAAATAGAAAGCATTAGTGCGGAATTAAACAAATAAAAACCGTTTTTAAAAGTGTAACATAGGTACAATTGATTGACTTCCAAGACTAAGAACAAATACAATTGTACAGTAGTCGCTCAGTAAATAATATGGCTTCCCGTAACTGTAATGATTGTTCAGCAGTGTCTTTTCGTATTCAAAACGAGATTATTCAAAAGTTTCAGATCAATGAGTGTTCATTCTTCTATAAGCATTGACTTGTCTCAGTTATTTTCTGTTGTCTAGCGACCATAAAAGTGCTGAAATGACTTTTTATAACGCATGTCATACGTGCTCTGTGGAATTTAAATCGGGAAAATACAATGGTAAATCCATTTTAGTGATATATTTTCTAGTAGATTTTAATCCTCCTCAACAGCACGAATCTAATCTAGCCATGTGTTATCGTCTTAAAAAAAAGATTACAAATAGCACTGGAACACGAAAACATTCTCAATATCACCTGGGAGATAATTACTTGCTTACATTAACGATCTTTCAAAGTAATAGTATATCCGGAGAATACATGAAATATAGAATACGGAGACAGTATTTTGCATTTAAATAATACAGAAATCATACTACATCAAAACTAAATAGAAGAAAGATATATATAGTGTGGAATTAAACAAATAAAAGGCGGTTTTTAAAACGTCGCTTTGGTGCAATTGATCGACTTCCCAAGAGGAAGAACAAATACAATCTTTAACCACTCAATAAAAATGTGGCTTTCCGTAACTGCAATCATTGTTTGGCAGCGTCCTAAAGTGACTAGTCCCCTGAACAAAATGGTCGTAGAGCGGCAAACCAAACCAACTTTTTTTGTCCCATGATGGGGAAGTGCCGTCTACTTAACGATTGATTTCGAGGCAAGAGATGTTCTTCGAGATACGACTGCCAGCCCTACGTCTAACACTCATATTAGACCGGGGACCTACTGTTTAAAGTAGATTCCGAACGACTACAGACATCCATGGCCTATCCGAGGCTAGAACCATAAACCTGTGGCACAAAGCGCTAGTCGCTCGACCATCAGGCTCCGAAGTTTAATCTAGTCTGGTGCTATTGCCTTTAAAAAATGCCCCAATAACACTGAGTAGAAAAACATTCTCAATAACACCTGGTAGAGGATTACTTGCTTATAATAACGATCTTTCTATGTAATAATAATTCCGTAGGAAATTTGGAACGTCCCCCGCCCTTTCTTGGTTCTGTCGCATATAAGGATGGTTTCGTTAAGTCATAATGCACGTAAAAGCTTGAAATTGCGTATTATGTTTGCAATAATAATGCAAATAATAAAAAAAATAATAATAACGTGCAAATAATAATAACGCCTTTCGCCTTTTTTATTATCTTACGTGTTTAGCATGCCTTCTCTTAACTTATGATGTCTTATTTCTAATATTAATAAATGAATATCCTTTTTACTGAATTGGTTGTTCTTTTTCCTGATCACAACAACTGTTATTTTCAGTTTCACAACTGTCTACTTAAACAGGACGTCGTTGCTTAAGTTTAGCACAACATTGTATAGATAGCAGAAATTTCTAAATCAAAATAGATACATTCAAAATATACTTCTTTATGAAATAAAAATTTTAAAAAGGAATAGGCGAATAAATAATAATAATTACATATTTTTCCTTTAATAGCTCTCAAACATCTTAATGTCATCCATTATTAATAGAATTTACCTATTTTCAGAACTGTTTTTTTTTTTTTTTTTGCACTACTTCTCCAAATTTATTAACAAATACGTTTCATCTTTCGAATTAACAGTGTACACATAAACAAAACTAATCAACATAATTATAAATATGGTGTTGTAAAATCAATTTGGATAATATACTATTAGACTATAAAAAAATATTTTAAACATTTGTTTCATTATATGAGGGCTCTGGTCAAATGCATTTATTAAGAATTACTTTGGATGATTATTAAATAGTGAACTCTGACATGTATGATCTTTCACAAAACTAGAACTTTGCTTTTAAAGATAAATATCAGAGCTCGAAATCAAATAATTAATTAACTAATTCTTTATTTAAATTTCAAACACACGAATTTAAAATGATGGAAATTATCTTTATATCGTCGAGTAAGAATTAGAAGACCGTTCACTACATAAGTATTTCGCTTTTTTTAAAGCATTCATATCACGTTTTATAATACCGTGATGATGATGATCTTATAAGCATTTACTTGGCTTTATAAGATCATCATCATTACAAGTATCTCACTCAAAATGCAAGCAGTAAATCATGAACTAAGGATTTATTTCATGATTTACTGCTTGCATTTCGAGTTAAATATCGATTCGTTACTAGATTTTACCATTGCTATATAATTTAATTTCTACAATTCAAAAAATGATAAAGAAACAGTTTCAAAAATCATGTCTTTATTTTAGCTATTAATTATTTCGAATAATTATTAAACAGTGAACTCTAAAGTGCATGATCTTTTATAAATATAAAAAATTGGTTTTAAAATTCAATATCAGAACTCTAAATCCAAATAATTAATTAATTAATCTTTTATTTAAACTACAAACACACGAATTTAAAATGATGGAAATTATCTTTATATCGTCGAGTAAGAATTAGAAGACCGTTCACGACATAAGTATTTCGCTTTTTTAAAGCATTCATATCACGTTTTATAATCCCGTGATGATGATGATCTTATAAACCTTTACTTGGTTTTATAAATTCATCATCATTACAAGTATCTCACTCGTAAATTCGAAGTGTTCTTTTATAAGAGGAAAATAACATAAGCATTTATTTCATGATTTACTGCTTACATTTTGAGTTAAGTACTGATTCGTTACTAGATTTTACCATTGCTGTATAATTCAACTTCTACAATTCAAAAAATGATAAAGAAACAGTTTCGAAAATCATATCTTTATTTTAGCTATTAATTATTTCGAATAATTATTAAACAGTGATGTCTAAAATGCATGATATTTTATAAATATAAAACCTTGGTTTTAAAATTAAATATCAGAACATCAAAGCCAAATAATTTATTACTTATTGTTAATACTGTTTTAAAATCGAAACACAGGAGCTTTAAATGATAGAAATTATCTTTTTATCATCGAATTATTTTAAGAATTAAAATTCTGTTCACGACATAAGTATTTCGCTTTTTTAAAAAAAAAAAAACATTCAGATCACATTTTATAATATTCTTAAACTTTTCTTGGTTTTATAAAGTCCTCATCATGACAAATATCTCACTTGTAAATTCCAAGTGTTCTTTTATAACAGGAAAATAACATAAATATTTATTTCAAGATTCATAGCTTGCATTTTTGAGTTTCGTTCTGGTTCATTAGTATATTTTATCATTTCAATGCAATTTAACTTCTACACTTCGAAAAATGATTAAAAAAAAAAAGTTTCAAAAATCATGTTATTATATCTATTAATTCAAAGCTAAAGGTTTACCTGGAACTTGGTCTTGGTTCATAAACCCTATTCTGCTACATCTACTTCTGTAAGATAGCTACGTCTTAAAATTATTAAACAGTAAACTCTATCATGCATGATCTTTTACAAAATTTGAAACTTGATTTAAAAAATAAATAGCAGAACTCCAAAGCCAAATAATTTATTAATTATTATTAATATAGTTTTAAATTTGAAATACATGAAATTTAAATGATTGAAATCCTCTTTATGTCGTCGAATTTTTTTCAGAATTAGAATGCTGTTCGCTACATAAGTATTTGATTTTTTTTAAAGCAATCATATCACGTTTTTTAATCTCCTTAAGTGTAGAAAGCCTTCTTTGCCTTTTTTGTCTTATAAGATAATTTTTGAATCAACCAATTCTTATATTGTTTTCTACAGTGAAGAAAACAATCTTTACCACTACAAATCCAAGAAATAGGTCTTCACAAAGTATATTCACTTTTCTTTTTGCTGTTGCTGCATAAGAATTGGCGAGACAGAATATTATACGAGAAGAGTGTTTTATGATATCTCCTTCCCATAATGCTGTGTGCGTATGCAGGATCACGTGCAGCGAAAAAAAATTCACCTCCTTCTTGTCAATTAGTGGCTCACGTATTTTCAATTTCCGACAAGTATCTCACATGTAAATTCGAAGTGTTCCTTTCATATAAGGAAAATAACATAAAGATTTATTTCAAGATTTACAACTTTAAGTTTTGGAGTTTTGCACTGATTCGTTAGCAGATTTTACCATTTCTATATAATTTAACTTCTACATCCCGAAAAATGACAAAGAAAGTTTAAAAAATCATGTCTTTATTATAACCACCTAATTTAACTTCTACATCTCGAAAGACGATAAATAAACAGTTTCAAAAATCATGTCTTTATTATAACCACCTGATTTGCTTGAATATAAAGTTATTGACGATTTATTATTAGAATTGTGGCTTACAGTTAAGGGCTGAAATGATTGGAACTTTGGATTGACTCTTTTACGTAATTCTGGAACAAACAGTAATTTTTTAATAAAGACTAATATGTTTAGCATTCATTAAACTCTAGATCAATTGTGCTAAAAATAACTGCCTCTGTAAAGTAAAATTTCCAGCCATCTTTTAATTAACAATATTAACTAAGTCTGTCACTGAATTATATTGCACTATAAATAAGTTCCATTCAAACTATTTCCAACGATGCTGGTTTCATGAAATTGAGTTCTAATAATTAAATAAACTCCAGTGATGTCTCATTTTCTTGAGGAGATCTTACAATGTTTAATCATTGAAAAGCGATTTGAATTTCAGAACGTTTTGTAAGCTACAAGGTAGGAAAATCCAGAAGTCAATTTGTATAGAAAGTTGTCGTGTCTATGGCGGGGGAGATCTACATACTGAAAACTATTTGTTTAGTACAGGAGGAGAAGAAGCTGTGAGTGTTGATTCATAATTCAGCAGCAAAATGAGAGTTCATCCTCAGTATTCCAACCTGTATCCTGTATTTCCAGCGATGCTAATTTCATGTAAATGTGTTCCAATTCTAATAATTAATCAAATTCTAAAGATGTCCCATTTCTTCAACGCAATATTCACGCAACATATAATTATTTACATGCAACGAATATCGTGTTGTTTACGATTTAATTAAATAAACATTGATTTTTTTAAAATTACTTCCGTGTAATTATACTATTTTAGAAAAGTCGAAAAATCAAATTGCATGAAAATTGTCTTTTTTTAAAAATGGAAATCCCAGGTAATTATACAGAAAAATATATCACGTGTAAAAAAAAACAACTTAGTATATCTTAGTATATCTTTTAGTATATCTATTTTTTCTAAAAATTGTGAGTGAAATATTATATTTAAAAAAAAATATTCAGAAATATATTTTTCTGTATAAAATATTAAATAATAGCTTAATGCCATTCTGTACTGGTATGCTATACATGTGCACATATTTAAATATAATATTGCAAGACGTTAAGTTATTACATTATTTCTATTTAATGATCTTCTTTTTCCATTACTTTTACTTTATGTACAAAAATTGCAAATTTCATTTCTGGACTGTTTCAAGTTTAATTAAAATCTTTAAAATTATGTTAAGAAAATTTCCCAATTTCCAAATTATTTGAAATAAATTAAATTTTTTAATTTAATGTTAAAAGTTAATTTTTTAAATAAAAATTTATATTATTATATTTTTTTTTGATATTATTTATGTTATTTTGACAAATAACATTTTAAAATAACCATGTTTAATAAAGTTATGAAAAATCTTTTTTTAAATTTATTATTTGTAAATTTCAGTTCTGAAAAAAATGTTTCTGAAATTAAAAAATTAATAAAAAAATAATAAAATTAATCTTTGAAATTATGTTAAATAAATTTTCAAATTATTTAAAACAAATTAATTTTTAACATGTAATGCGTTCATTTTTAAAAAATAAAATTTGTTTCTGCTAAGTTAATTTGGCAAATTATATTTTAAAATTGTCATTTTTAATATTATTATCAATTTAATTTAATTTAACTTTTGTGAAAATGCTATATTAATTATTAATATTAATAAATTAAATTTGCATGAAATAGTTTGCAATCAAATGCGGCAAAATTATTTTTGTGTCTATGTGAAATATTTTATCTATAAGCTAATAATTCTTTAATTACAATTTTATTATTCAAAAAATGGTTTAATTTATAAAATGGTGTACTTTTAACAATATTTGTGTAGAAAAAGGTAAAATTTAATCAGCGAAATTTATTGTAAAATAATTTGTTTGTTTTATCTGTAATAAAATAGTTTTGAAAATTATTTTGTGATAAAAAATTATTCTGTTAAGGTTTAATAAAAGAAAAATTCTATATAGATAAAAAAAAAATACTATTTAACTAATTAAACATCAAAGTTAAATATCGTACCTTTACCTCTACCGTACGTCTACCTTTTTCGAAATAAACCCTTAAATGTGAAAAATGATATAATAATATAATTTTTTTATTCCGTAGTAATACAAGGATATAGATAAAGGTAGTTTAAAAAACTACTTTTTTAAATTCCTATTATTAGTTCACAATCTCTCTATATATCTTGTTCAAATTTTCAATTGCTAATAAAATATTTTTTTATTCATCCACTCATGTTCAAATACATTTTTTTGAGCTTTTAGTGGAATGCACTTGATGTTAATACAATATTTTCAAATATAATTCAGTAATTAAATTAAATTAATTAATTTTAGTTTAAATGAATGAATGAATTATTTAAACTAACTATTAATTAATTACTTTTAGTTTAAACTAATTAATTAACTATTAATTAATTAATTATTTTTTAGTTTTAACTTGCATGTTGCCAATAGATGGCGCTAAATGTAAGAGGAAAATTTCAGCTTAAAAAGTAGGAATTGACTTTAAAAAAAAAATTTTATATTACTTGTTTTGTATACAGATATTTTTTTTTCAAAACGGATTACTATAAAATAATGAAAAAAATATTTATGCATACTTTAACATAACGTGAAATTTGACCAAAAAAATATATAAACTTTCGTAATTACAATTAAACACTTAATTACAACACACACAAACAGCATTAAAATGTTTATATATGAATTTTTTTTTGTTATTATATAGGATTTTTTAAAAATAAATACAAACTTGTTTGTTATTTTATTAATTTTCAGAAGGAAAAGAATTTGCATTTATTTCAGACTTATGTATTGAGAACATTTTGATTTTCTAGAATGACTATGACGTAAACGATGACAATTTTATCAGTTAATTTTGTACTGCATTGTATTTTCTGTTTAATTTCTGTTAGCACACGTTAGGGACTTCAAAACAAATATTTATTTCTTGTAAAATTTTGTAACTTAAAAATTTATTAAATAATTAAAAAAGAATATAGCAAATGTAGTAGTTTTAAAATGATAGATATTTCTATTCTTCTATTAATGGTGATTTTTCTCTTTTTGTAATTTTAAAACACTGTTATTTTTAATTTAATTATCTTTCATCAAATTTAATTTCTTAAATCCTCAATTCGTAGACACCAAAACTTGTGCATGTCTTTGCGAAATACAAATGCCAGATATAAAACCATAGAATTTTTCATTGAATATGCATATAGCTTTATATTAACCATTAATAAAATGATAGTTATTATTTACTAAGAATAAAGACATTGCATGAATTATAATATATTATTATGTATTAATTAATCTATTATAATCAATTATAATCTATTATAATCTATTATCTTATTCGATAGTATATTTGCATTGATATGCTAATTACAAACAACATCTGAAAATTTTTTAAATTAATAAAACTGCTTTCCTTTCATTTATTCACAATTGATAATAGCAGTATAAAAAGCTTGACAACCAGAACAATTCATGAATATTCAATTTATTATTTTATACCAAATAAACTATCTGAATATATAAATAAAAAATTCGAATGTAAACAATTCGAATATAAATAACAAATTCGAATAATAAATAACAAATTCTGACTTAAATCGCAATGTTAAAAATCAATAAAAATATTTAAAAAGTAAAAAAAAAAAAAAAAAAAAAAAAAAAAAAAAAAAATGATTCTTAATCTCGTTATAAATTTATGTAATAAAAATAAACAAATGTAGATAATTTTCAAATTATTAAGAAAAATAAATTTAAATTTTTTTTAAAATTTTTAATTAAAAATCATATTTTTTAATGAAATAAATTATAATTTGCATTTGACTTCTTGATTTATAATAGATAAAAATATATTGAATTCAAATAAGAACTAATCATAATTATCTACGCGTAAATGTGATCTCCTAAATAAATTTATTTCCAATATAGTTATTGTTATACAATTTTGACATATAATATGATACATTGGTGAAAGAAGATTATTAAACTAGAAAATCAAAATTCTAATGTTGCAATCAAAAAGGACTATTTTCACTTCAATAAAATCAAACTAAAAATATATTCTTGATTTTTATCTACTCGACAGATCAATATATGATAAATTCACTAAGCAGGTATTGAACTAAGATTACCTTAAAACTGAAGCACACACAAATAATTTCTAATTATATAAAAAAATTAAACATATATATAATAATGTGCGTTTTTCATTTTGGGACATTGTTTAAGACATTATTCTTATTGTACTTCCTATGAAAAGTTCTAGCAAAATGAGTTTGTCCTTTTTTATAATTCACTCAGCTGTTGTGACTAATCCTCAGTGTCTGGCAACGCGGTACGGACATACCAAGAGGGTATGTCCGTACCGCGGGTTTATGGGTGGTTTACCTATTTATGAGTGGATGGAAAGAGGGCAGCATTTATTGTTACTGAGCACCAGTAGGTAGAAGTCTAATTTGGCTCCGAGTCGCTAAGGAAGGACATCAGTGATTTCTAAAAAAAGCTTTTAGGGGGGACTATCCCCATTCACATATCGTATAGGCGAAAACACGAAAAACTATAACAGGATTGTCCAACTACCTAGGCAAAATATTTAACATAACAAACGCCATCGAATGTCATTATTTTAAGAACAGTGTTTCCAACGATGCCGCTAGCAGATTTAACCTCAGCCTTAATGCTGACCAATGGTGCACGTTACCACTCCGACACGAGATGGGCATATTTCAATCTTAATTTTAGTATCGTATGTTAGAAATTTTCCAAATTTATTCTTGATCTCAATCCACCTTTAGCAGTTATTGGTTTTCGTTTCGGGACCTACAGTTTAACTTTGATTCCGATCCACTAACAAAACCCAAACCACCGCCGAGATGCGAACCTGGAGACTGTGATACAAAAGGACAGAATACAAGTTAATTGGCCATAAGGCCGCAAACATATATTGGAGTGCATATTTAAAAAATCGAATCCAATCAAGTCCTTATTAAATCAATATATTTCAAAATATTTCCGGAGATTATTTTTTATACGTCATTTATCATGAAATTAATGTTTGCTCATCATCTTTTTCATACATTCAAATCTCACCATCGTAATCCAATGAAACCTGTTTGAATGTCATATTCCAATGAGTCCTTTTTCTTCATAAAATTAAAATAAATTATTTTTATATCATTTTCCATTGAGTTATTATTTATTCGTCGTATTTCAATGAATAACTGCAAATAATCAACTACCTTTTCTAGAGGACGGAGAAAAGAGTAAAAACATTTCGTGTCCCGGTCGTGAACATCATCATTTGCATTTCAAGGCGAGCAAACTCATGAATATCTTTTAAAATAATGCAAGTGGAATAATTAATGAACCCAAACATCGAAACAAAAGACGAATTTTGTAGTTTAAATGTCACTTTTTTTACAAAGAGCATCTCACTTTTGGAAAAATGCAGTATATACACTACCGCACTACTCCATTATATGTATTTTCATATACGAAAATAATACACGTTGTTATATACTGATACATGAGCACAAAAAACACACATTTCCCGACGGTGTCAACTCTACAAAAGAATAGAATTGATTCCCTGAAATCCGATGATATCGTAAAAACCTTTTCAGGAACGCCAAAGCATCACATTTCGCAATGGAGTTTATAATTATTATATTTTTTTATATCTCTCGGTTTCCTGCGGAACATAAAGTAAGTCATCTTATCATCTTTACTTGGCAAAACGACCCGTCAACGCTCTTTTCTTCCGAGTTCGCGATCTCTATCATATTTTATATTCGCTGAGGAATTTCCATTCTTTTGTCGCGTTTCTTCCGAAAAGAAAAACGACTTCTGAGTGATACGAACACCTCCGACGTGTTCCGACAAGTAAAAAGAGAAAAAAATATATATAATAAAAATTGTCTATGCTAAAAAGAAGGAGGGATCGTATGTGTTCCTTTATTTGATAAATTATTTTGAAAAAGTCATATTTCGAACGTGGCATTGCGAACTAAAGTCAATAGTGTTTTTTTTTCGCCGTGGCGATATTAAAATGGAATGGCGGATCTCGTTTGGCTATTATTTTGATAGACTGAAATGAAAAGAAACATAAATATTTTTCAGTTTTTGAAGTTTGGTATTTTATTTCATTACTGCGAAATAAAATTTCATCCATTTTTAGATGGCATTTTATGTTCTTTATATACGTGTTCTTCGACACCAGAATACAAAATGGACCTAAATTAGTCTACCAGAAACCGTTGTTCTACTACTGCAAAAACAGTTACTCATTTAACCCAGGGGCAGAATAGAATAAACGAAGATATTCTACACATGCAAGTAACACCACCAACACAACGCTCTACGATCATATTATACGGGATCTACAGTTTAACGTCGATTACGATCGACTAACAAACATTTATAACAACCGAGATATATACCTAGAGTAATTTAGTTCAGTTTGTCGCACTACGGTTATTTTGTACACACTTTAGGCTATTTAGACAAGGACCTACTGTTTAATATAGATTTCGAAACACGCACATAAACCTATGCCACAGCCAGTATTCGAACCTGTAGCCTGTGGTACCAAAAGCCAGAGATGTAACTAATTGGCCGCAAACAGTTAAAGTAGAGGATATTTAAAATAATGAAAACAATCAAAATACAATAATAAGTCTTTATTAAATTATTGTATTTCAAAATATTTTTATTTATACTTCATTTATGAAGAAATGATTGTTTGTTCATTTTTTATAATAAATTATTATCTAACCATCCTATTCCAATGAATTCTGTTTGTATGTCATATTCTAATGTGTTATTTTAGGCGTAGAATTAAAATAAATTATTTATTATGTTATATTTAATTGAGTTATTATTTATTCGCCGTATTCCAATGAATAACTGCAAACAATCGACTGCCTCTTCTAGAAGTTCGAGAAAAAGTAAAACATTTTCATGTCCCGATCGTCAATTTCATCTTTCCTTGAATTTCAAGGGTAGCAAACTCATGAATATCTTTTAAAATAATGCAAGTGGAATTATTCATGAACTCAAATTTTGTAGTTTTAAGTCACATTTTCATCGAAAAAGTATGTCATTCTTGAAGAAAACAGTATATGCGCTACCACACAAATCCATTATATGTATTTTCAATAAAGAAAAGAATACACGCCGTTGCATATTGATACTGGAGCACAAAGAAACACACATTTCGACGGTGTCAACTCTACAGAAGAATATAATTGATTCCCAGGACTCCGATGGTATCGTAAAAACCTTTTGAGAAACATCAGAGCATCACATTTCGCAATGGAGTTTTATCATTCTTATATATTTTTATATCTCTAGGTTTTCTGCAGAGTATAAAGTAAATCATCTTATAGTCTTTACTTGGCAAAACGACCCGGCAAAGCTCTTTTCTTCCGAGTTCGAGATCTCTATCTCTATAATATTCGCTCAGGAATTTCCATTCTTTTGCCGCGTTTCTTCCGAAAAGAAAAACGGCGTCTGAGTGATACGAACACCTTCAACGAGTTCCAACAAGTAAAAAGATAAAAGAAAAATATATAATAAAACTGTATGTGCTGCAAAGAAAGAGGGATCTTATTTGTTCCTTTATTTGATAAATTATTTTGAAAAAGTCATCTTTCGCACATGACAATGCGAACTAATGTCAATAGTGTTTTTTATTACAGTAAAGATATTAAAATGGAATGGCGGATCTCGTTCGAGAGTATTGTAATAGAAGGAAATAAAAAGAAACATACAATTTTTTTTCATTTTTGGAAATTCGGTATTTAATTTCATTACTGTTGAATAATATTTCACCCATTTTCAAATGGGATTTTATGATCTTTGCATACGTGTTCTTCGCCGTCAGAATACCTAGTAAACATAACTTAGTCTAACAGACACATTTGTTGTTCTAATACAGTTAACAATATAGAAAGTGTTAATATGTATGCCATGAGCAAGGCCTGCGCCACTGTTACTTATTTAACACTACCTAGCTGCCTGGGGGCCAATTGGCTAGTGATATGTCCTTTGGTACAACAGGCTTTAGGTTCGAATTCTGGCGGTGGTATCGATGTTTTTGAGTCTTTCGGAATCCACGTGAAACTGTAATTCCCGGTCTGATTGGCATAAAGTGAGCACAAAATGACCGTAGAGCGACAAGTGAAACCAATTGTAATTGTAACTTGTAACAACCACATGTAACTTGAAGATAGCCTATGGAAGCGAGTTCCACTGACCCACAAAATACTCCACTACCAAATTAGACAGGGGCCTACGGTTTAAAGTTGATTCCAAATTACTACAAACGCCAACGGCGCAGCCGGGATTCCAACACAAAATCTGTGGCACCAAGCGTCAGACACTGCTTCACTCTTGTTTTTAGTACCATACATTAATTTTTGTAAAGTTATAGTACATCTCAATATATTTAAGAAAGGTATTTGGAGTGAATTTTGTGAAACATTGAATCTAATCAAATTCTAATGAGACCTTATTAAATTATTATATTTCAAAAGATAATTATTTATGCGTCATTTATCAATAAATTACTGTTTCTTCATCATTTTTTATTAAATTTTTATCTCCCCATCATATTCAACTAAATCCTGTTTCTATGTCTTATTCCAATTATTTTTTTTTATGCAGGAATTAAAAAAATATTTATTATGTCATATTCCATCGAGTTATTATTTATTCGTGGCATTCCAATGAATAACCTACAAACAATCGACTACCTTTCCTAGAGGCGCGAGAAAAGAGTAAAAACTTTTCGGGTCCCGATCTTCAATTTCATCTTTCCTTGAATTTCAAGGTGAGCAAACTCATGAATACCTTTTAAAATAATGCAAGTGGAATTATTCATGAATCAAAGCACCGAACAAAACACAAATTTTGTAATTTTATGTCACATTTTTTTTTCAGAAAGCATCGCACTCTCCAGAAGAAAGCAGTATATGCTCTACAACACAACTCTATTATATGTATTTTCAGTAAAGAAAAGAATACACGACGTTACATACTGATACAGGAGCACAAAAACCAAACATTTCCAGACGGTGTGAACTCTGCAGAAGAATAGAATTGATTCCCTGGATTCCGATGATATCGTAAAAACCTTTTCAGAGACGGCAGAACATCATGTTTCACAATGGATTTGATCCTTATTATATTTTTTATATCTCTCGGATTTCTGCAGAATATAAGGTAAGTCATCTTATCGTCTTGTCAAAAAAAGAAAAAAAAACGACCCGTCAAAGCTGTTTTCTTTCGAGTTCGTGATCTCTATCATATTATATATTCGCTGAGGAATTTCCATTCTTTTGCCGCGTTTCTTCCGAAAAGAAAAAACGGTTTCTGCGTGATACGAACACCTCCGACATATTCCGACAAGTACGAAGATAAAAAAAGAATATCATAAAAATACCTGTGCTAAAAAGGAGTCATCGTATGTGTTTCTTTATTTGATAAATTATTTTGTTAAGTCATATTTCGTACGTGACATTGTGAACTAAAGTCAATAGTGTTTCCTTATTACAGTGGCGATATTAAAATGGAATGGCGGATCCCGTTCGGCTATTATTGTGATAGAATGAAATAAAATAAATAAACAATTTTTTTCACTTTTAGTAATTCGGTATTTTATTTCATTACCTCGGAATAATATTTCATCTATTTTTTTAATGGCCTATTATGTTCTTTATCTACGTGTTCTTCGCCGTCAGAATACAGAGTGAACTTAAATTAGTCTACTAGAAACAGTTGTTTTTCTAATGCTGCTGGCAATACAGATGCAGTTAATTTATATGCCATAAACAATGTTTTTGCCCCTGATACTCATTCAGCAATACCCAGAGGGCACGTGTAGCATAAAGATATGCTATTAACACGAATAACACATCATCCACAACGCTCTACGATAGTATTAGACCGGGACCTACCGTTTAAAGCGGATTTCAAACCAATACAAACATCCCTGGCCCCGCTGGTACTAAAACCCGAAACTTGTGGTGCTGAGTGCCAGAGTGCCAAACTCTTGGACACCTGGTCCCATCATTGATCACCTCCCCCCCCCCCCATCTGGCCATCTAGCTTTTGTACTTATAGAATGTACATTTTTTTAAATGTGATATAAATCATTGGGGCTAGATAGCCGATTGACTAGCATTCTAGCGCTCAGTGCCATAGTGTTCGTGTTCGAATCCCATCGATGCCATGGATGTCTCTGGTATTTAATAATCAACATTTAACGATATACAACATTAACGATACATCCCAGTCTCATTTGACTAGAGCATTGGCCGTAGAGCTGAATCCATATATGCTCCTTTTACTAATTGTTCAATTCCATATTAAAGATTATTTATGCGCTTTTCGTATCATGGTAGGTTTGTCTTCATTTCTTTTTATCTTTTATTAGTCATGTTTAATTTCATGCGTTCGTTTCATGTGGAGAAAATTTTAGCCAACAAATGTAACTTAATTATTCTCAAACCCTAAAAATTTCAATACAAGGATTTTAAGTACAAATGCACAAATGTGTTTGAATAAGATTTCAGCATAAACATAAAAGTTTTAATACAAAATCTCTTCCCAATTTTGAAATAATAAGCTTAGTTCATAAAATCAACATACCAGAATCCTTCCTCCCTGTTAGTTATATTATTAGTGACAATTTAGTGAAATCTTGTTACCCTAAAATACTTTACTTCAATCCCTTTATTACAAAATAATAACACAATCTCTTTATGGTATATTTTCCAGAAACTTGCTTAAAATTTGTTATTATTTCATATATGTCAATATCAATACATGTCACCACTAGATCGGCAGATTAAGCATAAACTAGGCATAGAAGGCCTGCTACAGAGAGCTATTTGGAAGGCATACTGAAGTATTAAGTGAAGCATACAATAAGTACAACGCACTAAGACATGCTAAACATTTCGAGTTGAATTATCTACCAAATTTTGTAATTTCTCCGTCAGTGTATCTAAAACAGGATTAGATAAAAACTAAACAATGCTGGGAACACCTTCTTGCAAGTCAATGCCACTACCTTGCGAGACTGGATTATTCAGATGTGAAAGAGGTCCATCTGTCTTTCCTGAAGCTAATGTACCTTCCATCGCCCCATTGTCTCTTGCTACAAGGAGATAATGAAAAGCATTTCCTGGGGGCGCGATAAAGACGATTACGGTTGCGATTAACAGAGCACGTCAGAAGTACATGAAGAGGTGCAGAAAAGGGTATTAGAAATCGTGAATTAAATAATTTATTTCTCTTTTTTTGCTATCAGTTATCTCCTTTGATGAATTGCTTGGACTTCTGTTGAAATTTGAAAAAAAAAATGAAACTGATTTTGTTTCGTTCAGAAATTATAGATTTGTGATATTATTGTTTAAAAAGGGCAGATCATTTGTAAATTGTTCTAGTAAGTGTATATGTGGCAGGGTCAACGATAATAAGGTAGATTCATTATTATATTGTTACACTGACGCCAATTTAAATTATGAACATTTACTAAGATTCATCCAAAGGTTTTATCTGGAAGGATATTATCCTCTTTTCTGAGCTAAATGGAAAGATTTCCTGGCTTCCAGTAATCATTACAACTTTGGCCAATGTTTAGTTTAGTAAAAGGCATATATCGAAGTAAAATTTGGTCAATTTTGGTCAAAGTCCCTTTAGTTTGGAAACCTAAGCTTAAATTTTGGTATGTCACAGAGATTTATCTTAACCAAGTTCACATCAGCATCAATGATTTTAATTCCAACAATTCCAACTCCTTGAATTCTGTGAAACAATAACTGACTATCCTCAAAACTTTAAGAACTTATCATGTATATTTTTGGCATATATATATCAAGTATGTAAGGTGTGATTGGACTTCAATTCAGAATGTCTCGTACTGAAAAACAAAAATCACCATATATATATATATATATATATATATTATAAATTGAATAAATTGGACAAATAATCAGTCTGATACATTGTATACTCATAAAATGGAACAAAAAAACCTAAGTGTAGAATCTGAAAAGTTCATACACTATTTGAGATTTCATTTGGTTTGTATCTCCATTTGCACAATTTGTGTCCATTTTTGCACACTTTGGGTTAATTAGACAGTGATCTACAGTTTAACGTGATTCCGAGCCACTAACAATCATACAGGGCACCGTTATGATTCGAACCTGTGGTACTAACAGCCAGAACGCTAACCAATTAGCAACCAGGCCACTTACAGTTGAGGACTTCCCATATTGAGATTACATTCGAGTAATCTGCTGTAACGATGATAATCTAAAAACAAATGTTAAATAAAAATAAAATATTTTAAAAATTTCGATTGGTTTTACATAATGAATTTCGATTTTTTTCTTTCAAGATTAATTATTTTTCTCAACAAAATGAGTTTTTGTTTATTTATTTTACATAATTGGCAGTTAATAAATTTTAGATTGCAAAATAGAACAAAACAAATGACAATACTATTTACCTAAACAAAGGTCAGGAAAAATTGTCAAACACAAGAATATATTAAAAGATTTTAATTTACCTAGATATTTCTTAAGAATTTAAAAAAAAAGTCATTAAACCGAAAAATATTAAGATAATGGACTCATTTCTTAAGAAGAAACAATTACTGAATGAAACACAAAAGCATCACCGCAATATAATTTCTATGAAAACACAACGTTTTCCAACTTGTCTTTCACGGGTGCGTTATTTGACATAAACTAATGAAGGAATATAAACAAAAAGCTCTAATTGATAACTTGACATGCAAGTCACAACAAAAGACTTTTTAGTGCAGGAATAAAAGTTTTCAGGAAGCTTTCTTAATTAATTATTAAATCGATAGACGAGGGAGTATGTGTGTGGAAAAATGTTTTCGTTAAGCATTATTTAAATTTATGTTTCTTTGTATTCATTATTCGATGCCAATCAACGGCTTTAAAAATTAAAACATAGGCCATTGTTTATGAACGCAGGACAAATTCGTCTGTTTATTTTTCCTACTAGAGAGGCATATAAATAGCAAATTGATTGTTACGCAAATATCACCAGGTGGGATAAAGCACGATGAAATGCAAAGATTTACATAACACTATTACATCACTACTGTGTCCAAAATGTAAGAACAATTTTCAATTTAATATTCCCGGGGCTCATGGATTTTCAATTTCTTTTTGTCTATTACGTTGCTGGTACTATCTTTGACATCTGTGTGAAATTTGACGTCAAAATAATCATTAGTGTTTGAGTTACGCTTGGCTTTGTGAGACTCTAAAACTGATTCCGGCGATTTTTGAAATGTCTGAATTCATTGAGCAAAGAACTTGCTTTACACTTTGTTTACGGAAAGGTACAGAATGTTGCAGAAGTCATTCGGTGAGTATTCCTATACCGAAAAGAAATGTTTAGAAGTGGTATAAGCAATTCAAAGAAAGCAGAGAACGCGTTGAAGACGAAGAGCTCTCAGGTCGATCATCAACCTCAACCGACGAAACTCACGTCCAAAAATTAAAGATTTGGTGCATGAAAACTATCGATTTACAATTAGAGATCTTACTGATGATGTTGGAATTTCAAAAGGTTCGGTTAATTCCATTTTGGCCATCAAACGCGTCAAATCTAGATTGGTACCGAAAACACTGAATGCGACACCTCACACTGCATTGATTCTTTGTGACTTTTTTCGCCAAAAATGAAACCTATATCGTTCTACAATCACCGTATTTACACCGTGCGACTTCTGGTTATTCCCTAAACTCAAAAGACCACTGCGGGGACATCGTTTTGAGTGGATTCAAGAGATTCAACGTGAATCTCCGTGAGCTTTAAAGGCCATGCCTATCAATGACTTTTTAGCATGCCTATCATGACTTTTGTCTCAGTTATTTTTTGTTGTCTGGCGGATGCAAAAGTGCTGAAATGCCTTTTTATAACGCATGTCATACGTGCTCTGTGGAATTTAAATCGGGAAAATACAATGGTAAATCCATTTCAGTGATATATTTTCTAGTAGCTTTTCATCTCCTCAACAGCACGAATCTAATCTAGCCATGTGTTATCTTCTTAAAAAAAGATTACGAATGGCACTGGAACACGAAAACATTCTCAATATCACCTGGGAGATAATTACTTGCTTACATTAACGATCTTTCAAGGTAATAATATATTCGTAGAATACATGAGATATAAAATACGGAGACAGTATTTAGCATTTAAATAATAAAGAAATCAAAATCATAGTAAATAAAAAATAAATAGAAGAAAGACATAGTGTTGAATTAAACAAATAAAAAGCAGTTTTTAAAACGTAGATTTGGTGCAATTGATTGGCTTCCCAAGAGGAAGAACAAATACAATCAGTAGTCACCCAATAAAAATGTAGCTTTCCGTAACTGCAATCATTGATTGGCAGTGTCCTAAAGTGACTAGTCCCTAAGTGACCTGAACAAAATGGCCATAGAACGGCAAATCAAACCAACTTTTTTTCATTGTTGCAACAGTCCCATGATGGGGAAGGGCCGTCTGCTTAACGATTGATTTCGAGGCAAGAGATGTTTTTCTTTATACGGAATACGGTTGGCAGCCCTATGTCTAACAATCATATTAGACCGGTGACCTACTGTTTAATGTAGATTCCGAACGACTACAACCATCCATGGGCCAGCCGGAACTCGAACCCGAAATCTGTGGCCCAGATCACTATTTGCTCGGTCATCAGGATCCGCCAGTCTAATCTAGCCTGGTGTTATTGTCTTTAAAGTATGTCCCAATAGCACTGCACAAGAATGCATTCTCAATAACAAATGGTAGAGGATTACTTGATTACAATAATGATCTTTCTGTGTAATAATAATTCCGTAGGAAATTTGGATCATACCCCTCCCCCTTTCTTCGTTATGTCACATTCTGTCGCATATAAAGATTGTTTCGTTAAGTCATAATGCACGTAAGAGCTTGAACCTGCGTATTATCTTTTAATAACGCTTTTCGCCTTTTTTATTATGATCTTACGTGTTTAGCATGCCTTCCCTTTATTTATGATATCTTCTTTCTAATATTTATAAATGAATCTACCGTCAACTGAATTGGTTGCTCATTTTGCTGATCACAACAAGCTGTTATTGTCGATTTCACAACTGTCTACTTAAACAGGACATCATTGCTCAAGTTGAGAACTCCAGTGTATAGATATCAGAAATTTTTAAATCAAAATAGCAACATGCTAAATATATTTCTTTATAAAATAATAATTTTAAAAGAGAATATGCAAATAAATAATAATAATTAATTATTTTTTCTTTAATAGCTATCAAACAGATATCATCCGTTATTAACAGAATTGGTCTATTTTCAGAACAGTTTTTTTTGCAGTATACCTCCAAATTTATTAAAAAAAAACGGTTCCTCTTTCGAATTAACAGTGTACAAATAAACAAAAATAATCAACATGATAATAAATACGGTGTTACAAAAAAAATTTTTATATTAAAAATAATCAGCATAATTATTAAATATGGTGTTGTAAAAAAAATTTGGATCTTAGGATTTTTGACTATAAAAATATTGTAACATTTATTTCATTATATGAGGGCTGTTGTCAAATGCATTAATTAAGAATTACTTTGGATAATTATTAAAAAGTGAACTTTAGCATGTATAATCTTTTACAAAATTAGAACCTTGCATTTAAAAATAAATATCAGAGCTCCAAAGCCAAATAATTTATTAAGTAATTCTTTATTTAAATTTCAAACACATGAATTTTAAATGATGGAAATCATCCTAATATCGTCGAGTAAGAGTTAGAAGGTCGTGCACAACAGAAGTATTTCGCTTTTTTTTTAAGCATTCATATCACGTTTTATAATAACGTGATGATGATGATCTTATAAACTTTTTCTTGGTCTTATAAGATTATCATCATAAGTATCTTACTTGTAAATTCGCAGTGTTCTTTTATACGTGGAAAATAACATAAGGTTTTATTTAAGATTTATTGCCTTTTGTTTTTGAGTTTCGTACTGATTCGTTAGTAGATTTTACCATTGCTACATAATTTAACTTCTACATTTCAAAAAATGTTAAAGTAACAATTTCAAAAATCATGTCTTTATTATAGCTATAAGTTATTTCGAATAATTATTAAACAGGGAACTCTAACATGTATAAACTTTCCCAAATACAGAACCTTGGTTTTAAAAATAAATATCAGAGTTTCAAAGTCAAATAATTTATTAGTTATTATTAATGCTGTTTTAAAATCGAAATAATGGAACTTTAAGTGATTGAAATAATCTTTATATCATCGAAGTGTTTTCAGAATTTAAATGCTGTTCAAAACATAAGTACTGCATATAAGCATTCATATCACATTTTGTACTATGCATAAACTTTCCTTGGTCTTATAAGATCATCATCTTCACATGTGTCCCTTATAAATTCAGATGTTCTTTTAAACAAGGAAAATAACATAAAGATTTATTTCAATATTTAGTGCTTGCATTGTTGAGTTTCGTATTGATTCGTTAGTAGATATTTTAGATAGATTTCGAAAAACGATAACGAAGCAGTTTCAAAAATCCTGACTTTATTGTAACTACTAATTATTTAAAATAATTATCAAACAGAGAACTCTATCATGCATGGTATTGTACACAACTAGAACCTTGGTTTAAAAATAAATATCAGATCTCGAAAGGCTAATAATTTATTCATTATTATTTATTTTTTAAAATTTCAAATAATAATTTTTGAGCTTTGTACTGATTCGTTAGTAGATTTTATCATTCCTATATAATTTAACTTCTATATTTCAAAAAATGATAAAAAAACAAGTTTCAAAAATCATGTCGTTATTATAACTATTAATTCAAAACTTAAGGTTTACCGGGAACTTGGTCTGTTGAAACGGTGTTGGTAAGCCCTATTCTGCTATCTCTACTTCTGTAAGATGGCTACGTCTTTAAATTATTAAACAGTGAAATCTAACATACATTAACATTTACAAAACTAGAACCTTTTAAAAACAAGGTTCTAATTGAATATACACTCAAGAGCCAAAACATTATGACCACCCCTACATTTTGCAATGAACTCGCCTGGATGACGTGGAAATCACGTGATCAGGTGGAAGTGGTATTTAACTGCTGCTGGAGAGCCTGAAGAATCATTCTTTTACTTACTTCTGTGTGTGATGAGAACACACACAGAAGTAAGTGAAAGGTGACAGGTAGTCATAATGTTTTGGCTCTTGAGTGTATATCAGAACTCCAAAGCCAAATAATTTATTTATTATTATTAATACAGTTTTAAATTTGGAACACATCAATTTTAAATGATTGAAATCCTCTTTATGTCGTCGAATTGTTTTCAGAATTAGAAAGCTGTTCGCTACATAAGTATTTGCCTTTTTTAAAGCAATCATATCACGTTTTTTAATCTCCTTAAGATTTCTTGGTTTTATAAGATCATTTTTGAATAGATCAATTTTTATATTATTTTCTACAATGACGTAACCACTACATCTTTCCACTACAAACTTTATTCACTTTTCTTTTTTGCTTTTCCTGTATAAGAATTTGGGAGACAGAATGTTATACGAGAAGAGCGTTTCATGATCCCTCTTTCCCATAATGCTGTGTGCGTATGCAGGATCACGTGCAGCGAAAAAAATTCAACCCCCTCACCCCTTCTTGTCAAGTAGTGGCTCACGTATTTTCAATTTCTGACAGGTATCTCACATGCAAATTCAAAGTGTTCCTTTCATACAAGTAAAATAACATAAATATTTATTTCAAGATTTACTGCTTTCCGTTTTTGAGTTTTGCACTGATTCGTTAGCAGATTTTATCATTTCTATATAATTTAACTTTTACATTCCAAAAAATGATAAAGAAACAGTTTCAAAATCATGTCTTTATTATAATCACATTTAACTTATAGATCTCGAAAGATGACAAAGAAACAGTTTCAAAAATCATGTCTTTATTATAACCACGTAATTTAACTTCTACATTTCGAAACAACAGTTTCAATTATCATGGTTTTATTTAAAGCACCTAATTTTCTTGAATATAAAATTGTTGACGATTTATTATTAAAATTTTGGTTGAGAGTTAAGGGATGAAACGATTTGAACTTTTGATGTAATACAATCATTTTAAGTACAAAATCACAAATGTTTATAATACGATTTCAAGATAAACATAAAAGATTTAATACGAAATCTGTTGCCCAATTTCGAAATAATAACATTAGTTCGTAAAATTAAGGATAAACATACCAGAAACTTTCATCCCTGTTAATTATATTATTAGTGGCATTTTAATGAAATCATTTTACTCTAAAATAAATTACTTCAATTCCGTTATTACAAAATAATAACACATTAATATTTTTATGGTATAAAGTTTTCCTGATACCTGCTTGAATTTTGTTATTATTTTATGCATGTCAATATCAATATATGTCGCCACTAGATCGGCAGATTAAGCATTAACTAGGCCTAGAAGGCCTGCTACAGACACAATTTGCCGCCACCCAATTTTGAATGTAATCTTTTTAGAATTGCATTTTAAACGCTATTCCCCAACGGAGACCCTTTTAGCCAATAAATATAACGTAATTAGTGTTCGAGAGTAATTATGGATTGAAAATCCTTGTATTAAGACTAAAATACAATGACTTCAAGTAGAAAAGCACAAATGGTTTTGAATAAGATTTATGCATAAACATAAGATAATTAATTCGAAATCTGCTGCCCAATTTCGAAATAATAAACTTAGTTCGTAAAATTAACGATAAACATACCAAAATCCTTCATACCTGTTAATTATATTATTAGTGACAGTTTAAGTGAAATCCTTTTACCCTAAAATCCTTTACTTCAAGCCATTTATTACTTTTTGTCATTTGTGATTTAACACATTAATCTCTTTATGGTATAAAGCTTTCCTTAAACTTGCTTAAATTTTATTATTGTTTTATACATGTCAATATCAATACATGTCATCATTAGATTAGCAGATTCATCATAAATTAGGCTTAGAAGGCTTGCTGCACAGAACTATTTGGGAAGACATTCGCTGTCAAGTTGAACTATCTGCTAAATTTTGTAATTTCTCCATCAATGTCTCTGCAACAGAATTAGCCAAAAACCTAACAAATTCTCTTCGCGATTCTGGGAACACCTTCTTCCAACTTAATGCCATTACCTTGTGAGATTGAATTATTCAGATGTGAAAGAGTTCCATCTGTCTTTCCTGAAGCTAATGTACTTTCCATTGTCTCGTGCTACGGGGAGATAATGAAAAGCCTTTCCTGGAGGTGCGATAAAGACGATTACGGTTGCGATTAACATAGCACGTTAGAAGTACATGAAGAAGTGCAGAAAGGGGTATTAGAAATCGTGAATTAAATCATTTATTTCCCTTTTTTTGCTATCAGTTATATCCTTTGGTGAATTGCTTGGAAGTGTGGTCAGTTTTCTTGAAATTTGGAAAAAAAGAAACTGATTTTGTTTCGTTCAGAAATTATTGATTGGTGATATGATTGTTTAAATAGTGACACATCATTTGTGAATTGTTCTAGTAAGTGTATATGTAGCAGGGTCAGCGATAAACAGATGGAGTCAATATTATATTGCTACACTGACGCCAATTTAAATTATGAACATTTACTATGATTCATCCAAACGTTTTATCTGGAAGGATGTTGTCCTCTTTTCTGAGCTAAATGGAAAGATTTTCTGGCTTTCAGTAATCATTACAACTTCGGCCAATGTTTAGTTTAGTAAAAGTCATATATCAAAGTACAATTTGGTCAATTTAAGTCAGAGTCCCCATAGTTTGGAGCACACAAACCTAAGCTCAAATTATGGTATGTCACACATTAGCTCTAATGATTTTAATCCCAACAAATCCGACTCCTTGAGTTCTGTAAAACAAGAATTCACTATCATTTAAACTTTAAGAACTTATTACGTACATTTTTTGCATATATATATATATATCTATATATATATATATAAATTATGTAAGGGGTGATTGAACTTAAATTCACAATGACTAGTAATAAAAAAGAAAAATCACCATATATATATATCAGAATGATTATAGTAATAGTGGTATTTATTTTCCAATACTAGACATTCTGAATAGAAGTAATTCTGCAGTTAATCAGCCTGATGCATTGTACCTATATTATATACCCCTAATTTGGAACAAACAAACCTAAGTGTCGAATCTGAAAAGTTCACACACTGTTTTAGGTTTGATTTCGTTTGTTGCTCGACTGTCCTGCTTAGCCCATTGTGGGTTAATTAGAACGGGATCTGCAGTTTAACGTGATTCCAAACCATTAACAAACATACATGCCACAGCTACGTTTTGAACCTGAAATCTGTAGTACTAACGACAAGAGCGCTAGCCAATCAGCCATCAGGCCAGTTGTATTTGAGGAGTTCAAGTATTAAAATGACATTCGAGTTAAAGGATTTATTCTGCCCATCTTCAACATTTTCAATATAATTTTCGGTTTGATATCACATGCTGTGTTTCCAGTAATGATCACTTAGTTTGGAGCTATAACTCTCATGTCTATCAGCTGTATCGATTAAAATACCAAACACAAATGATAAATGAAAAATAAAATATTTTAAAAATTTCGATGAGATTTGACATAATGAATTTCGATATTTTTTTTTCATTATTAATTATTTTTCTCAACAATTTTTTTTTTTCATTCTTAATTTTACATAAATAACAGTTAATAAATTTTTGATTACAAAATAGAACGAAGCAAATGATAATACTATTTACTTGAACAAAGGTCAGGAAAAAAAATGCCAAACGCAAGAATAGATTAAAATATTTTAATTTGCCTAAATATTTCTTAAGAATTAAAAAAAAAAATTCATTAAACCGAAAAATATTAAAATAATGGACTCATTTCTTAAGAAAGAAACAATTACTGAATGAAACACAAAAGCATCACCGCAATATAATTTCCATGAAAACACAATTTTTTTCCGACTTGTCTTTCATGGGTGCGTTATTTCACATAAACTAATGAAGGAATATAAACAAAAAGCTCTAATTGATAACTTGACATACAAGTCACAACAAAAGACTTTTTAGTGCAGGAATAAAAATTTTCAGGAAGCTTTCTTAATTAATTATTGAATCGATAGACGAGGCAGTATGTGTGTGGAAAAATATTTTTGTTAAGCATTATTTAAAGTTAAGTTTCTTTATATTCATTATTCGATGTCAATCAACGGCTTTAAAAAATTAAAGCATAGGGCATTGTTTTTGAACGCATAACAAATTCGTCTGTTTATTTTTCCCACTAGAGTGACATATACGTTGCGTATTGATTGTTACTCATATGTCACCAGGGAGGATAGAGCAGGGAGGATAGATTTACATTACACTACTACATTAGATTTACATTACAGTATTACTGTGTCCAAAACGTAAGACCAATTTTCAATTTAAAATTCCCAGGACTTACAGAATTTTCAATTTTCTTTTTTAGGCTGCTGGCACTGTCCTCGACATCTATGTGAAATTAGACGTCAAAATATCCATTAGTGTTTCAGTTACGCTTGGCTTTGTGATACGCTAAAACAGATTCCGGCGATTTTTGAAATTTCTGAATTCATTGAGCAAAGAACTTTGCTTCATTTTTGTTTGCGGAAACGTATAGAATGCTGCAGAAGGCATTCGGTGAGCATTCCTATATCGGAAAGAAATATTTAAAAGTGGTATAAACAGTTCAAAGGAGGCAGACAACGCGTTGAAGACGAAGAGTCCTCTGGCCGACCATCAACCTCCACCAACGAAGCTCGAAAAAAAATTAAAGATTTGGTACTTGTAAACCGTCGATTTACAATTACAGTCCTTGCTGATGACGTTGGATTTTCAAAAGGCTCGCACTGCATTGATTCTTCGTGGCCGTTTCCCCAAAAATTAATTCCATATAGTTCCACAACCACCATATTCATTCATCTTCTGGCTATTCCCTAAACTCACAAGAACACTCCGGGGACACAGTTTTGAAACGATTGAAGATATTCAACGTGAATCACCGCTCGCTTTGGAGGCCATCCTGCCGATGACTTTGTAGCATGCATTGAAGATAGGAAAAAAAGTTGGCATGAGTGCATTGTGTCCGGAGGGGATTACTTTGAACGCTATGAAATAAATCCGGAAGAATAAATAAAGAGATTTTGAAAAAAATATATATATATATTGGCCTTACTTTTTGGGCACAGTAGTACACCCAGATTTTAGCACTACGCATTTGATTAAACGGATCCAAAATTGTAATCGGTGATTTTTCACCCTTCCCTTCCAGATCAATGGTTTGTTGTCATGGGTTATAAATTTATCATCGTTTATCGTTTTCGTCAAAGACTCAAAAGTAATCAAGCAGGCTTCGGAACTTCGATATCTAAAATTCCTTGGGATTTAAACCAAGGTTTGATTAGAACTGCTTGGATTTAAACCCAAAGAGTTTTTGTCAATCACGAAGTTAAAGTTCGCGAAATTAAAAAAAAAAAAAAAAAAAAAAAAAAAAAAAATAAAAAAAATTACTGATGGATGATTTTTTAAAAAATTACGTAAATATGATATTATATTTTTATACAAATATGATTTAATCTATGTCAAATGGTCAAAGGAAGAAATAATGTATGAAAAGTTTACTTCAACAAAATTTTCATAAGAATTGGCCTGGTCAAATACGTGACTGAAATTCTTAGGGCAGTTGCAAAAAGCACAGACTTGAATAAAACAAATAATGAAATTCGTTTTTAAAATGTTTTTCAGAAATTTTATTTTAATGCTCACTTTTTTTTTGCTACAAACAGATACCCGAATGATCATGAAATTGTGTCACTAGCACAAATTTAGTGTCTATGTGATTAATATTGATCAATTCCAACTAGCAATTTGATTGCTAATGGAAAAACTTATATCCATTATAATAACGGAAATATAGTATGTTAGTTTCTATATGTATGCCAATGGATTCAAACATTGGTACCATTGATTGACTTCCCAGTAGTCACTTAGTAAAGAATAAACCGTAAGTAAGAAGAGTAGAAGTACTTCAGTAAAGAATAAACCGTAATTAAGAAGAATAGAAGTACCTCAGTAAAGAATAAACCGTAAGTAAGAAGAATAGAAGTACCTCAGTAAAGAATAAACCGTCATTTTCTAAATAGTATTTCCATAACTGTAATGATTGTTTGACAGTGTCTTTTAGTTTTGAAAACCATATTATTCAAATGTTGTAGAGATAAGAGTGTCCATTCGTCAATAAACCTGTACTTGTATCAGTTATTGGTTGTACTCCGGTGGGTATAAATGTGCCGAAGTGCCTTTCCCTAACGTATATCATACATACTGTGTGGCGTTTTAATCAGAAGTATACATTATCAAATCCATTTTAGTGATATCTTTTCTAGATGCATTTCATCATTTTCAAAAGCACGTGTCAGAGCTAGCCTGGTGTTATCGTCTTAGAAAATGTCTACAAATAGCACTGGAATAGGAAAACATTCTCAATATTACCTGAGAGAAAACTATCTTTCAAGATAATAGTATATCCGTAGAATACATGAAATATAGAATATGGAGACAGTATTTTCATTTAAATAATGAATAAATCATACTAAATCAAAAATAAATAGATGATATATGGTATGGAATTAAACAAATCAAAAGCGTTTTAAAAAATGTAGCATCGGTGCAATTGATTGATTTCCCAAGAGGAAGAACAACATACAATCAGTATCCACTCTAAAGAATATGGCATTCCGCAACGGAAATGATTGTTTGGCAGAGTCTTCGTATTGTAAGCCATATTATTCAAAAGTAATAGAGATAAGAGTGTCCATTCTTCAATAAACATATGCTTGTTTCAGTTAAATAGTGTCTAGCGAATATAAAAGTATCGAAATGACTCTACTCAACGAATATCATACGTGATCTATAGGATTTAAATCTGGAAAATACACTGGCAAATCCATTTTAGGGACATCTTTTCTAAAAGCTTTTCATCATTGCCAACAGCATGAGTTTAATCCGTAAGTCATAATCTAGATATTTTTTTCTAAACATAGACATTTTTTAAAGAATATCGTCTTAAAAAAATGACTATCAATTGTACTGGAACAGAAAAATATCCTCAATAGCTCCTGGGACAGGATTACTTGCTTACAATAACGACCTTTCAAGGTAATAATATATCCGTAGAAAATATGGAAAGCTTCCCTTCCGATCTTCGCAATATCTCATTCTGCGATATATAAAGATTTTTTCAATAAGTCATAATGCAGGCAAGAGCTTGAACTTGCGTATTATCTTTTAATAACGACTTTATTTTATTATCATCTTACGTGTTTAGTATGCCTTACCTTTACTTATAATGTTTTATTTCTAATATTTATTAATGAATCCCCTTTCTACTGAATTGGTTGTTCATTTTACAGATCACAACAAGCTATTATTGTCGATTTTACAATTGCCAGCTTAAAAATTACATAATTGCTTAAGTTTAGCACAACAGTGTATAAATAGAAGGAATTTCTAATTCAAAATAGAAACATGCAAAATATCATTATTTATGAATTAATAATTTTGAGAAGGAATATGCGACTACATAATTATAATTTTTTTTTCTTTAATAGCTATCAAATTGTTAACGCCGTCCTTTATTAATGGAATTGGCATTTTTTCTGAACTGCTTTTTTTTTCTTTTTGTTTGCAGTATATCTCCTAATTTATTAACAAGTACGTTTCATTGTACGAATTAATAGTATGCAAATAAGCAAAAATAAACATAGCTATAAATATGGTGTAGTAAAAATTATTTTGATACTAAAAATAATCAACATAATTATAAATATGGTATTGTAAAAATAATTTTGATATTATGTTTTTAGACTTACTAGGAGTTCCTTATATATTACATATTAATTATTAGTTATTTTGAATTTCTTATTAGTAGAAATCTGTAGAAAATCTTATCTCTAGAAAATGTACCACTTTCTTCATATGTCATCGGTTACTCACCCTTATATGTCAATATTAGGTTTTTATATTATAAAAATTTGTGACTCTTTACCTCTGTTTGCATCCCTCTTGCAGTTCTTTCTCTCCACAGTATGAAAACCATTGGAGTAGTGACTTACGGTACATTCATTATTTCCAGTTGGTATGATACTTACTGGGAGCATTATTAGTTGGTTGGCAGGTGGCATCATCATAGCTCCCATTTATAGGCCACGCTAATGGGGAGCAAATCCTCAACTTTGTCCCTCCAGCCCATTGAATTATTTTCATGGTAGAATAAAATGTGAAACATGAGAATTCTGCTGTACAAAAATTTTTTTATTGTGGTTTATTTTATTTGTTTAATCCCTTATCTCTTGCCTATTAATAAGATTATGAAGATTAGATTATTATCAAACAATAAATCGAATACCTCATTAAACTTAGGTATAATTTTGACCAGGAAGAAAATTATTTGATTTTCAAGGAAGATTTCCAGGGATAATTGTCTCATATTTGTGTCTCTTATGGGCATAAATAATCGGCTAATCTAATTATCGATTCAAGACACTGTGTTATATCCACTAATTTTGCCATTTTTCAGCCATATATTAGCTATTTTTCAGATCACTGTATTTCATTATACCATCTGGACTTGATTTCATGATGCAATGTTTTGGATTTAAATTTAAACCAGTGCTCGAATTCGTAGTCTAGTTATACTGTGGGTAGCTCGAAATCAGGAGGCAGCTGGAATCTTCTTGAGACGTCAGTTGCAACCCTTGCTTTCGGAAAAGTGGAGATTTGATGGTAGATTTTAAAATGTACACACATCGATAGTAAAAATCTTTGAAGGAAGTTTATGGATTTTCTCTTATATGACACAAAAGCATTTACCCTAAAAGTTGTTTGAGAAGCTGTTCGTTGCATAGGTAAATACAACACATAGCTTTCCAAAGTTTAACAAAAAATATTAATAATTTTATGCCAAACCCTTACACCAGAGTGACGAACACAGCTGGATTAATAAATCTTTGATTTGATCCTCTAGTATTACATTCACTGCTTTCAATAACGAGTAGACCTGGCGTTTGCATCAACCTATCACAGTATCTCACATCGATGTGGTAGTATTCCAGCATTATCTCAGATATTGTTTCAGATTTGACAAATTATGGACAATTTTTAAAAATTTCCTGAAGGTACAGTTATAGAGATTGGTTGGCTATTCCTGGCATACATCAACAGAAAGGTTTCCCAGTATACATAAAAATAAAAGTTTAAATAATCTTTTAAAAAATATTTTAAATATTTGTTTGGTTTTATGAGGGCTCTTGTAAAATGAATTTGTTGAGAATTATTTCGAATAATTATTAAACATTGAACTCTAACATGCATGACCTTTTACATAACTAGATCATTGGTTTTAAAAATAAATATCATAGCTCCAAAGCCAAGTAATTTATTAATTATTACTAATACTCTTTTACATTTCAAACACACGGACTTTAAATAATTGAAATAATCTTTATATCAGCGAATTGTTTTAAGAATTTGAATGCTGTTCTAGACATAAGTATTCCGCTTTTTTTAAAAGCAAGCACGTTTTATACTATCCATAAACTTTCCTTGGTTTTATAATATCATCATCGTCACATATACATATCTCACTTGTAAATTTAGATGTTCTTTTAAACAAGAAAAATGACATAAAGATTTATTTCAATATTCAGTGCTTTCATTGCTGAGTTTCGTATTGATTCGTTAGTAGATTTTTTAGATAGATTTCTAAAAACGATAACGAAACAGTTTCAAAAATCATGACTTTATTGTAACTACTAATTATTTAAAACAATTATCAAACAGGGAACTCTATCATGCATGGTATTGTACACAACTAGAACCTCGGTTTTAAAAATAAATATCAGATCTCGAAAGGCTAATAATTTATTAATTATTATTTATAGTGTTATAAACTTCAAACAATAATTTTTGAGTTTCGTACTGATTCGTTAGTAGATTTTATCATTTCTATATAATTTAACTTCTTCACTTCGAAAAATGATAAAAAACAAAATTGAAAAATCATGTCGTTAATACAACTATTAATTCAAAGCTAAAAGTTTACCTGGAACTTGGTCTGTTGAAACGGTGTTGATAAACCTTATTCTGCTACCTTTACTTCTGTGAGATAGCTACGTCTTTAAATTATTAAACAATGAAATCTAACATGCTTGAACATTTACAAATCTAGAACCTTTTTAAAACAAGGTTTTAGTTATATATATCAGAACTCTAAAGCCAAATAATTTGATTAATTATTATTAATAGCGTTTTAAATTTGAAATACATGAATTTTAAATGATTGAAATCCTCTTTATGTCGTCGAATTGTTTTAAGAATTAGAATGCTCTTCACAACATAAGTATTTCGCTTTTTTTAAAGCACTCATAACACGTTCTTTAATCTTCTTAAGCTTTCTTGGTTTTATAAGATCATATTTGAATCGATCAGTTTTTATATTATTTTCTACAGTGAAGGAAAAAATCTTCACCACTACAAATCCAAGAAAAAGGTCCACACCACTACAAACTTTATTCACATTTCTTTTTTGCTGTTGCTGCATAAGAATTGGAGAGACAGAATGTTATACGAGAAGAGTGTTTCATGATCTCTCCTTCCCATAATGATGTGTGCGTATGCAGGATCACGTGCAGCGAAACAAAAATAACTCCCCTCACCCCAACTTGTCAAGTAGTGGCTCACGTATTTTCAATTTCTGACAAGTGTCTCACATGCAAATTCGAAGTGTTCTTTCATACAAGGTAAATAGAATAAAGATTTATTTCAAGATTTACTGCTTTGCGTTTCTGAGTTTCACATTGATTCGTTAGCACATTTTACCATTTCTATATAATTTAACTTTAATTTAACATTTTTAAAAATGATAAAGAAATTTTTCAAAAATCCTGTCTTTATTATAACCTAACCTTAACCACCTCAAATTAATTTCTACACAATTTCAAAATTCATATCTTTATTATAACCACTTAAAATTCTACATCTCGCTAAATGATAAAGAAACAATTTCAAAAATCATATCTTTATTATAACCATTTAATTTAACTTCTACATCTCGTAAAATGATAAAGAAACAATTTCAAAATTCATATCTTTGTTATAACCACACAATTTAATTTCTACATCTCGCTAAATGATAAAGAAACAATTTCAAAAATCATATCTTTATTATAACCACATGATTTAACTTCTACATCTCGAAAAATGATAAAGAAACAATTTCAAAATTCCTATCTTTATTATAACCACTTAATTTAACTTCTACATCTCGCTAAATGATAAAGAAACAATTTCAAATATCATATCTTTATTATAACCACTTAATTTAACTTTTACATCTCGAAAGATGGGCCTGAATGGCCGAATGGCTAGCGCTCTCGCACTCAGTACCACAGGTTTCGGGTTCGAGTCCCGACGGTGCTATGGATGTTGTAGTGGTTCGGAATCCACTTTAAACCGTAGGTCCCGGTCCTAATAGGATCGTAGAGCGTTAGGGGCATTGTTACGTCTGTGGCTTATCTTCAAGTTACACGCACCCGCTGGGTAAAGCAAAGTGAGTAACGTCTGTGCACAGCGCTTGCCTTAAGGCATTAAAGACAAGTGTCTAAGTTTTTACCAGCTGCATTAGAACAAAAAAAAAACATCTCGAAAGATGATAAAGAAACAGTTTCAAAATCATGTCTTTATTATAAACGCCTAATTTAACTTCTATACCTCAGAAAATGAAAAAGAAACAGTTTTAAAAATCATGTCTTAATTATAACCACCTAATTTGCTTGAATATAAAGTTATTGACGATTTATTATTAAAATTGTGGTTTATAGTTAAGGGATGAAATAATTTGAACTTTGGATTGACTCTTTTATGTAATTATGGAACAAATAGTAATTTTTTAATAAAGACTAATATGTTAGTATTCATTACACTCTAGATCAATTGTGCTAAAATAACTGCCTTTGTAAAGTAAAATTTCCAGCCATGTCTTAACTAACAATATTAACTAAGTCTCTCACTAAATTGTATTGTACTATAAATAAGTTCCATTCAAACTATTTACAACGATGCTGTTTTCATGAAATTGTGTTCTAATGATTAAATAAATTCCAGTGATGTCTCATTTTCTTGAGGAGACCTTACAAAGTCTAATCATTGAAAAGCGAGTTGATTTTCAGAACTTTTTGTAAGCTACAAGATTGTGAAATCAACAAATGAATCTGTGTAGAAAGTTATTGTGTCTATGACGGGTAAGATCTACATATTGAAAAGTCCTTTTTTAATTCAGGAGGAGAAGAAACTGCGAACTCTGATACATAATTCATCAACAAAATCAGAGTTCATCCTCAGTAGCAGTCATCCTCAGGAAATCCTTTGTAACTCTGATTCTGCTGCATATATGTAATTCTAGTTCCAAACAATCCCAAGGCAATGATTCCAAGTGGTTCTCATATTAATATTAATATCATTCTATCGTTATGTCGTTAACATTATTATTCTAATGATAATTTTAATATTCATTAATATTCTAATAGTTTTATGAAATGGGAATTTTCTTTTTACATATTACAATGAAAACGTATTATGTTTTTCACTGAAAAAAAATCATAATATACAACGTCAGATATCGTATTCTAACTTCCATTATCTGCATGATTTTTGAAATATACAAATTAATGCAAATTCAAAATTATTTCCAATTTAAAATTATAATTTTTTTTTATAAACACTTTCAAGTACTTCATAAAATTTTTTAAACACTTTTACTTTTGTGAAGCAAAATAAATAAATAAAAAGAAAATAAAACAATATCAATATTTATATTTAATATCTTTATATTATGCAGTGTTATCAGCAATGTATGAAAGGTGTTGGCTATAATATAGAATGTCTAGACAATGTTTAGAATGTCTGGCATTTGGAGGCAAAAAATGTGCATGTTTATAAATATACCAATTATTTCAGGTATTCTCTCCAGGCGGTACATAGAATTACAAAAGTTATTATTATGAAATTCTTCGCTTCATTCTGTTCCGTGTAGATTTATAGTTTATTTCCTTCACAAAAAAGTACTATATTTAAATTTATCATTTTTACAGCTTTTTAATAAAGGCTTAACATTTTGCTTTGCTATTCAAAATAATGCCTGGGGAAAGTGCATTTTGAATTTTTCTCCAAATTGCTAAACATTCTATGTAATGCTTGCTTTTCATACATTGACCTTTAACATATGCAAATTATTAAAAGTTGGAGTCAATTTCACTATATATAAATTTTTTGATGCATTATAAAATAAAAAAATTTTAAATTAAAAATTTCCCAGATATTATTTCTATAGTTGTTATTTTACAAAAAAATTTTCTATGGTATTGGTAAAATTGACGAAATTTATTTTTAGATGTTAAAATTAGACTGGGCAATGTCAATATATTATAACTAATATTATATATAGGATGAATATAAATTACATGTAATATAAAACATATATGATCTATTATAATATATTTAAATAATATATATATATATATGATCAATATATATTGGTTATTTCAGCTGTATTGATATAAAAAAAATTAATTAGGCGTTTAAGTAAATTGATTTAAAGTAAATTAATTATATTTTAAGTAATATTTTTACATAATTATATTTTAATTTAATTAATAAATTTAAAGCAAAATTATATATATTTTAAGTAAACTGCTTGTTAGTTAATGGGAATTTAACATAAATGGTGTACTATTAATAATATTTGTGTTAAAAAAAAGGTAAAATTTAATGAGTGAAATTTATTCTAAAATAATTTTAAAACTACGAATTTTTATCTGCAATAAAATAGTTTTTGAAAATTATTTCATGATAAAAAAATATTCTGTTAAGGTTTTATAAAAGAAAAATTTTATATAGGTATAAAAACTAAACGCTATTTTAATAATTAAACATCAAAGTGTGCCTAAATTAAATATCATTTTTTAATTTGCTAATTTTTTTCAAACGTTTTACAAATTGAAATTTTACTGTTGTTTCGTACTTTTTTGAAAGAAATCCAAAAATATATTAGATGATATATTACAATTTTTTTATTCCGTAGTGATACAAGGATATAGATAAAGGTAGTTTAAAAAAACTACTTTTTTAAATTCCTATTATTAGGTCACACTCTCCCTATATATATCTTGTTGAAATTTTCAATCGTTAATATCATATTTTTTTTTTCATCTACTCAAATTCAAATACATTTTTTGAACTTGTAGTAGATGACTCTTGACGTTAATACGGTTTTTTCAAATATTAATTCATTAATTAAATTTAATTAATTAATTTTAGTGTTTTTAGATGCAAGTTGCATGTATCTACCAATAGACGGCACCAGAAGTAAGAAGAAAATTTCAACTTAAAAAGTAGGAACTGACTTTAATCTTTTTTTTTGTATTACTTGTTTTGTATATAGATTATTTTTTTCAAAAAGAAATGATTTAAAATAGTAAAAAAATATCTATTAATGCATACTTTATCATAAAATAAAATTTGGCCAATAAAAATTTTAAAATTTCGTAATTACGATTAAACATTTAAATACAACATACACAAACAATATTAAAATGTTTATATATAGCATGCTATTTTATACTATAAATGATTATTAGTTATTTTAATAATTTTTAGAAGGAAAGAATTTGCATTTATTTTAGCTTTATATGTTGAGAACATTTTGATTTTCTAAAATAACTAAGACAAAAACAACATCAATTTTATGAATTAATTTTGTACTGCATCGCTTTTTCTGTTTAATTTCTGTTAACACACGTTAGGGATTTCAAAACAAATATTTATTTCTTGCAAAAATTTATAACTTAAAAATTTATTAAATAATTAAAAAAGAATAAAGCAAATGTAGTAGTTTTAAAATGATAGATATTTCTTTTCTTCTATTAATGATGATTTTTCTCTTTTTGTAAATTTAAAACACTGCTATTTTTTAATTTAATATTCTTTCATCAAATTAAATTTCTTAAATCCTCAATTTGTAGATAACAAAACGTGTACATGTCTTTGTGAAATACAAATGCAAGATATAAAAACTTGGAATGTTACGTTTAATATTTATATAGTTTTTATATTAATCATTAATAAGATGATAGTTATTATTTACTAAGAATAAAGACATCGTATAAAATATAATCTATTATAATATATCGATACAATATTTACATCGATAGGCTAATTACAAACAACATCTGAAAAAATTTTAATTTAATAAAAATACTTTCCTTTCATTTATTCACAATTGATCCTAGCAGTATAAAAAGCTTGATAAACAGAACAATTCATGCATATTTAATTTATTCTTTTGTACCAAATAAACAATCTGAATATATAAATAACAAATTCGAATGTTAAAACAAACTTAAGACGCTATGTTAAAAATCAATAAAAATATTAAAAAAGTAACATTTCCAAGTAGAACTATTCTAAAAACCGCCAAAAATTATTCTTATCATCGTCATAAATTTATGTAATGGAAATAAACAAAAGCAGATAATTTTCAAATTATTAACATAAATAGCATTTTAATTGTTTTAAATTTTTGATTAAAAATCATATTTTTTAATTAAATAAATTATAATTTGCATTTGACTTTTTGATTTATAAGAGATTAAAATATATTGAATTTAGATAAGAAATAATCATACTTATTTTTAATTTGTACATATGATCTACTAACCAAATTTATTTTCAATGTATTTATTGTTATACAATTTTGGTATATAATAGGCTATATATTGGTGAAAGAAAATTATTATTATACTAGAAAATCAAAAACGAAATATTCCAATCAAAATGGCAAATTTCACTTCAATAAAATTAAACTAAAAATATATTCTTGATTTTTATTTAGGTCTCAAATAAATGCGTGATGAATCCATCCAGACACATTGAACTAAGACTATCTTTTATCTGGAGCACACACAAATCTCTTAAAATTATGCATTAGAAAAAAAATAAATATAAAATAATTTGTGTTTTTCATTTTAGGACACTGTTTAAGACAATTTTATTATTGTACTTCCCATGAAAAGTTCTAGCAAAATGATTTTTTTGTTTGTAATTCCCCCTGCTGTCGTTGTGACTAATCCTAAGTGTCCAGCAACGCGGGACGGCCATACCAAGGGTAGTCTACTCATGGGTGGATAGAAAGGGGGCAACTTTTCTTGTTATGGAGCACCAGTAGGTAGAAGACTGATTTGGCTCTGAGTCACTAAAGAAGGACGTCAGTGCCTTCCGGAAGGACTTTAAGGGGGAACTACCCCACTTGCAAATCGTTTGGTAGAAAACTTGCAAAACTAACACCAGGTACACCGACTAACGAGGCAAGAGGATGAGCAACCCAAATGTCATCAAGTCTTTTTTTTTTTTTGAAAAAGTGTCAATAACAATGCTGCCAACGAATTGAACCTCAGCTCTAATACTGACCAGCGACGCACGTTACCACTGAGACACGAGTAGGGCATAATTCAGTCATGTTTTCAGTGTCGCATATTAGTAATTAAGTTACAGTATATCTCAATCAACTTAAAACAGTTATCGGTTTTGTTTCGGTGTGTCGCTCTACGGCCATTTTTAGCACATTTTAAGCTAATTAGACTGGGATCTCCAGTTTAACGTGGATTCTGAACCACTAATAAATATCCATCTACCGCCAGGATCCTAACCAGGAGCCTGTGGTACTGAAGACCAGAATGCTTGCCAATTTGCCGTCAAGTTGCAAAAAGGTATTAGAGCGTATTTTTTTTAAATATGAATATAATCGAGTTCTGGTAAGTCCTTATTAATTCATTATATTTAAAAAGATGGATATCTATATGCCATTTACCAATAAAATACTGGTTCTTCATCATTTTTAATACATTCTTATTAAATCATCATATTCCAGAGAATCCTGTTTGTTTGTTTGTCATTTTTATTCGTGAAATTAAAATAAATTGTTTATTTTCTCATATTCCATTGAGTTAATATTTATTCGTCGTATTCCAATGAATAACCTGCAAACAATTGACTACCTTTTCTAGAGGTTCGAGAATAGAGTAAAAATAATTTCAAGTTCCGATCGTCAACTTCATCTTTCTCTGAATTTCAAGGGGAGCAAACTCATCAATATCTTTTAAAATAATGATGAAAGTGGAATTATTCATGAAGGCGAGCATCGAATCGAAAGATGAATGTTGTAGTTTTAAGACACAATTTTTTTTCCAAAACGCATCGTACTTTTGTAAGAAGAGAGTATATGTGCTACCGCACAACTCCATTATATGTAATTTCAATAAAGAAAAGAATGCGTGCCGTTACATATACAGGAGCACAAAAAACACACATTTCCAGACGGTGTCAACTCTACAGAAGAATAGAATTGATTCCCTGGACTCCGAAGATATCGTAAAAATCTTTTCAGAGACGCCAGAGCATCACATTTCACAATGGAGTTTATCATTATTATATTTTTTTATATCTCTCGGTTTTCTGCAGAGTATAAAGTAAGTCATCTTATCATCTTTACTTGGCAAAACGAGCCGTCAAAGCTCTTTTCTTCCGAGTTCGCGATCTCTATCATATTTTATATTCGCTGAGGAATTTCCATTCTTTCGCCGCGTTTCTTCCGAAAAGAAAAATGACTTCTGAGTGATACGAAAACCTCCGACGTGTTCCGACAAGTAAACAGAAAAAGGAAAATGTATAATAAAACTGTCTGTGCTAAAAAGATGGAGGGATCGTCTGTGTTCCTTTATTTGATAAATTATTTTGAAAAGTCATGTTTTGTACGTGACATTGCGAACTAAAGTCAATAGTTTTCATTTTTTACAGTGGCGATATTAAAATGGTATGGCGGATCTCGTTCGGCCATTATTGTGACAGAGGGAAATAAAATGAACATACATTTTTTTTTTCACTTTTAGAAATTCGGTATTTTACTTCAATACTGCTGAATAATATTTCATCTATATTTTAAATGGCCTTTTATGTTCTTTATATACCTGTCCTTCGAAAACATGTCCTACCAGAAACAGTTGTTGTTCTAATGCAGCTGGCAATACAGAGATAGTTAATCTGTATGTCATAAGCAAGGGCTGCGCCGCTGTTACTCATTTAGCCCTACCTAGCGACTGATGATGATGCGTAAACGTAATTTCGTCTTATAAAACAGGCTTTATGTTCAAATTCTAGCGGTGGTATGGGTGATGTTGAGTGGTTCAGAATGCACTGTAGGTCCCTGTTTACTTAGCGTAAAGTGTGCCCAAAATGACAGTTGAATGAGAAAAAAAAAACAATTTAGCCTTACCCAGGGGGAACGTGTAGCTTGAAGATAGGCTACGGAAGCGAGTAACACTAAATCCACAATGGTCTATGGTCATATTAGACCCGGAACTACGGTTTAAATTTGATTCCAAACAACTTCAAACACCAGTGGCACAGCTGTTGCTCGTACATAAAACCTGTGGCACCGAGCGCCAGACACTACGTCACTATTGTTTTTAATATCATACATTAATTTTTGTAAAGTTAAAGTATATCTCCATCAACTTATTGGAGTAAGTATTGTGAAAAATGGAATACAAATAAATTCTAATAAAATGAATAATAACTTAATAATTCCTTATTAAATTATTATATTTAAAAATATCATTATTTATACATAATTTACCAAAGAATTCTGTTTGTTAATCCTTTTTAATAAATTGTTATCGAACCATCATATTTCAGTGAATAATGTTTGTTTGACATATTTCAATGGGTTTTTTTTTTTCGTGGAATTAAAATAAATTATTTATTAGGTCATATTCTATTGAGTTATTATTTATTCGTCTTATTCCAATGAATAACTGCAAACAATCGACTACCTTTTCTAGAGGTTCGAGAATACAGTAAAAAGAATTTCAAGTCCCGATCGTCAACTTCATCTTTCTCTGAATTTCAAGGGGAGAAAACTCATGAATACATTTTAAAATAATGCAACTGGAATTATTCATGAAGCCAAACATCGAATCAAAGGACGAATTTTGTAGTTTTAAGTCACATAATTTTTTCCAAAAATCATCGCACTCTCCAGAAGAAAGCAGTATATGCGATACCACACAACTCCATTATATGTATTTTCAATAAAGAAAAGAACACAAGCCGTTACATACCGGTACAAGAGTAGAAAAAAACATTTCCAGACGGTGTCAACTTTACAGAAGAATAGAATTGATTCCCTGGACTCCGATGATATCGTAAAAACCTTTTCAGAAACGCCAGAGCATGACATTCCGCAATGGAGTTTATCATTATTATATTTTTTTATACCTCTCGGTTTTCTGCAGAGTATAAAGTAAGTCATCTTATCATCTTTACTCGGCAAAACGAGCCGTCAAAGCTCTTTTCTTCTGAGTTCGCAATCTCTATCATATTTTATATTCGCTGAGGAATTTCCATTCTTCTGGCGCGTTTCTTCCAAAAAGAAAAACGGCTTCTGAGTGATACGAACACCTCCGACGTGTTCCGACAAGCAAAACGAAGTAAAAAGATATATAAAAGAAGGTGGGATCGTATGTGTTCCTTTATTTGATAAATTATTTTGAAAAAGTCATATTTCGAACGTGGCATTGCGAACTAAAGTCAGTTAGTTAGTTTAGTTCAGTGTTTCTTTTTTCACAGTGGCGATATTAAAATGGAATGTCGGATCTCGTTTGACTATTATTGTGATAGAATGAAATAAAAAGAAACAAACTTTTTTTTTCTCTTTCAGAAATTCGATATTTTATTTCATTACTGCTGCATAATATTCCCTTTGTTTTTTTAAATGGCTTTTTATGTTCGTTATATACGCGTGTTTTGCCGTCAGAATAGAGAGTGTGCAGAAATTAGTCTACCAAAAATTGTTGTTATTCAAATGCAGAGACTGTTAAACTTTATGTCATAATCAAATGTTGCACCGCTATTACTCATTTAGCACTACTCAAGTGGCTCGTGTGGATAATGTATGCGTAGATTTGCTAAGCATGCGAGTAAAACTACCTCCACAACGTGCTACTACTATATTCAAACCTGACGCCTGTGGTACCGAAGACCAGAGAGGTACCCAATTGGCTGCAAACAGTTATTGGAGAGCATATTTAAAAAATGAATCCAATCAAATTATTATAAGTCTTATATTTCGAAAGATTATAATTTATATGTCATTTATCAAAAAATTATTGTTTGTTCACCTTTTTTTCATAAATTCTTATTTAACCATCATATTCAAATGAATTCTGTTTCTATGCCATATTAAAGTGGTTTATTTTATGCATGGAAATTAAATAAATTATTTATTATGTCATATTCCATCGAGTTATTATTTATTCGTCGTATTTCAATAAATAACTTCAAGCTATCGAGAAAAAAGTAAAAACTTTTCGTGTCCCGATCGTCCATTTCATCTTTCATTGAATTTCAAGGGGGGAAAACTCATGAATATCTTTGAAAATATCGCAAGTGGAATTATTCATTAAGCCAAGCTTCGAATCAAAAGATGAATTTTGTAGTTTTAAGTCACAATTCTTTTCTAAAAATCATCGCACTCTCCGAAGAAAGCAGTATATACGCTACCACACAAATCCATTATATGTATTTTCAATAAAGAAAAGAATACGTGCCGTTACATATACAGGAGCACAAAAAACACACATTTCCAGCCGGTGTCAACTCTACAGAAGAATAGAGTTGATTCCCTGGACTCCGATGATATCGTAAAAACCTTTTCAGAAATGCCAGAACATCACATTTCGAAATGGAATTTGTCATTATTATATTTTTTTATACCTCTCAGTTTTCTGCAGAGTATAAAGTAAGTCATCTTATCATCTTTACTTGGCAAAACGACCCGTCAACGCTCTTTTCTTCCGTGTTCGCGATCTCTATCATATTTTATATTCGCTGAGGAATTTCCATTCTTTTGTCGCGTTTCTTCCTAAAAGAAAAACGGCTTCTGAGTGATACGAACACCTCCGACATATAAACAGAAAAATAAAAATGTATAATAAAACTGTCTGTGCAAAAAATAATTAGGGATCGTATGCGTTTCTTTATTCGATGAATTATTTTGAAAAACTCCTATTTCGCGAACTAAAGTCAATACTCCATTTATTTTTTTACAGTGGCGATATTTAAATAGAATGGACGATCTCGTATGGCTATTATTGTGATGGAATGAAATGAAGAGAAACAAACAACTGTTTCACATTTAGATATTCGGTATTTTAGTTCATTACTTCTGAGTAGTATTTTATTTTTTTAAAATTTAAACGGCATTTTATGTTCTTTACATGTGTGTTCTTCGCCGTAAGATTGCAGAGTCAACCAAAATTAGTCTACCAAAAACACAAAACGTTTATTTTGCAACGTTTTGCGGCTAAACTTTGCTGCTTTTGAGGGTTCGCCGCGGCGCTATTTACTACTGGACCACGAATCTGGCAAAATACACTCTCGCTTTTAGTATTGTATATCGTTTTCAGTATTTTTTGTAAAGTTATAGAATATCTCAATCCACTTAAAACAGTTATTGGAGTGGATATTCTTAAAAAAAAAACAAATGAATCCAATCGAATTCTAATGTCTTATTAAATCATTTTATTTAAAATGTATATTATTTATGCGTCATTTACTAATAAATAACTTTGTTTATCAGTTTATAATAAATAAATACATCACCATCATATTCCAGTCTTTCCTGTTTGAATGTCATGTTCTAAAGAGTAATTATCATGCGTGGAAGTAATATAAACTATTTATTATGTAATATTCATATGAGTCATTTTTAGATGTTAAATTAAAATAAATTATTTATTGTGTTATATACAAATGGGTCATTTTAAATGTCGAATTAAACTAATTTATTATGTCATATTCCTATCAGTCATTTTACACGCGGAATTAAATAAATTATTTATTATGTCAAATTTCATTCAATTATTATTTATTCGTCGTGTTCTAATGAATAACTACAAACGATCGACTACATTTTATATGACTACAAGATTTAGAACATATAAAATATTTCATGTCCCGATCGTCAATTTCATCTTTTCTTGAATTTCAAGGGGAGCAAACTCATGAATATCTTTTAAAATAATGCAAGTGTAATTATTTATGAACCCAAGCATCGAATCAAAAGATGAATTTCGTAGTTTTAAGTAATTTTTTTACCAAAAGCGTCGCACTAAAGAAAGCAATATATGCTATACAACACAACTTCATTATATGTATTTTTAATTAAGAAAATAATACACGCCGTTACATACTGATACAGGAGCACAAAAAAACACTCATTTCCAGATGGTGTCAACTCTACGAAAGAATAGAATTGATTCCCTGGACACCGATGATGTCGTAAAACCTTTTCAGAAACGCCAGAGCATCACATTTCGCAATGGAGTTTATCATTATTATATTTTTTTTATATATCTCGGTTTTCTGCAGAGTATAACGTAAGCCATCTTATCATCTTTACTTGACAAAATGACCCGTCAACGGTCGTTTCTTCCGAGTTCGCGATCTCTATCATATTTTGTATTCGCTGAGGAATTTCCATTCTTTTGCCGCGTTTCTTTCGAAAAGGAAAACGGCTTCTGAGGGTTACGAACACCCCCGACAAGTAAAAAGGAAATATATGTATATATGTATAATAAATTTGTCGGAGCTAAAAAGAAGGAGGGATTGTATGTGTTCCTTTATTTGATAAATTATTTTGAGAAGTCATGTTTCGTACGTGACATTGAGAACTAAAGTCAATAGTGTTTCTTTTTCCGCCGTGGCAATATTAAAATGGAATGGTGGCATTCGTTCTGTTATTATTGTGATAGAATGAAATGGAAAGAAACGTGCATTTTTTTTTTCAGTTTTAGAAATATGGTATTTTCTTTCATTACTAGTGAATAATATTCCATCCATTTTTTAAATTGCATCTGATGTTTTTTATATATGTGTTCTTCGCCCCTGGAATATTGAGTGAACATAAATTAGTCTACCAGAAACAGTTGTTGTTCTAATGCAGCTGTCAATACATAAGAAGTTAATCCATAAGAAGGTCCTCACCGCTGTTACTCATTTTGTACTACCTACCTGGCTGTCTCATGACCAATTCGCTAGCGCTTTGGCCCCTCAGGCTTTAGATTCGAATTCTGGCGGTTGTACGTATGTTTGTTAGTGGTTTGTAATCCATGTTAAACTCTTGGTGCCGGTCTGATAAGCAATAAAATGTGCTCAAAATCATCGTAGCGCGTCAAAACCACATTTAGCACTACCCAGGGGCAGGTATAGCTTGAAGATAGGTTACGGACGCTAGTAACACTACCCCCCTTAACGCTCTACGACCATATTAAATGGGGACCGACGGTTTAAAGTTGATTCTAATTCACTACAAACATCAATTTCTCAGCTTGGTTTCACACACAAAATCTGTGGCACGGAGTGCCATACACTATTTCCATTTTGTTTTTAGTATCATGCATTAATATTTGTAAAGTTATAGTATATCTAAATCGACTTCAAAAGTTATTGGTGTGAATATTGTGAAAAATTGAATTCATTCAAATACTAATAACTCCTTATTAAACCGTTATAATTGAAAAGGTTATTATTTATACGTTTTTTAACTAATAAATTACTGTTTGTTCATAATTTATAATAAATTCTTATCTCACCATCATGATCCATTGAATTCTGTTTGAAAGTTACATTCCGAAGAGTCATTTTTATGCGTGGAATTAAAATAAACTATTTATTATGTCAAATTCCTTCGAGTTATTATTTATTAGGCGTATTCCAATGTATAACCTGCAAACAAAGTAGATTGTTTGCAGGTTATACATTGATCGTCAATTTCATCTTTCTCTGAATTTCAAGGGGAACAAACTCATGAATATCTTTTAAAATAAAACAAGTGGAATTATTCATGAAGCCGAGCATCGAATCAAAAGATGAATTTTGTAGTTTTAAGTCACAATTTTATTTCCAAAACGCATCGCACTTTTGTAATACGAGAGTATATGTGCTACCGCACAACTCCATTATATGTATTTTCAATAAAGAAAAGAATACGAGCCATTACATATACAGGAGCACAAAAAACACACATTTACAGACGGTGTCAACTCTACAGAAGAATAGAATTGATTCCCTGGACTCCGATGATATCGTAAAAACATTTTCAGAAACGCCAGAGCATCACATTTCGCATTGGAGTTTATCATTATTACATTTTTTTATATCTCTCGGTTTTCTGCAGAGTATAAAGTAAGTAATCTTATCGTCTTTACTTGGCAAAACGACCCGTCAATGCTCTTTTCTTCCGACTTCGCGATCTCTATCATATTTTGTATTCGCTGAGGAATTTCCATTCTTTTGCTGCGTTTCTTCCGAAAAAAAAAACGGCGTCTGAGTGATACGAACACCTCCGACATGTTCCGACAAGTAAAAATAAATAAAAAAATATATAAAAGAAGGAGGGATCGTATGTGTTCCTTTATTTGATAAATTATTTTGAAAAATTCACATTTCGAACGTGACATTGCGAACTAAAGTCAATAGTCATTCATTTTTCACAGTGGCGATATTAACGTGGTATGGCGGATCTCGTTCGGCTATTACTGTGATAGAATGAAATAAAAAGAAACAAACTTTTTAGAAATACGGTATTTTATTTCATTACTGCTGGATAACGTTTCATCCATTTTAAATGGCATTTTATGTTCTTTATATACGTGTCCTTCGCCGTCAGAATACAGAGTGAACCTAAAGTAGTCTTCCAGAAACAGTTGTTTTAATGCAGCTTGCATTACAGAGATAGTATATATGTATACCATGAACAAGTGCTGCGCCACTATTACTTATTTAGCACCACGTAGCGGTCTGATGGTCAATTGACTTCCGCTTCTTTTCGCATCAAAGGCCTTAGGTTTGATTTCTGGCGGTGGTATGGATGTTTGCTAGTGGTTTGCAATCCACGGTAAGCGCTAGGTCCCAGTCTGATTTGCCTTAAGTGTGCACAAAATTATCGTAGAGTGACAAACCAAATCATTTAGCACTAACCAGGGGGCACGTGTAGCTTGCAGATAGGTTACGGACTCGAGTAACATTATTCCCACAAAACCCTACGATCGGGTTAGGCGGGTTTTTTTTGCTTAAAGTGAATTACGAACCGCTACAAACATCCAAGGCACAACTGGCACACGGACCCGAAACCTGTGGTACCGAACGCCTGAGCGTTAGCGCCTCTACGAGAAACGCAAAACTTTTATTTTGCATCTTTATGCTGCTAAAGATGAGAGTAAACACGTTAAATATTTAAAGTGTATTCTTTTTGCACAAAGGATCTGCCTTTCTTTGCTCGGCAAGGCTCTGCAAATTATTACTACATTTTGCTATACGTTATACTAATACATTTCATATTTTCCACTAGTATATTTTTCAGCAAGATCACATCAGATATTATTTGTTATTTCAATTCTGGATATGGGTGTTTGTTTTACGCTTGCGCAATGGAATATCATGAAATTACAGATGAAATTACATCATAGCACTTTCATGAAATTACAGATAGCATTTTTCCGGAGCCTTTAAGCATATCCATTATTAAGAAAATACAAAATGAAATGATGAACAACAGCCATCTGCAACTCACTCAGACGTGGACCTGAATTATTTAGCAATATCTATCGGCGCATTTATATTGAAATATTATTAATCCGGCATTGATGTGTTATCTTGTAATTAATATTCCGCAAAGTATTCAATTACGAAATTGGCCAATTAATTTGCATTTTCTGTGTTAATTAATTTGTAATTCACATTGCAATAGATGAAAGGAAAGCTCACACATTGTTAGCGAAAATTAATTACAGAACTTTAAAGTTTATTATTTCAAAACCATTACGCATAGTATAATATTATAATATTTAATCATATCATCATATTTGGTTCAACAAACCATGGTGAACCAAGGCCTCCTGCCAAATTAAGAAACATGAGAATTTTTTCTTTTCGCCAGTAGGATTGGCGGCCCAACAGCCGACAGTCATATTAGACCGGAACCTACAGTTTAAAGTTGATTTTGAACCATTACAAACATTCATGAACGTCGGGACTAGAACGGGAAGACTGTAGTACCGAGCTCCAGTCACACGGCCATCAGGTCCCATAATCGCTAATACACGAAGATAAAAAAAAATGTCCAAATTGTTTTCAAATTCAAATATCCATTCCTAACATGACAAACATATAATCTGTAATCGAGTATTTTTCACTTATTTCGTAGTTTTACATTGTCAACGATACTCAAAGCGACACAAGAGTCCCTAAGTCCATTGTCTCTTCTTAGGGGTGATACTAAAAAAAATCATAGACCACAATTGCTGGAAACAACGAAAAAAAATGTAAAATATATCAGTGCTGTATTAAGAGTCGTTGACAATGTGAAACTGCAAAATGTATGGTTCGCATTCGGTTACATATTAGGTGTTTGTCGTGTTAAGGAAGGTTGGCACATCGGACATTTGTAACTGAAAGACTTTTTAATTAAGTTAGAACGCTTTTATTTATGTTCATGTATTATTCTTATTATTATATGAAATTGTTTCGAAAACATAATTTTTTAAACAATGTTATTTAAAATGTAAACTTATGTATTGAAACAAGCGCCGATTTCAAACATTTCTTGTTCTTGTGTGTTCTAACTTCTACCTCTACGTTTTAAAATCCTTCAAAGCACTATTACATATACAAATATGTTTCAAGATGGAGTTAAATAAATATTTCGATTTATTATCCTATACAAGGAAAGGTTGTCACGTATTAGTGTAGCATAGTTCGCTGCACTAATAGTTATGTAGCCTATTTGTGTAGCCTGTTACTGAAACCTATAGGGCATAGGAAACACTAATAGGTTTCCTACTGATGATCTATAGGTCTATTATCGTAGTCATCAGTGTGAAATCAAAACTTCCTACAACGTAATCATTAATTTTTAAATGTGGTTACATATTCATTTGAAGTATACAAGTGTTTAAGAAATATGATACATGGATGTATGCTTATGACAATTCAGTTCCATCAAATCAGTCAGTATGTTTTGATGCATTCTAGGCAGTGAGCATATAAAATCGTATCTATATATGCTTCTAAGGTATCGCATTATTTTCAAGTTTTTTTTATCAAATTATTATTCTAAACTGACCATTGCATTTTCTTTTATTCCTTAATGATATGGAAAAAAGGATTAAAATAATAATCCATTATACAGAAAATGAACACAGGTGTACATATTTCCCAATTCCTGCTCACGAATTGAGATAAACGAGTACACGGGTAGATATGCCCATCTATACTAGATACAGCAATAGAGATACCAAGATAGCACAATATAGATACCCGTCTAGAGATACCGTCGAAGAAATAACATAAATTCCCGTTTATCCGCTACTCCGTGTTTTTTAATACAGACATCCCATTGTAAGAATTTTATTCTATTTTGGGTTAAAAATATTTCACTATTTTTTTTTCTAAATGATATTTTATATTATTCAACAATGTATATTTTACTCTAAAAATATTTGCAATGTTTGCATTCATTTAAATAACTAACGAAATAATCAAATTAAAGGAAAGTTTTGGCAAAAAAAAAATTAAAAATAAAAAAGTATTGTTTAAATGTGAAAACAAAGCATATAAAATAATGTTTACTTACTTTGTGGAATTTCCGGTTTATTCCTGAATGGCTTATCTGAAAAATAAAAGTAAATAATTAATAATGTATAATAACAAAGTTACAGTTTATAATAAACATTCACCGAGTATTTTCAAAACGTATGATGTTTTCATAAAGGAATAAAAGCAAAAATATCAAATAAAAAAAAACACAATTTTGTAGCAAATTCGGAGGAAATTCATCGAAAAATTATAATAAATACATAATTTTATTATATTTCATAGATAATGCAAAATTTATTACATAATAAATCTATTTAATTTGGTGATAATTTTTAATTTGATATTAATTCTTTGTCACACAAATGTACGACATAAATCATTTCAGATATTTTCATTTCATTCCACGTTAATGTTTTTAAACACTACCAGTGTTTAAAAACATGTATCATATATTATATATATTAATTTACTCAGCATGTATATTATATATATATATATATAAATATTAATTGTCTCTGTTAATTTTTATAAACAGGGTGATTATAAAAGCCCCACTTTTAAAATGCTGTAAAAAAAAGCCACTCGTCACATTGGGTTCAAATTTGAGCTGGAGATATTTGAAGAAGGGGGAAACGGTACGACATCAAAAAAAGTTCCGAAGTGTATGAATAGATGATGCTGTAAGCGGCATAAAGAAAGTGAATTCGACTGCAATGATATTTAGAATCGAAATTACAAAGTATTTGGCATGAATTGCACATTAAACCAACTGTAGTGATCGATGTGCTTGATTGCTTCGGTTTTTTTGACAGAAAAAAATTACTTCCAAGTCATTCAACAGTTGTGACACGGTTAGTGGAAAGTCCATACACCATGACAAAGTCATATAAAATTTGATGGGAAAATTGGTTGAACTTTTTTGGGAACTTCTTTTGATGTCATATCGTTTCCCCCTTTTTCAGGTATCTTCAGTTCAAATTTGTGACGAGCGGTTCTTTTTTTACAGCATTTTGAAAGTGGGCTTTAATTATAATCTGCATGTATATCTAGTATATATATATATAACAATTAACTTTACTCAGTTAAGGAAACGGAAAGAAAGTAGGTTTATTTTAATTGATATCTAAGTATTTTATTTTATATATTATTATTTATTTTAAATTATATTTTTTTAAATTTTAAATTTATCCTGAAAATATTGATAAATTTTCCAAAAAAAGAAACAGAAAAAAAATATGTAAGAATTTAGTGTTAAATCAATAATCCTTATTGAGTGAATCGTGAAAAATCATTAAGTTTAGTTTACCAATATTTCCGTATAAAAGCTGATAATTTGAAGAATTTTATTTGGAATCTAAAGTACGAAGGTTGTTTTATATACAGATCCTCTCATATTGTAAATAAAATCGGGTACTTATCCAATACCAGGGAGCTAGTAATCAGCAAATATCTCTAAATAATGCCCGTTTTTATTTCTCTGGCTTATTTTTCTTAAGTTTAGGAATTCTTTTTATATGAAATTATTTATTATTTTTTATCAAAATGAATGCCTTTATTTTCTAACGTTATGAGTCGTCACAAAACAGAAAAATCTAATTTTGCCGAAATTTTCACCCACACTGTATATGATAATAGAATACCAAAAATAATAAATGCTACAATATTTTTTTCCATTTCAAGCTTCATACGAATTTTTAAAATTGGTAAATCTTTTGAAAAAAAACCGCTTTTTTGGCTTACACACGAATCGTCCTATATTCCGAAATATACCGTAATTGAAATAATTTAAATTATAACTTGTATATTGATTATAATTTTTTATAATCTATTATATCATTCTTCATCACATAAACATATAGCATTAAATCATTTTATATATATTATTGTGAACTTTATTTCCCGTTATTATTTTATTATTTTATATTGCAGACTACCAGTGTTTCTTAGCACACACACACACACATATATATATATGCATGTGGGCGTACGTGAAGAATTTATTTTTTGAATATTGGTAGTATTTTATAAGAAACTGTCAAGTCTTTTAAATAAGAATGTTATCGAATTTGGCATAACAAGAATTTTGTAACTTTTATTCAAATAAAATCTCTTCAATTGCTTTCTGTTTGAAATCACAAATTTTTCAGGGCAATTTCATCATCAATACCAATAAAAGTTTTGTAAATCTTTCTTGTCAAGGGCGATGAAATATCAGCTCATTTTGTGAATCACCGTAGAAGACAAATCACCCCACGGCCTTCTTCATATAAATCTACCATTTTGCCTTTGACAGAACCCCCCACATCGTAAACTTCTTTTCTCTCAGACGGTGTTGCCACAATATTGAAAATAAATGATATTTTGTTCGAGAATCGTTATTGCTATGTTCGAAAAAAGATTCATCGATTTGAGCCCCTTTTTCTAAAACGGTGGCCGGTTGGTAAAAAAAAATAAATAAATCTAATGTCTTTGAACAATTCTAAAATTGTCACGCAGGCGTTGCTGTGAGGAAGGTATCTTTCCGGAAATTCTATGCGACCATGAAAATAACAAGGTTGGCGAAAAAATGGAAGAAAAAAAATATTAGAAAAAAATTGAAGCCTAACGTAAAAAAAAATAAAAACACCTCAAAACTTACAGAAAAATAAAAGTTTTCTTTTTCTTCGAACATTTTAACAACAGTTTTCTTTATTCCATTCTTCAAGGAACACAGATGTCGTTAGTTCCATCCAAGACAGATCCAAGCAGAGTGTTAACAACTTCAGTTTATATAAAGAATTCTTATGGGTTTGGTTTTAAAATAAAAGATGAAATCCTCAAATATCTTTTATTTCAAATAAAAATTCTCGTTTTCTGTAGTTAACACCATAGCTACAAAGATCTTTCAATGAAAATTTTATGAAAGCTAAATTTATATATTTATATATAACAGTAAACTTTACTCACTTTAGGAAACAGATAGAAAATGGGCTTAGTTTAATTGAAATCCAGGTTTCTCCAATAAATTCAGATTTATTACTTTCTAATCTTTAAATATATTTAATTAAATATTTATCAATTTGCAGTAAAAAAAAGACAGAGAAAAACATGAAATTTTTTAGTGTTAAGTCAATAATCCTTAATGAGTTAAATGTGAAAAAGCAATTATTTTAGTTTACCTATATTTCTGTATAAGAGTCGATAATTTGTAGAATTTTTTTTAGTCTAAATTAAGGTGGTTGGCTTACATAAGAATCCGCTGTTGTTGTAAATATACGCAGTTACCGTTCCAATATCCGGATGTTAGTAGTTGTGCAGATATCTCTAAATAAATCACATTTGTATTTTTTAAGTTTGTTAAAACAAAATTTTTAATGAAATGAGTTGTTAATTTTATCAAAATGAATTCTATAATTTCAAAATTGTTTATAATACTGGTAATATAAACAATTTCTAAAATGTTTTATACTAGCTATATATTGTTATATATGAGTTGTTATGCTCATTCTAAATTGTTTCTAAAGGAATGTCGCAAACCCGAGAATCAATTTGAGCGAAATTTTCATCCACATTGTAAATCATAATAGAAACTATAAATAAAGGTTGTTACTGGATTTTTTTCTTTATTTAGGGTTATATGCGGGTTTTGAACTTTGGTAAATGTTTGGAAGAAAAAACGCTTTCTGTGCTTATGCACGGATCGTACTGTATTCCGAAATATACGGCAATAACAATAATTAAAATTATAATTTGTATATTTACTTTTTTTTTATAATCTATTAAATTCGTTCTCCTACTACATGAATTTTCAGCAAGACTTTTTATAATTCTCCATATTACCTATATATTTACAATTATATTCTTGTATTTTGAAATTGTAATATATTTGTTACATAATGTTATATATATATGCGTGTGTGTGTAAGATTTTATTTTTGAATACTGGCAGTATTTTATAAGAAACTGCCGAGTCTTTTAAGCGAGAATGTTATCAAAATTGGCATTACAAGAATTTTGTAACTTGTATTCAAATAAATTCTCTTCAATTGCTTTCTGTTCGAAATCCCAAATTTTTCGGGGCAATTTCATCATCAATACCAATAAAAGTTTTGTAAATCTTTCCTGTCCGCGGCGATGAAATATCAGCTCATTTTGTGAATCATCGTAAAAGACAAATCACCCCACGGCCTTCTTAATATAAATCCACCATTTTGCCTTTGACAGAACCCCCCACGTCGTAAAATTCTTTTCTCTCAGACGGTGTTGCCACAATATTGAAAATAAATGATATTTTGTTCGAGAATCGTTATTGCTATGTTCGAAAAAAGATTCATCGATTTGAGCCCCTTTTTCTAAAACGGTGGCCGGTTGGTAAAAAAAAATAAATAAATCTAATGTCTTTGAACAATTCTAAAATTGTCACGCAGGCGTTGCTGTGAGGAAGGTATCTTTCCGGAAATTCTATGCGACCATGAAAATAACAAGGTTGGCGAAAAAATGGAAGAAAAAAAATATTAGAAAAAAATTGAAGCCTAACGTAAAAAAAAATAAAAACACCTCAAAACTTACAGAAAAATAAAAGTTTTCTTTTTCTTCGAACATTTTAACAACAGTTTTCTTTATTCCATTCTTTAAGGAACACAGATGTCGTTAGTTCCATCCAAGACAGATTCAAGGAAAGTGTTAACAACTTCAGTTTATATAAAGAATTCTTATGGTTTTGGTTTTAAAATAAAAGGTGAAATCCTCAAATATCTTTTTTTATTGCAAAG